>NW_026844071.1:0-414958 GCF_029531705.1 Pantherophis guttatus
TCCCCAGGCACCAAAAAGGCTCGATTTTTTAAAAGTGGAAGCAACACCATTTTTAGACATCGAATTTCATCCCGAAACTCATGCTGGGTCCCGTTTTTGCATTTGGTTTCAAAAAAAACATATTGTGCTTCAAAAAACATTTTGGATCCTGGGCAGCATTTTTCCTGACCGTGGAGTAAAGCCTTTTCTTCTCCTGGCACCAAAAGGCTCAATTTTTAAAAAGTGGAAGCAACACACCATTTTTAGACATGGAATTTCATTCCGAAACTCATGCTGGGGTCCGTTTTTTGCATTTGTTTAAAAAAAATATTGTGCTTTAAAAAACATTTTGGTTCCTCGGCAGCATTTTTCCTGACCGTGGAGTAAAGCCTTTTCTTCTTCCCCAGGCACCAAAAAGGCTCGATTTTTAAAAAGTGGAAGCAACACCATTTTTAGACTGGAATTTCATCCCGAAACTCATGATGGCGTCCGTTTTTGCATTTGGTTTCAAAAAAAAAAATTGGCTTCAAAAAACATTTTGGTTCCTGGGCAACATTTTTCCTGACCGTGGAGTATAGCCTTTTCTTCCCCTGGCACCAAAAAGGCTCGATTTTTAAAAAGTAGAAGCAACACCATTTTTAGACATGGAATTTCATCCTGAAACTCATCCGGTGTCCGTTTTTGCATTTGGTTTCAAAAAAAAAAAAATGGCTTCAAAAAACATTTTGGTTCCTGGGCAGGATTTTTCCCTGACCGTGGAATAAAGCCTTTTCTTCTCCTGGCACCAAAAAGGCTCCATTTTTAAAAAGTGGAAGCAACACCATTTTTAGACATGGAATTTCATCCCGAAACTCATGCTGGCGTCCGTTTTGGCATTTGGTTTAAAGAAAACAAATTTGGCTTCAAAAAACATTTTGGTTCCTTGGCAACATTTTTCCTGACCGTGGAGTAAAGCCTTTTCTTCCCCTGGCACCAAAAAGGCCGATTTTTTTTAAAAGTGGAAGCAACACCATTTTTAGACATGGAATTTCATCCCGAAACTCATGATGGTGTCCGTTTTTTGCATTTGGTTTCAAAAAAAAAAAATTGGCTTCAAAAACATTTTGGTTCCTTGGCAACATTTTTCCTGACCGTGGAGTAAAGCCTTTTCTTCCCTTGGCACCAAAAAGGCTCAATTTTAAAAAGTGGAAGCAACACCAATTTTTAGACATGGAATTTCATCCCGAAACTCATGCTGGCGTCCGTTTTTGCATTTGGTTTCAAAAAAAAAATTTGGCTTCAAAAAACATTTTGGTTCCTGGGCAACATTTTTCCTGACCGTGGAGTAAAGCCTTTTCTTCCCCTGGCACCAAAAAGGCTCAATTTTTTAAAAAGTGGAAGCAACACCATTTTTAGACATGGAATTTCATCCCGAAACTCATGCTGGCGTCCCGTTTTTGCATTTGGTTTAAAAAAAACAAATTTGGCTTCAAAAAACATTTTGGTTCCTGGCAGCATTTTTCCTGACGTTGGAGTAAAGCCTTTTCTTCCCCAGGCACCAAAAGGCTCGATTTTTTAAAAAGTGGAAGCAACACCATTTTTAGACATGGAATTTCATCCCGAAACTCATCCTGGTGTCCGTTTTTGCATTTGGTTTTAAAAAAAACATTTGGCTTCAAAAAACATTTTGGTTCCTGGGCAGCATTTTTCCTGACGTGGAGTCAAGCCTTTTCTTCTCCAGGCACCAAAAAGGCTCAATTTTAAAAAGTGGAAGCAACACCATTTTTAGACATGGAATTTCATCCCGAAACTCATCCTGGTGTCCGTTTTTGCATTTGGTTTCAAAAAAAAAAAATTGGCTTCAAAAAACATTTTGGTTCCTGGGCAAGATTTTTCCTGACCGTGGAGTAAAGCCTTTTCTTCTCCAGGCACCAAAAAGCTCGATTTTTAAAAAGTGGAAGCAACACCATTTTTAGACATGGAATTTCATCCCGAAACTCATCCTGGTGTCCGTTTTTGCATTTGGTTTAAAAAAAAAAATTGGCTTCAAAAAACATTTTGGTTCCTGGGCAGCATTTTTCCTGACCGTGGGAGTAAAGCGTTTTCTTCCCCAGGCACCAAAAAGGCTCGATTTTTAAAAAGTGGAAGCAACACCATTTTTAGACATGGAATTTCATCCCGAAACTCATCCTGGTGTCCGTTTTTGCATTTGGTTTCAAAAAAAAAAAATTGGCTTCAAAAAACATTTTGGTTCCTGGGCAGCATTTTTCCTGACCGTGGAGTCACGCGTTTTCTTCTCCCAGGCACCAAAAAGGCTCGATTTTTAAAAAGTGGTGGAAGCAACACCATTTTTAGACATGGAATTTCATCCCGAAACTCATCCTGGTGTCGTTTTTGCATTTGGTTTAAAAAAAAAATTTGGCTTCAAAAAACATTTTGGTTCCTGGGCAGCATTTTTCCTGACCGTGGAGTCAAGCGTTTTCTTCCCCAGGCACCAAAAAGGCTCGATTTTTAAAAAGTGGAAGCAACACCATTTTTAGACATGGAATTTCATCCCGAAACTCATCCTGGTGTCCGTTTTTGCATTTGGTTTAAAAAAAAAATTGGCTTCAAAAAACATTTTGGTTCCTGGGCAGCATTTTTCCTGACCGTGGAGTCACGCGTTTTCTTCCCCAGGCACCAAAAAGGCTCGATTTTTAAAAAGTGGAAGCAACACCATTTTTAGACATGGAATTTCATCCCGAAAACTCATCCTGGTGTCCGTTTTTGCATTTGGTTTAAAAAAAAAATTATGCTTCAAAAAACATTTTGGTTCCTGGGCAGCATTTTTCCTGACCGTGGAGTAAAGCCTTTTCTTCCCCAGGCACCAAAAAGGCTCGATTTTTAAAAAGTGGAAGCAACACCATTTTTAGACATGGAATTTCATCCCGAAACTCATCCTGGTGTCCGTTTTTGCATTTGGTTTTAAAAAAAAAAATTTGGCTTCAAAAAACATTTTGGTTCCTGGGCAGCATTTTTCCTGACCGTGGAGTCAAGCTTTTCTTCCCCAGGCACCAAAAAGGCTCGATTTTTAAAAAGTGGAAGCAACACCATTTTTAGACATGGAATTTCATCCCGAAACTCATCCTGGTGTCCGTTTTTGCATTTGGTTTAAAAAAAAAATTGGCTTCAAAAAACATTTTGGTTCCTGGGCAGCATTTTTCTGACCGTGGAGTCAAGCTTTTCTTCCCCAGGCACCAAAAAGGCTCGATTTTTAAAAAGTGGAAGCAACACCATTTTTAGACATGGAATTTCATCCCGAAACTCATCCTGGTGTCCGTTTTTGCATTTGGTTTCAAAAAAAAAAAATTGGCTTCAAAAAACATTTTGGTTCCTGGGCAGCATTTTTCCTGACCGTGGAGTAACGCTTTTCTTCCCCAGGCACCAAAAAGGCTCGATTTTTAAAAAGTGGAAGCAACACCATTTTTAGACATGGAATTTCATCCCGAAACTCATCCTGGTGTCCGTTTTTGCATTTGGTTTCAAAAAAAAAAATTGGCTTCAAAAAACATTTTGGTTCCTGGGGCATTTTTCCTGACCGTGGAAGTAAAGCTTTTCTTCCCAGGCACCAAAAAGGCTCGATTTTTAAAAAGTGAAAGCAATACCATTTTTAGACATGGAATTTCATCCGAAACTCATCCTGGTGTCCGTTTTTGCATTTGGTTTAAAAAAAAAATTTGGCTTCAAAAAACATTTTGGTTCCTGGGCAGCATTTTTCCTGACCGTGGAGTAAAGCCTTTTCTCCCCAGGCACCAAAAAGGCTCGATTTTTTAAAAGTGGAAGCAACACCATTTTTAGACATGGAATTTCATCCCGAAACTCATGCTGGGTCCGTTTTTGCATTTGGTTTCAAAAAAAAAAAATTGGCTTCAAAAAACATTTTGGTTCCTGGGCAACATTTTTCCTGACCGTGGAGTAAAGCCTTTTCTTCTCCTGGCACCAAAAAGGCTCAATTTTTAAAAAGTGGAAGCAACACCATTTTTAGACATGGAATTTCATCCCGAAACTCATGCTGGCGTCCGTTTTTGTATTTGGTTTAAAAAAAAAATTTGGCTTCAAAAAACATTTTGGTTCCTTGGCAACATTTTTCCTGACCGTGGAGTAAAGCCTTTTCTTCTCCTGGCACCAAAAAGGCTCAATTTTTAAAAAGTGGAAGCAACACCATTTTTAGACATGGAATTTCATCCCGAAACTCATGCTGGCGTCCGTTTTTGCATTTGGTTTAAAAAAAAAATTGGCTTCAAAAAACATTTTGGTTCCTGGGCAGCATTTTTCCTGACCGTGGAGTAAAGCCTTTTCTTCCCCAGGCACCAAAAAGGCTCGATTTTTAAAAAGTGGAAACAACACCATTTTTAGACATCGAATTTCATCCCGAAACTCATGCTGGTGTCCGTTTTTGCATTTGGTTTTAAAAAAAAACATATTGGCTTCAAAAACATTTTGGATCCTGGGCAGCATTTTTCCTGACCGTGGAGTAAAGCCTTTTCTTCTCCTGGCACCAAAAAGGCTCAATTTTTAAAAAGTGGAAGCAACACCATTTTTAGACATGGAATTTCATCCCGAAACTCATGCTGGGGTCCGTTTTTGCATTTGGTTTCAAAAAAAAAAATGGCTTCAAAAAAACATTTTGGTTCCTGGGCAAGATTTTTCCTGACCGTGGAGTAAAGCCTTTTCTTCTCCTGGCACCAAAAAGGCTCAATTTTTAAAAAGTGGAAGCAACACCATTTTTAGACATGGAATTTCATCCCGAAACTCATGCTGGCGTCCGTTTTTGCATTTGGTTTAAAGAAACAAATTGGCTTCAAAAAACATTTTGGTTCCTGGGCAGCATTTTTCCTGACCGTGGAGTAAAGCCTTTTCTTCTCCTGGCACCAAAAAGGCTCGATTTTTAAAAAGTGGAAGCAACACCATTTTTAGACATGGAATTTCATCCCGAAACTCATGCTGGTGTCCGTTTTTGCATTTGGTTTCAAAAAAAAAAAAAAAAATGGCTTCAAAAAACATTTTGGTTCCTGGGCAGATTTTTCCTGACCGTGGAGTAAAGCCTTTTCTTCTCCTGGCACCAAAAAGGCTCAATTTTTAAAAAGTGGAAGCAACACCATTTTTAGACATGGAATTTCATCCCGAAACTCATGCTGGCGTCCGTTTTTGCATTTGGTTTAAAAAAAAAAATTGGCTTCAAAAAACATTTTGGTTCCTGGGCAGCATTTTTCCTGACCGTGGAGTAAAGCCTTTTCTTCCCCAGGCACCAAAAAGGCTCGATTTTTTAAAAGTGGAAGCAACACCATTTTTAGACATCGAATTTCATCCCGAAACTCATGCTGGTGTCCGTTTTTGCATTTGGTTTTAAAAAAAAAAATTTGGCTTCAAAAAACATTTTGGTTCCTGGCAGCATTTTTCCTGACCGTGGAGTAAAGCCTTTTCTTCCCAGGCACCAAAAAGGCTCGATTTTTTAAAAGTGGAAGCAACACCATTTTTAGACATCGAATTTCATCCCGAAACTCATGCTGGTGTCCGTTTTTGCATTTGGTTTTAAAAAAAACATATTGGCTTCAAAAAACATTTTGGATCCTGGGCAGCATTTTTCCTGACCGTGGAGTAAAGCCTTTTCTTCTCCAGGCACCAAAAAGGCTCGATTTTTAAAAAGTGGAAGCAACACCATTTTTAGACATGGAATTTCATCCCGAAACTCATGCTGGTGTCCGTTTTTGCATTTGGTTTCAAAAAAAAAATGGCTTCAAAAAACATTTTGGTTCCTGGGCAGCATTTTTCCTGACCGTGGAGTAAAGCCTTTTCTTCTCCTGGCACCAAAAAGGCTCAATTTTTAAAAAGTGGAAGCAACACCATTTTTAGACATGGAATTTCATCCCGAAACTCATGCTGGCGTCCGTTTTTGCATTTGGTTTAAAAAAAAAATTTGGCTTCAAAAAACATTTTGGTTCCTGGGCAGCATTTTTCTTGACCGTGGAGTAAAGCCTTTTCTTCCCCAGGCACCAAAAAGGCTTGATTTTTTAAAAGTGGAAGCAACACCATTTTTAGACATCGAATTTCATCCCGAAACTCATGCTGGTGTCCGTTTTTGCATTTGGTTTAAAAAAAACAAATTTGGCTTCAAAAAACATTTTGGTTCCTGGGCAGCATTTTTCCTGACCGTGGAGTAAAGCCTTTTCTTCCCCAGGCACCAAAAAGGCTCGATTTTTAAAAAGTGGAAGCAACACCATTTTTAGACATCGAATTTCATCCCGAAACTCATGCTGGTGTCCGTTTTTGCATTTGGTTTTAAAAAAAAAATTTGGCTTTAAAAAACATTTTGGTTCCTGGGCAGCATTTTTCCTGACCGTGGAGTAAAGCCTTTTCTTCCCCAGGCACCAAAAAGGCTCGATTTTTAAAAAGTGGAAGCAACACCATTTTTAGACATGGAATTTCATCCCGAAACTCATGCTGGCGTCCGTTTTTGCATTTGGTTTCAAAAAAAAAAAATTGGCTTCAAAAAACATTTTGGTTCCTGGGCAGCATTTTTCCTGAACGTGGAGTAAAGCCTTTTCTTCTCCAGGCACCAAAAAGGCTCGATTTTTAAAAAGTGGAAGCAACACCATTTTTAGACATGGAATTTCATCCCGAAACTCATGCTGGTGTCGTTTTTGCATTTGGTTTAAAAAAAAAAAATTGGCTTCAAAAAACATTTTGGTTCCTGGGCAGCATTTTTCCTGACCGTGGAGTAAAGCCTTTTCTCTCCTGGCACCAAAAAGGCTCGATTTTTAAAAAGTGGAAGCAACACCATTTTTAGACATGGAATTTCATCCCGAAACTCATGCTGGCGTCCGTTTTTGCATTTGGTTTCAAAAAACAAATTTGGCTTCAAAAAACATTTTGGTTCCTGGGCAGCATTTTTCCTGACCGTGGAGTAAAGCCTTTTCTTCCCAGGCACCAAAAAGGCTCGATTTTTAAAAAGTGGAAGCAACACCATTTTTAGACATGGAATTTCATCCCGAAACTCATGCTGGGGTCCGTTTTTGCATTTGGTTTAAAAAAAACATATTGTGCTTCAAAAAACATTTTGGTTCCTGGGCAGCATTTTTCCTGACCGTGGAGTAAAGCCTTTTCTTCCCCAGGCACAAAAAGGCTCGATTTTTAAAAAGTGGAAGCAACACCATTTTTAGACATGGAATTTCATCCCGAAACTCATGCTGGTGTCCGTTTTTGCATTTGGTTTCAAAAAAAAAAAATTGGCTTCAAAAAACATTTTGGTTCCTGGGCAGATTTTTCCTGACCGTGGAGTAAAGCCTTTTCTTCTCCTGGCACCAAAAAGGCTCAATTTTTAAAAAGTGGAAGCAACACCATTTTTAGACATGGAATTTCATCCCGAAACTCATGCTGGCGTCCGTTTTTGCATTTGGTTTAAAAAAAAAAATTGGCTTCAAAAAACATTTTGGTTCCTGGGCAGCATTTTTCCTGACCGTGGAGTAAAGCCTTTTCTTCCCCAGGCACCAAAAAGGCTCGATTTTTTAAAAGTGGAAGCAACACCATTTTTAGACATGGAATTTCATCCCGAAACTCATGCTGGTGTCCGTTTTTGCATTTGGTTTCAAAAAAAAAAATGGCTTCAAAAAACATTTTGGTTCCTGGGCAGCATTTTTCCTGACCGTGGAGTAAAGCCTTTTCTTCTCCTGGCACCAAAAAGGCTCAATTTTTAAAAAGTGGAAGCAACACCATTTTTAGACATGGAATTTCATCCCGAAACTCATGCTGGCGTCCGTTTTTGCATTTGGTTTAAAAAAACAAATTTGGCTTCAAAAAACATTTTGGTTCCTGGGCAGCATTTTTCCTGACCGTGGAGTAAAGCCTTTTCTTCCCCTGGCACCAAAAAGGCTCGATTTTTTAAAAGTGGAAGCAACACCATTTTTAGACATGGAATTTCATCCCGAAACTCATGCTGGTGTCCGTTTTTGCATTTGGTTTTAAAAAAAACATATTGTGCTTCAAAAAACATTTTTCCTGGGCAGCATTTTTCCTGACCGTGGAGTAAAGCCTTTTCTTCTCCTGGCACCAAAAAGGCTCGATTTTTAAAAAGTGGAAGCAACACCATTTTTAGACATGGAATTTCATCCCGAAACTCATGCTGGTGTCCGTTTTTGCATTTGGTTTCAAAAAAAAAAAATGGCTTCAAAAAACATTTTGGTTCCTGGGCAGGATTTTTCCTGACCGTGGAGTAAAGCCTTTTCTTCTCCTGGCACCAAAAAGGCTCAATTTTTAAAAAGTGGAAGCAACACCATTTTTAGACATGGAATTTCATCCCGAAACTCATGCTGGCGTCCGTTTTTGCATTTGGTTTAAAAAAAAAAATTTGGCTTCAAAAAACATTTTGGTTCCTGGGCAGCATTTTTCCTGACCGTGGAGTAAAGCCTTTTCTTCCCCAGGCACCAAAAAGGCTCGATTTTTTAAAAGTGGAAGCAACACCATTTTTAGACATCGAATTTCATCCCGAAACTCATGCTGGTGTCCGTTTTTGCATTTGGTTTTAAAAAAAAAAAATTTGGCTTCAAAAAACATTTTGGTTCCTGGGCAGCATTTTTCCTGACCGTGGAGTAAAGCCTTTTCTTCCCTAGGCACCAACAAGGCTCGATTTTTAAAAAGTGGAAGCAACACCATTTTTAGACATCGAATTTCATCCTGAAACTCATCCTGGTGTCCGTTTTTGCATTTGGTTTCAAAAAAAAAAATTGGCTTCAAAAAACATTTTGGTTCCTGGGCAACATTTTTCCTGACCGTGGAGTAAAGCCTTTTCTTCTCCTGGCACCAAAAAGGCTCAATTTTTAAAAAGTGGAAGCAACACCATTTTTAGACATGGAATTTCATCCCGAAACTCATGCTGGGGTCCGTTTTTGCATTTGGTTTAAAAAAACATATTGTGCTTAAAAAACATTTTGGTTCCTCGGCTGCATTTTTCCTGACCGTGGAGTAAAGCCTTTTCTTCCCCAGGCACCAAAAAGGCTCGATTTTTAAAAAGTGGAAGCAACACCATTTTTAGACATGGAATTTCATCCCGAAACTCATGCTGGTGTCCGTTTTTGCATTTGGTTTCAAAAAAAAAAAATGGCTTCAAAAAACATTTTGGTTCCTGGGCAGCATTTTTCCTGACCGTGGAGTAAAACCTTTTCTTCTCCTGGCACCAAAAAGGCTCAATTTTAAAAAGTGGAAGCAACACCATTTTTAGACATGGAATTTCATCCCGAAACTCATGCTGGCGTCCGTTTTTGCATTTGGTTTGAAAAAAAAAATTGGCTTCAAAAAACATTTTGGTTCCTGGGCAGCATTTTTCCTGACCGTGGAGTAAAGCCTTTTCTTCTCCTGGCACCAAAAAGGCTCGATTTTTAAAAAGTGGAAGCAACACCATTTTTAGACATGGAATTTCATCCCGAAACTCATGCTGGTGTCCGTTTTTGCATTTGGTTTCAAAAAAAAAAAAATGGCTTCAAAAAACATTTTGGTTCCTGGGCAGGATTTTTCCTGACCGTGGAGTAAAGCCTTTTCTTCTCCTGGCACCAAAAAGGCTCAATTTTTAAAAAGTGGAAGCAACACCATTTTTAGACATGGAATTTCATCCCGAAACTCATGCTGGCGTCCGTTTTTGCATTTGGTTTAAAAAAACAAATTTGGCTTCAAAAAACATTTTGGTTCCTGGGCAGCATTTTTCCTGACCGTGGAGTAAAGCCTTTTCTTCCCCAGGCACCAAAAAGGCTCGATTTTTTAAAAGTGGAAGCAACACCATTTTTAGACATCGAATTTCATCCCGAAACTCATGCTGGTGTCCGTTTTTGCATTTGGTTTAAAGAAACAAATTTTGGCTTCAAAAAACATTTTGGTTCCTTGGCAACATTTTTCCTGACCGTGGAGTATAGCCTTTTCTTCCCCAGGCACCAAAAAGGCTCGATTTTTTAAAAGTTGAAGCAACACCATTTTTAGACATCGAATTTCATCCCGAAACTCATGCTGGTGTCCGTTTTTGCATTTGGTTTTAAAAAAAACATATTGTGCTTCAAAAAACATTTTGGATCCTGGGCAGCATTTTTCCTGACCGTGGAGTAAAGCCTTTTCTTCTCCTGGCACCAAAAAGGCTCAATTTTTAAAAAGTGGAAGCAACACCATTTTTAGACATGGAATTTCATCCCGAAACTCATGCTGGGGTCCGTTTTTGCATTTGGTTTAAAAAAACATATTGTGCTTTAAAAAACATTTTGGTTCCTCGGCAGCATTTTTCCTGACCGTGGAGTAAAGCCTTTTCTTCCCCAGGCACCAAAAAGGCTCGATTTTTAAATAGTGGAAGCAACACCATTTTTAGACATGGAATTTCATCCCGAAACTCATGCTGGTGTCCGTTTTTGCATTTGGTTTCAAAAAAAAAAAATGGCTTCAAAAAACATTTTGGTTCCTGGGCAGCATTTTTCCTGACCGTGGAGTAAAGCCTTTTCTTCTCCTGGCACCAAAAAGGCTCAATTTTTAAAAAGTGGAAGCAACACCATTTTTAGACATGGAATTTCATCCCGAAACTCATGCTGGCGTCCGTTTTTGCATTTGGTTTGAAAAAAAAAATTGGCTTCAAAAAACATTTTGGTTCCTGGGCAGCATTTTTCCTGACCGTGGAGTAAAGCCTTTTCTTCTCCTGGCACCAAAAAGGCTCGATTTTTAAAAAGTGGAAGCAACACCATTTTTAGACATGGAATTCCATGCTCAATCTTGTCCTGGTGTCTTTTGCCTTTGCTCTCTGGTATAGGTTTTTCTGCTTGAGCAGGTAGCTGGACTAGAAGACCTCCAAGGCCCTTCCTGTTTCTTTTTTATTCCTATTCCCTATTCCCTATTCTATTCTATTCTATTCTATTCTATTCTATTCTATTCTATTCTATTCTATTCCTTATCCTATCCTATTCTATTCTTTTTTCTATTCTATATTCTAGAATATCTTATTATATCTATCCTATCCTATCCTATCCTATCCTATCCTATCCTGTATTCTATATTGTATTATATTCTATATTCTATTATATCCTATTATATCTTATTATATCCCATCCTATCCTATTCTATTCTATATTCTATATTCTATTATCTTCTATATTCTATTATCTTCTATATTATATATTATATTCTATATTCTATATTCTATTATATATTCTATTCTATTATTTATGATATATATTATATTATATTTTCTATATTCTATTCTATATTCTATATCCTATTATATCTTACTCTATCCTATCCTATCCTATTATATATTCTATATTATTATTATCTTCTATATTCTATTCTATTATATATTCTATTATATATGTGTTATATTATATTGTCTATATTCTATTCTATATTCTATATTCTACTCTACTCGCTTTTCTTTCCCCTTCGCCTCCCCACTGTGTCCTACTCTTTGCTTTTGTACTTTTTATATTTTATTCTACAATCTAATAAAATGTTATAAATTTTTTTAAAAGGGGGGGGTGGGGAATCATGACCGTTTTTCACACTTATGACCATTGCACCATCCCCGTGGTCACGTGATTTACATTCGGATGCTTGGAAAATGATTCAGATTTATGACCATTCTAGAGTCCCGTGTGTGTGTGTGTTTGTATGTGAGACGTGATCCCTTTTTTCCACCTTCTGACAAGCCAAGCCAAACGGGGAAGCCAGATCCACATCAAAGCCCGGTTATGAATTTTAACAACGGAAATGATTCCCTTAACAAACTGGCAAGAAAAGTCATAAAACGGGAGCCCAGCTCACTTAACAAAATTTCTCATTTAGCAACATAAATGTGGGGCTCAATTGTGGTCGTACGTTGAGGACCATGTGATGGGATGAAACAAGCCAACTGTGTGGTCGCTCTTGTGTTCAACCAGGCCCATGTCTCCTGAGTGATATGGGTCAGTTGAAGATGCTAAATCCATAACCTGTCCTCCCAGGTCCTCCCAGATGTCTGCAGCTGGATTTACAAAACATTCCATTGTCCAAGATGAGTTTGGGTTCACTATGATGTCTGAACAGAGCCTTGGTAGCCCTCGAGTTACGACCACAATCGAGCCCCAAAATTAATGATGTTAAGTGAAACTATCCTGCAAGGCTTGGAACAGTGGTGGAAAAGAGAAAGGGTGACTTGTCAATCCTTCTCCCAATTTCTCCTGTGAAATCAAAAGCAAAAGCTGCAGGGAGGGAAAGCAGGAAATGCTAACCGACAGTCCGGCCCGTGAGCGGAAACATCTGTCAAAACATCCAACGGAAAGTCCTTCGTGTGCAAGTATTTGGAAAGCTCTGGCATATAATGCTTGGTTTTCTCCTTAGGCAATGTCTGCATAAGAAAACATCCAGTTGCAAGGCACGCTGGCGTAGGGTGGGTGGGTGGGTGGGGGATCTGTAGCCCCGGTAAAATGCCTGGAGACACCAGATTAGATGGGAAAGAAATTTTAAAATAAGATAAATTAAGGGAACTAGGCATGTGTAGCTGAAGAGAGAAGAGAAGAGAGAAGAAGAGAAGAGAAGAGAGAAGAAGAGAAGAGAAGAGAAGAGAAGAGAAGAGAAGAGAAGAGAAGAGAAGAGAAGGAGAGTAGAGGAGAGGAGAGGAGAGAAGAGAAGAGAAGGGAAGAGAAGAGAAGAGAAGAGAAGGAGAGGAGAGGAGAAAAGAGAAGAGAAGAGAAGAGAAGGGAGGGGAGAGAGGAGAGGAGGGGAGGGGTGAGGAGAGGAGAGGAGAGGAGAAGAGAAGAGAAGAGAAGGGAGGGGAGAGAGGAGAGGAGAGGAGAGGAGAGGAGAAGGGAAGGGAAGGGAAGGGAAGAGAAGAGAAGAGAAGAGAAGGGAGGGGAGAGAGGAGGGGGGGGGGGGGGGAGGAGAGGAGAGGAGAGGAGAGGAGAGGAGAGGAGAGAGAGAAGAGAAGAGAAGAGAAGAGAAGAGAAGAGAAGAGAAGAGAGAGAGAGAAGAGAAGAGAAGAGAAGAGAAGAGAAGAGACGAGAAGAGAAGAGAGAAAGAATAGAATAGAATAGAATAGAATAGAATAGAAGAGAGGAGAAGAGAAGAGAAGAGAAGAGAAGAGAAGACAAGAAAAGAGAAGAGAAGAAGCAGCTTCTTCACCTCTGGCCTAGCTAAATGCCTCTGGAGATTCTCAGCCATCCAGGTCATGGTTGTCCCAAATGTGCTTTTTTCAAGAGGAAACTGGACTTTCCGGTTTTTTCTTTGAAGACGTTTCGCTTCTCATCCAAGAAGAGTTGAAGAAGCTTCTTGGATGAGAAGCGAGACGTCTTCAAAGAAAAAAACAAAAACAAAAAGTCCAGTTGCCTCTTGAAAAAAAGCACCTTTCGGACTTGGAGGTTTATCTGTGTCCTCGGGGGTCACCTGAATGGTGCAAAAGGTTCCTGTAGTTCATCCCAAATTGTACAGCTAAAAGTCTGTCCAGATTCTCAGGTCATGGGAATTGTAGTCCATAGGGACAGTTTGAAGGCTCGGATTTCCTTTAATCCGATCTTTCGAGAATCATGGGAGCCTGTAGCCCAGTGGTGAAATCTGTGGGCGTGGCTTGGTGGGCATGGCAGGGGAAGGATACTGCTAAATCTCCATTCCCACCCCACTCCTGGGGGAAGGATATTGCAAAATCCCCATTCCCTCCCCGCTATTGCAAAATCCCCATTCCCTCCCCACTCCAGGGGAAGGATACTGCAAAATCTCCATTCCCACCCAACTCCTGGGGGAAGGATATTGCAAAATCCCCATTCCCGCCCCACTATTGCAAAATCCCCATTCCCTCCCCACTCCAGGGGAAGGATACTGCAAAATCTCCATTCCCACCCTACTATTGCAAAATCTCCATTCCCTCCCCATTCCAGGGGAAGGATACTGCAAAATCTCCATTCCCACCCAACTCCTGGGGGAAGGATACTGCAAAATGTCCATTCCCACCCCACTCCAGGGGAAGGATTCTGCAAAATCCCCATTCCCTCCCCACTCCTGGGGGAAGGATATTGCAAAATCTCCATTCCCTCCCCACTCCAGGGGAAGGATCCTGCAAAATCTCCATTCCCGCCCCACTCCAGAGGAAGGATACTGCAAAATCTCCATTCCTGCCCCACTCCAGGGTGTAAGGTCCCAAAATACACTTGAGTCACCAGAATGCCAAAGAGAGAGACTCAAGACGAGGCTTGCAAAAAAACCAGATTTTATTTATGGCCAAAAACAAAATACTGGGTGGAACTATATCCAGAACATACAGATACAATGCATGCGAGGAGATAGCCACACCTTGGGGAAGGTATGGCGTCCTTTTATACCCTCAGAGACGTCATTCATTTCATTTTCATTTTATTAAATTTGTATACCGCCCTACTCCCGAAGGACTCAGGGCGGTGAACAGCCATGAAATAAAACATATAAATACAAAATTTAAAATAGAAATAAAACAAGTTAAATAAATTTGGCTGAACCATATTTAAAACCCCAATAATTTAAAACCAAATTTAAAATTCCCATTTAAAAGAGGAGAAGTTTAGGTCAGGCCGGCTTGCTGGAATAGGAACGTCTTAAACGTGCGACGGAAGGTACGCAGATCCGGAATCCTCCGTATCTCGGGGGGGAGCTCGTTCCAGATAGTAGGTGCCCCCACAGAGAAGGCTCTCCCCCTGGGGGCCGCCAGTCGACATTGTTTGGCCGACGGCACCCGGAGGAGCCCCTCTCTATGGGAGCGAACTGGTCGGTGGGAGGCTATTGGTGGTAGCAGGCGGTCTTGTAGATAGTCAGCTTAGTACCCAACTCTGGCCTCCCAATCCAGACCTGTGCATTCCTTGTTGCCCTGCAAGGGGGAATAGAAACTTCCCAATTAGTCATCTTGAACATTTCTTTGTTTACTCAACTGGCCCTGGAAAGTAGGAGTCTATCCAGATCAACGTAAATTAGGACTGAGGTGTAAATTATCCCTTGGAGATACGTACCATGCTCTTAGATGGCACAAGAAAAAAACAGGGAGAAGTTTGATATGGGTTCAGGTCAAATGGCAGGGACAGATGTTTGACAAGTACCAGATACATTACAGGCCTAATAACGGAATATGTTTGTTACAGGAGATACAAATATAAAGGCATATATGTATTACAGGAACCTAATGGTTACAGAATCTAGTATACCAGTATATCATATCCTAGTATTATTTATTATATCCTTATTATTGTTTCCCTTCAAGGGGAAGGATATTGCAAAATCTTCATTCCCTCCCCGCTCCTCGGGGAAGGATATTGCAAAATCCCCATTCCCTCCCCACTCCTGGGGGAAGGATACTGCAAAATCCCCATTCCCTCCCCACTCCAGGGGAAGGATATTGCAAAATCTCCATTCCCATCCCACTCCAGGGAAAGGATACTGCAAAATCTCCATTCCTGCCCCACCCCTGGGGGAAAGGATATTGCAAAAATCCCCATTCCCACCCTACTCCAGGGGGAAGGATACTTCAAAAATCTCCATTCCCACCCCACTCCAGGGAAAGGATACTGCAAAATCTTCATTCCTGCCCCACTCCTGGGGAAGGATACTGCAAAATCCCCATTCCCACCCTACTCCAGGGGAAGGATACTTCAAAAATCTCCATTCCCACCCCACTCCAGGGAAAGGATACTGCAAAATCCCCATTCCCACCCTACTCCAGGGGGAAGGATACTTCAAAAATCTCCATTCCCTCCCCACTCCTGTGGGAAAGGATATTGCAAAATCCCCCATTCCTTCCCCACTCCTGGGGAAAGGATACTGCAAAATCCCCATTCCCTCCCCACTCCTGGGGGAAGGATACTGCAAAATCCCCATTCCCACCCTACTCCAGGGGGAAGGATACTTCAAAAATCTCCATTCCCTCCCCACTCCTGTGGGAAAGGATATTGCAAAATCCCCCATTCCCTCCCCACTTTGGGGCCAGCCAGAGGTGGTATTTGCCAGTACTCCGAACTACTCAAAATTTCCGCTACCGGTTCTCCAGAATCTGTCAGAACCTGCTGGATTTTTCCCAGTGCTGTAGCCCGTAGGGAGAAGTTGGAAGGATTCGGATGGCCTTTTAAAGATCTACCCACGTTTTTGGAGCAAATGTTTCCCCAGCGCGCAGCAGGATGCGCTATTTGCTTAAGATGAAATCTAGTGGGGGCGGGGCCAAATCCAGAGGCAGAAACTACAATCCCCAGCGTGCCTTGCGCCTCCCTTAATGGCTTGCCAGAACCTTTGATGACTGCCTATCTCTTGTCTTTATTTAATGAAACTGGGAGAGGTTTAATCTCTCCAAAGGCGGAACCTGCTAGCAAGGGAGAAGAGAAGGCAAGCAAAAACTTAAGGATCGCATTAAACTCGCCCGCCTTGTATTAATTGCTGCTTTTTAACCTGGGAGAAAAAAAAAGGGGGGAGGGAAAAAAAACAAGCAACGAAAAGAAGAAGTGTGGGGAAAAAAATAGAAGAGAAATCACGATGATGCCAGTAAGTTTTATTTTCAATTTGCAAGGGGGAATTGGCTTGTTCCGCTTTTTTTCTTCTGGGAATCCGTACGAAATTAAAAAAATTGTGATCACAAATATCCTTTTTGATATATTTTTTTTTAAAAAAAACTGGACCGATTAGGAATCGGTCGATCCTTTTTTTTTTTTTAATCCTGTACAACTTCTTCGCCCAGTTTTGCCTTAAATGTAGCAATGTGTAACTGTAAAGCCCATTGATTTCAATCTTTTCTAACGCTGCTGTCGTTTGATTTGGAGCTGTGGATTCTTTGCCTTAAGTCAATGTTTTGTTTCGCTGTTACTTTGTCTTAGAAATTGTTGCAAAACAGAGTTGATAGGCATCCAGGATGGTGGTGACAGTTTCAAACTTCTCCCTGATCTCTTTAAGTTGTTGTTGTTGTTTTAAAAAAAATATGTTTGTTATACAGCCACTTCCATTAACAAAGTGAGATACAAAATGTAAGGCAAAGTGCTGAAGGGAAACTCAGAATGGCGCACAAAAGTGGAAACCTATAAACTTCTTAGGAGTTTATATATTCAGATATTAGACTGGGGGGGAAAAGATCTGGAGGCTGGTAGCAGCCTTTTCCAAACCAACTTTCTTCATCAAAAGACAAAATTTCGGGGGTAAGCCAGAGGGAATATTTAGTTTGTATAAAAAACGTTAGAAAGAGATATAAGATTCCACGAGAGAGAGATAAAAGAGTGACCAAAAAGCCAATAAACGATGGAATTTTTAAAAGGGGCAAGAGATGATGGATAGAGACAAAATACCTCTCAATATGGTGACTGTGTTAAAAAAAGAAAAAGAAAAGAAAAAAGTAGAAAGTATAGATTGGGAAAATAGTAGTACACATATCGATAGATAATAGAATTTACTCTAATCATAAGCAAAGTAAGGTTAGAAGGTGGAAGGTCCATGATTAGGCAACCTAATTGTATTATTATTATTAACAGTGTTGTAAAAAGTACCTTGAAACTTATAAGGACTAGAAATTTAGGGGACTTGGAGATATAATCCCAGGAATGATTAAACCTTGTTAATAATTGGCCTTATTGGTGTTTCTAGATAATTGGGATATTGGAATTATCGTGGAATATTGAGTGATTTTTAAAATATTAAAATATTAGTGACTCAGCAGGGGACAACAAATACACTGTATGAAGAAATAACTAGAATAGAATAGAATAGAATTGAAAATACGGAACAGGTTACAGAATAGAATAGAATAGAGTAGAATAGAATGGAATGGAACAGAACAGAACAGAACAGAACAGAACAGAACAGAACAGAACAGAACAGAATAGAATAGAATAGAATAGAGAAAATGGAATGGAAGACTAGATTAGATTAGACTAGACTAGACTAGACTAGACTAGACTAGACTAGACTAGACTAGACTGGAACAGAACGCAATGGAACGGAACAGAACAGAACAGAACAGAATAACAGAGTTGGAAGGGACTTTGAAGATCTTCTAGTCCAACCCCCTGCTTAGGCAGGATATTGTTATCGGTGTCTAAATATATTTCTGAAGAAAGTGACAAAGAACCATAAAGAGAGAATGGTATTGTTTAAAGACAAAGATGTGAATGTAGAAGAACCCTAACAAATTGTGGGGGTTGGGTGGGTGGGGAAGAAAGTTGAGTACAAATTGGGAAAAATAGTATTATACACGCTGGATTATAAAAGAATTTATTATAATTATAAGGTGCATGTTAAGGTGAGAAGTTGGAAGATTAGGATTATGTATATTGAATTGTATTATTGCTGTTAGCGTTGTTTAAAAAGTATAGTGACCCAGTCAATACACTGTCCACAAAATATGTGAAAGGCTGTTAAAGGAAAACTACAAATAAAACATATTTTTAAAAAATGGGGAGAGTTTATGGGTTTGGTCCTGGTGAAAGCCGATCGCCTTAATAGAATGTGTCCGTTGGAGAAACCGGCTATCAGGTTCCTGAAGCTTTGAATCATGGTCAAAACAGCTGTCCTCCTATAATGTCAACCCATACTGGTTCTCTGTGAGCCGGAGTCCCACGTCTTTGGTTCTCGAGCAGGATTGCAAAAACTTCTGAAGGCGAATTACACACCGTGTCCCTCTTCCCTTGCTCAACAACAGAAGGGGGGAAACCGAGGACTCACACTACCGCAAACAACAGCTTGTTGGGCAGAAACTTTCTGAGGTTGTTCGGCAAGGAACTTCCTGCCACAAACGCAGTTGTGTTAGTCAGTCTGGGGCAGGGGTAAAATGCTCCCGGTTCGGACCAGATCACTTGATCCGGTAGCGATGGAGCGGGTGGTTCGGAGAACCGGTAGCAAAAATCCCTGCCCCTCCCCCCCATGCCCAACTGAGCCACGCAATCATCAGAGGCTTTTTTAAAAAATTTTAAAAGCATTTTTTTCTACAATCTCTTCAGCCGAAAAAATGCTTTGAAAAGTAACAAAAAAAGCCTCTGATGATCGCGCGGCTCAGCTGGGATCGTCAAAGGCTTTTAAAAGCATTTTAAAAAATGCTTTTAAAAGCCTCTGACGATCCCAGCTGAGTTGCCTGATCGGCAGAGGCTTTTTTTCTTTTAAAAGCCTCTGACAATCTAAGCTGAGTTGCCTGATCAGCAGAGGCTTTAAAAGCCTCTGATGATCCAAGCTGAGTTGCCTGATCGGCAGAGGCCTTTTTTTCTTTTAAAAGCCTCTGACAATCTAAGCTGAGTTGCCTGATCAGCAGAGGCTTTTAAAAGCCTCTGATGATCCAAGCTGAGTTGCCTGATCGGCAGAGGCTTTTTTTTCTTTTAAAAGCCTCTGACAATCCAAGCTGATTTGCCTGATCAGCAGAGGCTTTAAAAGCCTCTGATGATCCAAGCTGAGTTGCCTGATCGGCAGAGGCCTTTTTTTCTTTTAAAAGCCTCTGACGATCCCATCTGAGTTGCCTGATCGGCAGAGGCTTTTAAAAGAAAAAAAAGGCTCTGACGATCAGGCAACTCAGCTGGGATCGTCAGAGGCTTTTAAAAGCATTTTTTCCAACCTCTTTGCTGAAGAGGTTGTAGAAAAAAATGGTTTTAAAAGTAAAAAAAAAGAAAAAATTGGCCACACCCACCCAGTCACATTAACCTCCACACACACCAAGCCACGCCCACAGAACCGGTAGTAACAAATTTTAGATTTCACTACTGGTCTGGGGGGAAAAATGGTGTAAAAGTGAACAGGACAGGGGTTTCCATTCGGGCCGCAAAAGTGGCAGGTGAGTGAACTTGCCAGAAATATCTGTTTAAGCAACTGGGTTCAAAATAAGAGCCTTGGTAGTACAGTGGTCTAAGGCACCCTGTTATTAAGCTGGTTATTAAGACCAGCTGCCTGCATTTACTGCAGGTTCGAATCCCGCCAAGGCTCAAGGTTGACTCAGCCTTCCATCCTTTCAAAGGTAGGTGAAATGAGGACCCAGTTTGTGGGGGCAATGAGCTGACTTTGTATAAATATACAAAAGAATGAAGGCTATTGCTTAGCGCATTGTAAGCCACCCTGAGTCTCCGGAGAAGGGCGGCATATAAATCAAATTAAAAAAAAACAAAACCCTCAGTCTATATTTTGCTTCTCCAGAACTGCTTGGATAAATTTGCAGCACATGAAAACGCAGTCTATAAAGGAGAATGTTTGCAGCTCAGGGTTGAAATGAGGGGTCCCTGGTGCTGTCTCTGAGCTGGGTTGTTTGCGTGCAGACGTTTCATGACCCAGCTAAGTAACATCATCAGTGCTAGTAGGGTTTGTGGAGAGGGAGGAGGAGGAGCCACGACTGTGGGGTCCTTGGTGCTCTCTGAGTTTGTTGATTTCCTTGCAGACGTTTCATGGCCCAACTAGGGTACATCATCAATGCTAGTAGGGAGTAGGGTTTGTGGAGAGGAGGAGGAGGATTGTGGGGTCCTTGGTGCTCTCCTAGCTGGGTTGTTTTCATGCAGACGTTTCATGACCCAACTAAGTAACATCATCAGTGTTAGTAGGGAGTGGGGTTTGCTCTCGATTTATATTCTAGTGTTTTGCCCTGTCAGAGCTGGTGGGGGCGGTTTAGGTGGTTCTTTGATTGGATGATGAGAACACTGATAATGCTACCTAGTTGGGTCATGAAACGTCTGCAAGGAAACAACTCCTACTCAGAGAACACCAAGGACCCCTGAAAGACGCAGTGTATCCAGGCGTGATTGTGTGTATGCGTCGGTTACCTCCCTTCTAGCTTCGGGATTTGCATAAGTTTTCTTAAACTTCCTCCTACAGGAGTGGTTACATAAAGAGCCATCTGATTCAAGAGTCACCACTTCCATCCAGAAATCTCCCTTGCAGATTGGGAAACCGTCTGCTGTTGTTATTGGCTGACGTGGGTATATTTTTTTTTCCTGCCCCACTTGTGCTCACTCTTACCACACCTAGGCAAATCCAGTCTCGCCTACACACCTTGCCAAACCTCGGCGAACTCCAGGTAACAAGAAGCACAAATGCCAGGGTTGGGAGACAACGGCTTCCAAGTGTTTTCTCGGATCGAGGCACGGAAGAGCGCCAGCCGAGAACAAACCGGACCATGGAGAGATGGTCCTCGCCTTATGACCACAATCGAGCCCAACCTTTCCGTTGCTAAGCGAGACATTTCTGAAAGGAGTTGAAGGCCCTGTTTTACGGCTCTTCCTTGCCACAATTAAAGTGAAGTAAAGTGAATCCCTTTAGTCACGTCGTAAAGGAAATTGGGCTTCCCCGTTGACGTTTGCTTGTCGGAAGGTTGCCAAAGAGATCATGTGAACACTCCCCCCCCACAGGGATGCTGCGACCGTCATAAATATGAAGTCAGGCCTGGAAGCCATCTTTTGCATTGGGCCTTCAGGCCTGCCATATTTAGTGCTGTGGGAAACTGGGAGGGGGGATCGTATGGAGCTGGGGAGATATGTAGTCAAAATAACATTCCTTTCTCAGAGAGTCAAGGACATCTTGCCCTGCACCTGGGAGGCTGGAACTGGGAGGCATCTCCAGTTGGGACAATGTTTGGATTGGACCACGTGATGGACATGTGGGTGTTGGGCAGGGACCTGGACTTTCCTTTGGGTGGGGAAAACCTGGAAGCTTTCAGGTTCGGGTTTTCCCAGATGTGCCAATCTAATAAAATGGAACTTTGAGGAACTTCGAGCCTCGGAGTCTTCTTTTGTTGGGGGTGTTGCTTGGAACCCTGATATATGAATCAGTTGCCAAGCGTCTGAATTATGTTCACTTGTGACTGTGGGGCTTCGTAAGTCTGAAAACCAGTCATAAGTCCCCTTTTTCCCCGTTGTCACCGGAGATGCCAGATTCACTGAACGACCTGCGTTACTAGCTGAACTGCAGGTGATTGACTTAACCACTCTGGCTGTAAAACGGGGCAAAACTGTCTCACGTAGCAGCAGAAAAATTCCGGGCTCAATGAAAGTCGTAAGTCGAGGACTTCCAGGATTGAGCTGTTGTGAGTTCCTCTTCGAAAGGGATCAACCTGCAAACACGGAGATTTGGGGAATGGAAAGGAAAAGCAGGAACAATTGTTGTGGGAAACCTTTTGGATGAGAAGCCAATATTGCCAACGCTTAAAGTTTATAGTTCCACATTTGTCCCTAGTGGTTGGTTTATTTTCTTACTATGTGTTGTAATTAGGGCGGTTTGGATAGCCTTTCTGACAGAGGGAGGAATTTGGTTCCAGGCACAAGGGTGCAATTGAGAAGCCGAAATTCCTGGAGGCTAATGCTTTGCAGAAAGACTAGGTGTCTTTACAACTCTGATGGGAAGGAAAAGCAAGAGGCATCAATTAGGTGGAGTAAGATGACGGATAATCATGGGTTACCCGTAAAGAGAAATAGCTCACATGGTCAAAAATGACCATATACAGAATTGGCCTATTGTTTCATACTAACAGGCATGGCAAGAGATTATATGTGAACTGCCTCCAATTGCCTACTAATTGTTCCCTTCCACCTGGTTTCATCGAGTATTAATTTCTGAAAAAAACACGCATCTTTTCTTAATTATTTAGAACAGAAACCGAACCGAACCGAACCGAATAGAATAGAATTATGGAATGGAATGGAATGGAATGGAATGGAATGGAATGGAATAGAATAGAATAGAATAGAATAGAATAGAATAGAATAGAATAGAATAGAATAGAATAGAATACAATACAATACAATACAATACAATACAATACAATACAATACAATACAATACAATACAATACAATACAATACAATACGAAGTGGAATGGAATGGAATGGAATGGAATGGAATGGAATAGAATAGAATAGAATAGAATAGAATAGAATAGAATAGAATAGAATAGAATAGAATAGAATAGAATAGAATAGACAATCCACATCTAATGGCACCGTCCATTGCAATCAAATGTCTAGCCATAAGAGGCATACTTATGTTTTAATTGTGTTGGTTTTCTTTTGCCTTCCCCTTCCCCAAATCTCCTACAGATGCATTTCTTTTTCTCAGACCAAGTGATTCTCCTGTTTGACTTCTGGGATGTCCACAGTGCAGGAGGTAAGCAAACGAACCTATCTAAGGAAAACAGAAGCTGCCCAACCATAGAACGATCATCCAAAACTGGAGAGATTATATGAAATCTGAACTTTAGCAATGGGGAGGGCTGTTAGGAGCAAGTTGCCCTCTTGACATGGCAGCTCAGATTTCCTTCAAACACTTGATTGGAGAGTGTTTTTCCCAGAACCAAAAAGTGAACTTGAAAGAGCCACTCTAGCTGCAAGATCCATAGCAACTGCTTTAGGCGCAATTCAACTGTTCTTGGTGGAATGCTAAGAGCAGGGGTGGGCTTCAAAAATTTTAGCAAGGGATTCTCCGCCCAGTTGCTGGGTGGGCGTGGCCTAGTTGGCCTCCTGCACCAGGAGAGGGATTGTTTTTGCCCTCCCCGGGCTCCAGAGGCTTTTCTTGAGCCTCTGGGTGGGCGAAAACAGCCTCCCCAGGCTCTGGAGGCCCTCTGTAGGCCAGAAACAGGCCCGTTTCTGGCCTTCCCAAACTTCCAGTAGGCCTGTTTTTTGCCCTCCCTGAGCCTCTGCACATGCCCTGCACTTACCTGCATCCAAAATGGGCCGTTTGGGGACTCCTGGGAGGGTCAGGAAGGGTTGGGTGGGTGTGGCCATGGTGGGCATGGCCTAGTTGGCCTCCTGCAACACAGAGGGGGGAGGCATTTTTGTCCTCCCCAGACTCCAGAGGCTTTCCTCGAGGAAAGGACAAAATGGCCTCCCCAGAATCTTAGCTAGAGGTTCTGCCGAACCCCTGCGAACCCCCAGCAACCCCGCCCTTGGCTAAGAGTTCTTTTAAGTGTCGCAAAAGATAACAGAGAAGAACAGCTATTTCTATATTTGCAAGGATTTGTTTAAAGTATGATGGGTGGGTGTTATCCATTCAGGCGTGTCCAACCCTTGGTGATTCTGTGGGCCAAGTTTCTCTCCACCTCTTCTGATCTTGCACAGCTTCTTTGAGTTGTTCGGCGCTCTGGCTGGTGTCGGCTTTGATGGTGTCCAGCCGCCATATTCTTCGTCGGCCTGGTTTCCTTTCACCACTAAATTCTTCCAACCATAATTGCTTTCTCCAGCGAACTCCCTCGCACGATGCATCTGAAGTAGACGAGAGGCAGTTTTGTGATTTTTGCCTTTCAGCCGCACGTCATGTGCTCCAGGACTTTTGCTCTCCAAAGAATACGCAGGAACCTTCTCCAGCACCACAGCTTTCAAGCGAACTGATTTTCTTCTGGTTTTGCTTTTTTTTTTTTAAAGGTCTAACTTTCGCAATTATAGGTAGATTATCCAATAAACCAGAATTAGCTGGGTTTTTTTTTTTGCAACAGCAAACCAGAAATCATGACATAAACGAGGACATGCAAGAATTGGCTATGTTTCGTCTAGTCAGGGTTGACTTGATAACAGTGTTTCAACATTTGAGGGGCTGCCCCAAAGAAGAGGGGTTCAACCTATTCTCCAAAGCATCAGAAGCAACGGATGGAAACTAATCAAGGAGAGAAGCAACCTAGAACTAAGGAGGAATTTCCTGACAGTTCGAACAATCGAACAACTTGGGTGCTCCAACACTGGTGACTTTTTAAAAAGAGACTGGACAGCCATTTGTCTGAATTGGTATACGGTCTCCTGCTTGATTAGGGGGTTGGACTAGAAGATCTCCAAGGTCCCTTCCAACTCTGTTATTCTGTTACGACCAGCTAGGCTGGGTGTCAGCAACCCGTAGCTCCAGAGCTGGATGCGGCTCTTTGGACCCTCTCAAACTGCCCAAAGAGCTGCTGATCCAGTTCTACAGAGGAACTATTGAGTCTGTCATCTGCAGCTCCATAACTGTCTGGTTTGGTTCTGCAACCCAACAAGACAGACACGGACTTTAGAGCAGGGGTGAAATCCAGCAGGTTCTGACAGGTTCTGGAGAACCGGTAGCGGAAATTATGAGTAGTTTGGAGAACCGGCAAATACCACCTCTGGCTGGGCCCAGAGTGGGGTGGGAATGGAGATTTTGCAGTATCCTTCCCCCAGGAGTGGGGAGGGAATGGGGATTTTGCAGTATCCTTCCCCCAAGAGGGGGGAGGGAATGGGGATTTTGAAATATCCTTCCCCCAGGAGTGGCGTAGAATGGGGATTTTGCAATATCCTTCCCCTGAGGGGGGGAGGGAATGGGGATTTTGCAATATCATTCCCCTGGAGTGGGGAGGGAATGGGGATTTTGCAGTATCCTTCCTCCTAGATAGGGTGGGAATGGAGATTTTGCAATATCCTTCCCCCTGGAGTGGGGTGGGAATGGAGATTTTGCAGTATCCTTCCCCTGGAGTGGGGAGGGAATGGAGATTTTGCAGTATCCTTCCCCCTGGAGCAGGGTGGGAATGGGGATTTTGCAGTATCCTTCCCCCAGGAGTGGGGAGGGAATGGGGATTTTACAGTATCCTTCCCCCAGGAGTGGGGAGGGAATGGGGATTTTGCAGTATCCTTCCCCTGCCATGCCCACCAAGCCACTCCCACAGAACCGGTAGTAAAAAAATATATTGAATTTCACCACTGCCTGGCAGCCGAATCAGATTGCTTCCAAAATAAAAGAAGGCAAGTGTCGGTAAATCCTGACATTTCCTGTCCTTGATCTTTCCCTTCGTGTTGACTTTGGCAAGACCTGATCTGGTGAGGCTGGTTGATCAAGGAACAAGGAGTAACCGCTGGCTTTTGATGAAGGCATCCAGATAAACAGAGACAAGTGAACGATTTTATTACTCAACTCTGGCCTGGCAAGGCAGCACTTTTCAGCACTGTGTGAAAAGCACTTTTGTTTTGTTTTCTTCTCCCCCAGGAGAGAAGCAAGGAGCAAATCCAGGGAGCTAAGACAAGTTGTCCAACCCCCTGAAAAGAAACCCAATTCCCCGACTTAATTGCACCCTTGGCTCCCGAGCGAACAAAAGTTGGAGGTGGCTGATTTTCACACCCCCGTCTTTGCTGCACACAGATGGGCCAGCCAAAGTGCAAAGCATCAACTCACTAGATTTTCCAGAATTATAACTTCCGGTAGTTTAGATTAGATTAGAATTCTTTCTTGGCCGAGTGTGATTGGACACACAAGAAATTTGTCTTTGGAGCATAAGCACTCAGTGTGCATAAGAAGACAAGATATGAATGAACCAAGAAGCAATTATAATTTAGCATTTCAAACAGAAAAGATGGAATTTGGAATGGAATGGAATAGAAATAATAGAAAGAGAATAGAATTAGAATTAGAATTAGAATTAGAATTAGAATAGAGTAGAATAGAATAGAATAGAATAGAATAGAATAGAATAGAATAGAATAGAATAGAATAGAATAGAATTCTTTATTGGCCAAGTGTGATTGGACACATAAGAAATTTGTCTTTGGAGCATAAGCACTCAGTGTGCATAAGAAGACAAAATATGAATGAACCAAGAAGCAATTATAATTTAGCATTTCAAACAGAAAAGATGGAATATGGAATGGAATGGAATAGAATAATAGAAAGAGAATAGAATAGAATTAGAATTAGAATTAGAATTAGAGTAGAGTAGAATAGAATAGAATAGAATAGAATAGAATAGAATAGAATAGAATAGAATAGAATAGAATAGAATAGAATAGAATAGAATAGAATTCTTTATTGGCCAAGTGTGATTGGACACATAAGAAATTTGTCTTTGGAGCATAAGCACTCAGTGTGCATAAGAAGACAAAATATGAATGAACCAAGAAGCAATTATAATTTAGCATTTCAAACAGAAAAGATGGAATATGGAATGGAATGGAATAGAAATAATAGAAAGAGAATAGAATAGAATTAGAATTAGAATAGAATTAGAATTAGAGTAGAGTAGAGTAGAATAGAATAGAATAGAATAGAATAGAATAGAATAGAATAGAATAGAATAGAATAGAATAGAATAGAATAGAATTCTTTATTGGCCAAGTGTGATTGGACACACACAAAATTTGTGGTGCATATGCTCTCAGTGTACATAAGAAGACAAGATACTCTATGTTCATCAAGAATCATAAGGCACAACACTTAATGATAGTCATAGGGTACAAATAAGCAATCAAATCATACTAGGAAACAGTCAATATAAGTCGTAAGGATACAAGCAACAAGGTTACAGTCATTACAGTCATAAGCGGGAGGAGACGGGTGATAGGAACGATGAGAAGATTAATAGTAATAGTAATGCATACTTAGTGAATAGTTTGACAGTGTTGAGGGAATTATTTATTTAGCAGAGTGATGGCGTTTGGGAAAAAACTGTCCTTGTGTCTAGTTGTTCTGGTGTGCAGTGCTCTATAGCGTCATTTTGAACGTAGGAGGTTCAGACAATTTATGTCCAGGATGCGAGGGGTCTGTAGATATTTTCCCAGCCTCTTTTTGACTCGTGCAGGATACAGGTCCTCAGCGGAAGGCAGGTTGGTAGTAATAGCTTTTTTTCTGCAATTCTAATTATCCTCTGAAGCAGTGGTGAAATCCAAATCTTTTTACTACCGGTTCTGTGGGCGTGGCTTGGTGGGCATGGCAGGGGAATGTGAATGCTCCAACGCTGGAGGTTTCTAAGAAGAGTTTGGAGAACATCTGTCTGAAATGACATAGGTTCTCCTGCCGGAGCAGGGAGGCTGGACTAGAAGACCTCCAAGGTCCCTTGCAACTCTTTGTTATTCTGTATTCTGTTCTCCTTTACTGGCCCCTAACTCTTGTTTCTGCTTTGTTTTAACAGGGATGGTACTCTCTGTGTTCATCATCATGCTACTCACCGTGTTATACGAAGGCATCAAAGTTGGCAAGGCAAAACTGATCCGACACTCACATTTGGCCGTGGCCCCTAGCATCAGTCAGGAAAACCTCAGAGAAGGGATCTCCCTGAACTCGGAAGTGGGGTCAACCACCAGTTCCCTAAAGAAGTAAGGAAAAAACTGTGTGTGCATGTGTTGTGTGTTATAAACCCCCTCCCCAGTGGTGAAATCCAATTTTTTTAACTACCGGTTTTGAGGGCGTGGCTTGGTGTGCGTGGTTTGGCAGGTATGTCAGGTGTGTCAGGGGAAGGATACTGCAAAATCCCCATTCCCTCCCCACTCCAGGGAGAAGGATATTGCAAAATCCCCATTCTCTCCCCACTCCTGGGGGAAGGATATTGCAAAATCCCCATTCCCACCCCCTCCAGGGGAAAGGATACGGCAAAATCCCCATTCCCTCCCCACTCCAGGGAGAAGGATATCGCAAAATCCCCATTCCCTCCCCACTCCTGGGGGAAGGATATTGCAAAATCCCCATTCCCTCCCCACTCCAGGGAGAAGGATATCGCAAAATCCCCATTCCCTCCCCACTCCAGGGAGAAGGATATCGCAAAATCCCCATTCCCTCCCCACTCCTGGGGGAAGGATATTGCAAAATCCCCATTCCCAGCCCCTCCAGGGGGAAGAATACTACAAAATCCCCATTCCCTCCCCACTCCTGGGGGAAGGATATTGCAAAATCCCCATTCCCTCCCCACTCCAGGTGGAAGGATATTGCAAAATCCCCATTCCCAGCCCCTCCAGGGGAAGAATACTGCAAAATCCCCATTCCCTCCCCACACCAGGTGGAAGGATATTGCAAAATCTCCATTCCCACTCCACTCTGGGGCCAGCCAGAGGTGGTATTTGCTGGTTCTCCGAACTACTCAAAATTTCCGCTACCGGTTCGCCAGAACCTGCTGGATTTCACCCTGCCCCTTTCCCTTTCCAGTGACAGCTGGCGCATAATTTTTGAAACGGCAATGCCCGTTTCACAAAGGGCCCCTTTGTTTTAAGGCCACCGAGAGCTGTGCACCGTTTATGCTAACTCTCAATCCCGCAAAACACAGCTTCCTATTTTATAGCATTCACGTTCTCAAAAAAATTAAAACTTTTTCAGCAAAGCTGCCCGGTTTTTATTGTACTCCCCCCCCCCGAAGAGGAATAGTTAAACATTCTCCAGCTGTGGGTGTGTGGCTGAGTCAAAAATTCCTTCGTTTGAAAGAAGAAGAAAAAAAAAGCTATTCAGATAAGAATCATATAAAACGTGTGGAATCTTATTCAACTGAAGTTTGATTCCCGATTATATACGGACATGTCGATACAGGTTGACTTTAGTTTTAACGAGAGCAAGGAAATATTTCCTGTTCTCTCCTGCCAGGTTGCTTTTTCAACTTTCATGTTTAGGTCTCAGATTTCCCAAAAATCTCTCGTGCATTAAGCAAGCCCTCTGCTTGTATTGTTTTTTAAAAGGCCACTTGCTGAGACTCTTATTTAGAGAGGGCCTTGGGCAACGTCATCAGTGCTAGAAGGGAGTGGGATTTGCTGGGGGAGGGAGGAGGAAGAGGAGGAGGAGGAGGAGGAGGAGGAGGAGGGGAACTGTGGGGTCCTTAGTGCTCTCTGAATTTGGTAGTTTTATTGCAGATGTTTCATGACCCAACTATGGAACTTCATCAGTGCTAGAAGGGAATGGGGTTTGCTGGGAGAAGGAGGAGGAGGAGGAGGAGGAGGAGGAGGAGGAGGAGGAGGAGGAGGAGGAGGAAGAGGAAGAGGAAGAGGAGAACTGTGGGGTCCTTAGTGCTCTCTGAACTTGGTGGTTTCATGACCCAACTACGGAACTTCATCAGTGCTAGAAGGGAGTGGGATTTGCTGGGGAAGGAGGGAGGGAGGGAGGGAGGGAGGGAGGGAGGAGGAAGAGGAGGAAGAAGAGGAGGAGGAGGAGGAGGAGGAGGAGGAGGAGGAGGAGGAGGAGGAGGAGGAGAACTGTGGGGTCCTTAGTGCTCTCTGAACTTGGTAGTTTTATTGCAGATGTTTCATTACCCAACTACGGAACTTCATCACTGCTAGAAGGAAGTGGGATTTGCTGGGGGAGGGAGGGAGGGAGGAGGAGGAAGAAGAAGAGGAGGAGGAGGAGAACTGTGGGGTCCTTACTGCTCTCTGAACTTGGCAGTTTTATTGCAGATGTTTCATTACCCAATTACGGAACTTCATCAGTGCTAGAAAAGAATGGGTTTGCTGAGAGGAGGAGGAGGAGGAGGAGGAGGAGGAGGAGGAGGAGGAGGAGGAGGGGAGGAGGAGGAGGAAGAGGGGTTCCTTGGTGCTCTCTGAGCTTGATGGTTTTCTTGCAGACGTTTCATTAACAAAGTGGGCAACTTCCTCAGCGCTAGAAGGGAGTGGGCTTAATAGGAGAAATAAGAGCAAACCCCTCTCTCTTCTAGCCCTGATGAGGTTACCTAGTTTGGTAACAAAACGTCTGCAAGAAAACCACCAAGCTCAAAGAGCCCCAAGGACCCCTCATTTCAAGCTCATGAGCTAGAATTATTCTCCTTTAATGGTACTCTATTTAGAAAAAAAAAATCTTTTGGAAACAATGGTCCTTCACAGCCCTGCCTGTTGAAGTCCCATTATTTCCTAGGTGAGGCATCTACAGTAGCTTCCAACTCCTGTGTTCCAAGTTTTGTCCGGGGGGTGGGAGGGGATGTACAAGCTGGACCACAGCCACGCCAAACAGTGTTTCAGCATCTTCCGTCTTTCGAGCTGTTGGTTGTCAAAGCACCTTTGTATTAACGGAGCCAATGCTGCCAAGGAAAAGATTAGGGGGTTGATGTAACCATCAGCCTGGCTGAGATGGCTCGCCTGGCATGTTGTTGACCAAAAACCAAGAGCCCGTGAAAGCATCTCTCATGAACCGTACCATGCCACTGAAGTAGGGTGGGTGGTGAGGAGAGAGTAGCTCTCGTGATTAACACTCGTAACCAGAACGGGCGGATGAGCAGAAGGGAGAGACAGCCATAGACGGTGCAACGTTTTCTGGAGCGTGACTGCTTCTGTAGCCCGAAAAGAATCACCCGTGGGCAAGGACAGTGGCTTTAAGGGTTTCCAAAGAGGCAACCAAGTTTACAGTAACGGTTGGTGCAGATGATAAGACTACAGCTAGGAGGAATAGCAACAGCCGTAGCACTTAGACTTATATACCGCTTCACAGTGCTTTACATATCCTCTCTAAGCAGTTTACAGAGTCAGCCTGTTGCCCCCCAACAATCTGGGTCCTCATTTTACTCACCTCGGAAGGATGGAAGGCCGAGTCAACCTTGAGTCAGTCGGGATTGAACTGCTGGCAGTCGGCAGATTCAGCCTGCAATACTGCATTCTAACCATTGTACTACATGGGAGGGAGGGAGGGAGGGAGGGAGGGAGGGAAGGAAGGAAGGAAGGAAGGAAGGAAGGAAGGAAGGAAAGGAAGGAAGGAAGGAAGGAAGGAAGGAAGGAAGGAAGGAAGGAAGGAAGGAAGGAATAGCACTTAGACTTATATACCATTTCACAGTGCTTTACAGCCCTCTCTAAGCAGTTTACAGAGTCAGCCTCTTGCCCCAACGATCTGAGTCCTCATTTTACCCACCTCGGAAGGATGGAAGGCCGCGTCAACCTTGAGACAGTCAGGATCGAACTCCTGGCAGTCAGCAGAATTAGCCTGCAATGCTGCGCTCCAACCACTGTGCCACCACGGAAGAGAAGGACAAGGGGTGATATGATAGCAGTCTTCCATTGTTCGCGGGGCTGTCACAGAGAGGAGGGGGTCGACCTATTCTCTAAAGCACCTTGAGAGAAGGGCAAGAAGCAATGGGTGGAAAGTTTTTAAAGAAAGATCCAACATAGAATTAAGGAGAAATTTCCCGACAGTGAGAACAATTAACCAGTGGAACCTCCAGAGGTTGTGAGTGCTTCATCATTGGAGGTTTTCAAGATGAGATTGGACAACCATTTGTCCAGAATAGTATAGGTTCTCCTACTTGAGCAGGGGGTTGGACTTGAAGACCTCAAAAATCTCTTCCAACCCTATTATTTTATATTCGATTTACTAAAAGACCTAGTTGGTAGAAACTCTAAACAAGGAACCTCATTAAGTTAAACACTCTTCAGTTTGCATTTGGGAAGAATGAAAGTTAGAACAGAGGGAAGCTAGAGGGTTGAACTTCTTTTCAATCAATTTATTTGCCTTCTGAAAAGATCTTTTTTCCTTCTTTTCTTTTCACTAGGCGTCTTTCGTGGCACCTAGCGGAGACCTTCCTCCACGTGGTCCAGGTGTTTTTGGGTTACCTGGTGATGCTGGCCGTCATGACTTACAACACATGGATTTTCCTGGGAGTGATTGTGGGTTCGGCCATCGGATACTTCCTGGCGTATCCGCTACTATGCCTCAGATAGCAGCGTGGTAGCTTCTCGTAGAGACAGCTCAAAACTGAAAATCAGGCCGATTTTGCAACTGGAATGGATTCTACTGGGACAAGTCCTCTCCAGAAGAGATCTGAGGTTCTCGCCGGGCTTCATTTGATCTCTCGTCTTGGCCGACACTTCTAATACTCTAAAATAGCCATTGTGCTTCCAATTCCAAATAATTTTTTTCCTAAGTGCCTTAATACGGACTTTTCTCACGTCCAGAAAGTTAACTTCAAGGAGAGTGTCCCTCTACCCCCATCTAGAGGTAAAGGGCACAATATGGTTGTCCTTAAAGATTGCCTTCAAACCCTACAGAATGTGTTTGGGATGGGATAGCTCCAGGGGTGAAATCCAGCAGGTTCTGGAGAACTGGTAGTGGAAATTTTGAGCAGTTCGGAGAACCGGCAAATACCACCTGTGGCTGACCTCCGAGTGGGGAGGGAATGGAGATTTTGCAATATCCTTCCCCTGCCACGCCCACCACGCCACACCACGCCCACAGAACCGGTAGTGAAAAAAAATTGGATTTCACCCCTGGGTAGCTCTGATCAATTTATCTTTGGTCACTCTTAAATCTCACCCACTTAATTTTGATTTGCTTGGAAAATAAAGCCGCCAGCAGAAATGTAGAAAGTGGGGAGGAAGGGGAAAATGTTGCCCCAAAACCTTAAAGAGAGTAATTGGGATATATATCCTATTATCTACTTAAAGAGTACAATAAGCTTTCAAAGCATAGTTGGAAAAATTCCTTCGTCAACACCACGATCTGAAGCACTTTAACAAATCTGGTCTGTTTCTATTCTCAATGCTTATTCTGCTTTTTTAACTCCCGTTCTCCCAGATGTTTTCATGAAGCCAACATCCTGTCAACGCAATGGGCAATTAAGATAATTCATCAAAGAATCTTTATTTCACAGACTGGGTCACTAATCTAGGAATTCAGGGCCCAGAAAGAACCATCACGATCGCTGTATAGATGTGTTTTTTTTTAAGTACAGGAAAGTCCTCGACGTACGACCACAATGGAGCTCAAAATTTCCGTGGCTAAGTGTGACGTTCGTTGAGTTTTGCCCCCCGCCCCCATTTTGCGACTTCTCTTGCCACCGTGGTTAAGTGAATCCCTGCCATTAATCAGTCAGTAACCCGGTGAATCTGGGTTTTCCCGTTGACTTGGCTGGTCAGAAGGTCGCAAAATGGGATCACAGCAACGGTCCTAAATACAAACCGGTTGCCAAGCGTCTGAATTTTGATCACACCGTTACGAGGAGGCTGTTAAGCGTGAAAAACGGCCGTAAGTCCCTTTTTCCGGTGCCGTTGTGACCATCTGTCTGGAATAATGTAGCTTCTTCTGTTTGAGCAGGGGGTTGGACTAGGAGACCTCTAAGGTCCCTTCCAACTCTATCATTCTGTATTAAGAGACGAACAATTGAATAGCGTGGTGAACAAAGATCTGCCATTTTAATTTACTTTTAATTTACTTGGATAGTTTTAAACCAGTTACCTTCTCCCTGTAAAGAATGCTGCGAAGGAAACGAGAGGTCATTTGCCTTTACAAATTCTGTGTGTTTTTAAGTTGTCGGCACCCATTGTAAAAGTGTTGAACATTCCTTTCTGGGGAATGAAAGATTCCAAGGAATTCCAGACTATGTCATTTTGCTTCTAGACCATGATTATTTTGGATGAAAAATCACATACAGAAAAAACGTTTAGGTCATCCCCTGAATCGTAGAGTCTGGAAGATAAACGCAGAATCCCTTGGAATGAAATTTTGCACATCTCTAGCACCTACTAAAACTATGTTAAAAATGAAGCGATTGTGAAATGTATTTTTTAAAAAGTCCAATAAATGTGTTTACTAATTCTCTACTGATGCTTTTTCATTGAGTTGGTTAATAGTTTTAAATTAGTGGGTTTATCACGTCTTCATGTATGTGTGTCTAATCATGCTACAACTCCCCCCCACCGTGCAGTTTAATTACCCTGTCTGGCAAGACCAGGCAAACTTGATAAAATTGGTTAACACAATCAGACTAGCATTCTCCGCCTCAAGTTCAAAAACTCCCACCTCTTGAAAAATGAAGGAGGAGCTAGGCCTGCCCCAAAATTAGGCAATGCAGTTTATATATATATATATATATAAAGGCTGTATGTATGTATGTATGTTCCAGCATAACTCTGGAAGGCCCCGAGCAATTTCAACCAAACTTGGTACACAGATGACTTACTATCTGGAAACAAATACTGTGGGGGTAAGATACCCCTAGAAGTGTGTGTGTGTGTGTGTGTGTGTGTGTGTGTGTGCCAGCAAAACTCTGGAACGCCTCGAGCAATTTCAGGATTGGGATAAAGAAATATCTGGGCAATGCCGGGTTATCAGCTAGTGTCGTATAAAAGAGGAGATGGGGTGAACTAGGATTAAATAAAGCTGATTTTTTTATTAATATATAAGCACATTCTCTTAAACATTTGGTATAAGATTTGCAATATATACTATCTTCGTAGAGAGAGAGAGAGAGAGAGAGAGAGAGAGAGAGAGAGAGAGAGAGAGAGAGAGAAGGAAAAGAAGCTTTGGTTCCCAACCATAAGGCATTAAAAGATGGTAGAATCCGAGTGAACAATTTCCCCTCTCCTTCTCCACTCTCTGAAACCATTTCAAAGAGGAATCACTACAAATATTTTTTTTAAAAAAACAGGCAGAGTGAAACTGGAATGTTACAGCAGCAAATCGAGATGAGGTGGGCAGTGTTGAGTAAGGTGTTTGGAACACGGGCAGTTTGACCCAAGGAGTCTTCCTATTTCTGGATCTGCTGAAGATCATCTCCTTTCCTTAATTGGCACCACAATTTCCTAGAAGTTGAATTCCAATCATTATTATTATTATTATTATTATTTTGAGATTATGGAATTTCCCCTTCAAAAGAGCAATCTTCTGCCAGCAGATCCTAATTGACTCAGGGAAAAGCACCCATATTTTGCTTCTCCCATCCATGAAAATGGAGGATGGGGAGAAAAACCCAACAAGGAGAGATGTTATTTCCATTTTGAGGGATGAAGGTCCTGGGAAAATTGGTTCTTGTAGGCCCATTCATCAGTCAATCCAGTCAACGCAGAGATGCTTAAGAAAGAATCCTTCATCCCTAAATTGGAAGAGGAAACGGCCTTCCCAGAAGACAGAAGAAGCCGCTCTTCCCTATCAGCGATGTAGAGAAGATCCAACTTGAACTAACCCAACACCTTCTCCAGAACAGAAACCATTCAGATGTCACCAAGATTCGCTATCACTTTGGGGCTGCTCTTAAGGCAGAGCTTGACGTTAAAAACGAGAATAAAATGGGACCTTCAAGGAGGTATTAAAAAACACCAAGGCCTAACCATATTGTCCGAAGTCCTCCAGGGATGGATGAAGAGATGGATAAGTGGTAGGGACGTGCGTGTAGGTGTATATAAACGTGGATTGGAATGGGCATGTTGTAAATCCAGTGCTAGAGGTTGGAAGCTCAGCTGTGGCTTCCAACTTGCAATCCACTTCACAGATTCAGAAGGGAGGAGAGAGAGGGAAATGTACTCGGGTTTATAAAGGCAGGTGAGATTCAGAAGGCCACGCTCCTGATTCCCACCTGTTATTTCACTTTTGCCCATGTCTTTAGCCAAGACCCCTAAATTTTTTTACAGTTCCTATTGAAACCAATCCTTCTCTGCAAGAACATAACTGAATTGCTAAACGTAACCGGCCAGAAACTGCCAAAGCGAAAAGAAAGACCATCTTCCCTTTTGTGTCCGTCCCCCCCACCCCCGATAAATCGTTACTGCCACCACACCAAGTGCATTTAAAAAAACAAAACAAAATTGGAACCTCGATGGCTTCCCACTAGGCTGAAGACTTATGCATACAGGATCTCTCTTTATAGGATCTCTGCTGGTTGCTTCTAAAGTTATTCTGCTCCTTTGCTTCCCTGGGAAGAGAGGGGAGATCCAAACATTCATTCAGCAGACAACCTGTGCAGGTGAACTAAGGATGCCTGAACAGGCCAAGATAACGAACTCCTTAACAATCCTACATAAGCATGACATATACTGGTTCCTTGTTCTCGTGGAACATCCTTGACTGACCAATTAAGACATAAGGTCCTCAGCCAGCAGTCCCCACTGAAATAATTTAAATTCCTATAGCAGTCTCGTCGTATCCATCAACTTTTGCCGTTCCATTCCAAAATCAGCAAGCCTTCGACAAATACACACCCCTTTCTCTAGCCCACATCCACGTGTTTCTAAAACATCTGCATGCTCCTACTTACTTTCTCCTGAAACTAGGGCTGTCCCATCTCTGTGTAACTTTTGGACCGAGATGGATGCCGAGGGGTAAGGACGCAATTGGACCAACTCCCACAGCAATTCTAGTGCTAAAAACATCTAGAATAGGAGGTCAAATTAAAAGAGATAACCATTCCTAATCATGAACACCGGGAGGTGAAGAGACGACCCCTCGACAGGAGAAAAGAGCCTTCTACCATCAACGGTTGGAAGAAGACAAAGGGATGGGACCATCAAACCAAGGTATGGGTCTAAAAGTCAAAATTAGTACCAGTCTGGATCAAGATGGAGAAACCTGATGGCTTCTCTCTTACGTTTTCAACGCTCCAGGCATTTGTTAGCATCTAAGATGAATTGAAGTCCCTTCTCCAGAACATCCAATCCAACCATACAACTTTGAGTCAGGGGGACTAGCGTGTTTAGATGTGTGTGTGTGTGTGGGAAACGCTCCAGTTCAAGACTAGAAAAATCACCCTGGTCCCCAAGAGATGTAGAACGTGCATTCTGGGGTTCCTCCCTTGCAATTCCTTCCCTCCCCCTCCTCCAAAGGCAGAACTTCTCCAGAAGAATCAAGTGCAACCTAAAGTCGAAGATGTTCCTATAACCAGCCTTGGATCGAGACTTGCCTTTGTGTCCTTCCCATCCCACAGGGTCCCCAAGTTCTGGTCTCCCCCTTCCGTGTTTTATCTGGCCGTGAGGAAATCCTCTTCCAAGGGGGGGAGGCTGATCTAGAACTGAGTTTGCACCCCTTCGCTTTCATCTGTGACCTTATGGCTGTTCTCCAGGGGAATCTCTGCTTCTGCCTTGCCAGCTTGGGCAGAGACCTCTTCCTCGCCTGTCTCTTTATTGCTGGGTTCCGGGCATTCTGCTTGGACTACTCCATCTGGAGCTGGGGTTTGCGTGAGGGCAACTGGAGGTGGTTCTGGGGCTTCCCGTTTCTCTCTATGGACCTCTGTGGAGGATTCCGTAGGACAGCCATCTTCTGCTTGAGTTGTCTTCTCCTTCTCCTCCTCCTCCTCCTCCTTCCTGGGCTCTGGGGTTCCTCCTCTCTCTTGGGTAATAGTACCATTGCTCAATTGTTCCTCAGCCTTATTGCCATCCAGAGCTGGGACTTCCACCTCTTTCACCAGCAACGTACGGACCTCCTTCACACTGTCCGAGGAATCCTGTGTCTGAGGACTAGGACAGCGCTCGGACTTCTCTGGTTCTGAACCATCTGGAGATCTTTCCAAAGAACCCACTTCGTCAAAAGGCAGAGCACTTTCATCCATGTGGATTACGGAGACCACCTGTTTGGCACGGTGCTGCTTCTCGTCCAGGGGGTCTGTGTCTGATTCGCTGCCGTACTCCTCCCCCCAGTTGATGGGCGTCCCCTCGCCGAGCAGGTGTAGGTTGGGGTCGCTGTTGTGCATCACAATGCTGTCGCGGTATAGATTGTGCTTCCGCTGGACGGCGGCCTCTTTGACGGCTGAAATAAGGGCGTAAAGAAAAAAGGGGGGGGAAAAGAGCACGTTGACAGTCAATTTTCCCAAGTCAAGTAAGAGAACCAGTTCTCCATTTTTTTTGAAAAAAAAGAACAACAACAACAGCGAATAATATAAGAACGTGCTATTGTCTAAATCTTGGAATGTTTTAATCAATGCAATTGACAGTGGGACAAATGCAGATGGAAACTTTTGTACCCTAAGCAAAATAATATTTAAGGCAATATTTTCCAAGCCAATGTTCCAGAGGACTATGGGATTGTTCCTTTACATCCAACAAACCATGTTGGTTAGGGGAATTTCATGCATCCATCATCCACCCATCCACCACCCATTCACCCATCCATCCATCCACTGACCCATCATCCTGTCAGCGTTCCAACTAATAACCCCAACAAAACGACACTCCGAGGTAGGCAATTCCTCAAAGTTCCATTTTATTAGGGAAATTATATTGGCACATCTGGGAAAACCCGAATCTGAGAGTTTTCCTGACCCAAAAGGAAGTCAAAGGTCCATCCCCTGCACCCACAAGTCCATCACATGACCCAATCATATCTTCACACCAGCTGGAGACAATTCCCAGCCACTCCCATCCAGGTGCAGGGCAGTTGTCCTTGACTCCCAGAAAAAGGAATGTTGTTATGGCTAAACTTCCACTGCTCCTTGCAATCCCCCCTCCTGCTTTCCCAGGCACTAAATGTGGCAGCTCCGAAGCTCCAAAGGAAAAGATGGCTTCCAGGGCTGACACATCCATCCACCCATTCACCCATCCATCCATCCATCCACCCATCATCCATCCATTCACCCTTCATCCATCCATCCATCCATCCATCCACCCACCCATCCTCCATCCATCCATCCATCCATCATCCACCCATCCATTCACCCATCATCCATCCATCCATTCACCGACCCATCCACTCACCACCCATCCATCCATCCATTCACCCTTCATCCATCCATCCATCCATCCATCCACCCATCCTCCATCCATCCATCCATCCACCCATCCATCATCCATCCATCCATTCACCCATCATCCATCCATCCATTCATCCACCCACCCACCACCCATCCATCCATCAATTCACCCATCATCCATCCATTCACTCATCATCCATCCATCCATCCATCCATCCATCTATCCAGTTAGTTTAGAATAATGGGAATTCAGTTTAATATCTCTGAAAGGTATCAGATTGGATGGCAGTTTACAAAGATGCCCCCTGCTACAGTAGGATGTACAAACAGCATCTCTCCCTATCACCAGTTACAGCTACAATCAGCTACAATCCTATTCAATCAAAACCGAACCAAAGTCTCTTACCCATCATGATATCTTTCATCACAGACTGCAGGACCACCTCTTCATACGTGTTTTCCACCAGGATGAAGCGGGCAAAATCTTCAAAAATCAGCTCCTGGAATCTTGAGAGGTCCTAATGAGAAGGGGAAAAAAAAATCACACCGTTGAGAAGTTATCATGGACCTAAGGCCCACAATGATACAACCTGTAGGATCTGCTCTTAGAAAGAAGAGTAAGGCCACACCTGGAATACGGCATCCAGTTTTGGTTGCCACATTACAACAAAGTTGTTGAGACTTTGGAAAAAGTGCAAAGAAGAGCAACTAAGATGATTAAAGGCCTGGAGACTAAAACAATGTGAAGAACGTTTGCAGGATTTGGGTTTGGCTAGTCTAGAGAAAAAAAGGACTAGGGGTGACATGAGAGCAGTCTTCCAGTATTTGAGGGGCTGCCACAAAGAAGAAGAAGGGGTCAACTTATTTTCCAAAGCACCAAAAGGCAGGACAAGAAACAACGGATGGAAACTAATCAAGGACAAGAAGCAACCTGGAATTAAGGAGAAACTTCCTAACAATGAGGACAATTAACCAGTGGAACGGAAGTTGCCTCCAGAAGTTGTGGGTGCTCCATCACTGGAGGTGATTTTAAGAAAGAGACTGGACAGCCATTTGTCTGAAATGGTATAGGATTTCCTGCTGGACTAGAAGACCTCCAAGGTCCCTTCCAGCTCTATTCTGATTCATTTATTCTACGTAGCAGCCCATCTACTCTCCATGGCAAATCCAGGTGGCCTCACAGAACGGTTGCCCCAAAGGAGCAACAACGATTGAGAAACAAAGCAAGTGTGATCAGGGACTTCAAAACATCTTCTTCCCTGAAGCCAACGTGGGCCCACAAAGTCTTTGTTGGAAATGAAATAAATGTTCAGCACTGGGCGTTTGTTTGAAAGCAGGTCAGAACTGCCGTGTAATTTTATTTTAATTAAAAGCATCTCTTCTCTCTTTTTTTTTTTTAAAAAAAGACAAATGAAATAAGAAGGCCAGAAGGGAGATTTTATGGGAAGGTTAAGCATCCATAGGAATCCAGCAGGTTTCCCCAGTTTTAAAGAGCCTTTTGAAATAATAAGGGTGTCAAGCCTGCCACATTTAGTGCTGAGGAAAACTGGGAGGGGGGAATTGTATGGAGCTGGGGAGATATGTAGTCAAAATAACATTCCTTTCTGCAGAAATACTGCAGAAAAAGCAATGGCTACCAACCTGCCTTCCATGGAGGACCTGTATACCGCACGAGTCAAAAAGAGGGCTGTGAAAATATCTACAGACCCCTCCCATCCTGGACATAAACTGTTTCAACTCCTACCCTCAAAATGACGCTATAGAGCACTGCACACCAGAACAACTAGACACAAGGACAGTTTTTTTCCCAAAGGCCATCACTCTGCTCAACAAATAATTCCCTCAACACTGTCAAATTATTTATTAAGGCTGCATTACTATTAATCTTCTCATCGTTCCCATCACCCATCTCCTCCCACTTATGACTGCATGACTGTAACTTTGTTGCTTGTATCCTTACTATTTATATTGATTGTTTCCTAGTATGATTTGATTACTTATTTGTACCCTATGACTATCATTAAGTGTTGTACCTTATGATTCTTGATGAACGTATCTTTTCTTTTATGTACATTGAGAGCATATGCACCAAAGACAAATTCCTTGTGTGTCCAATCACATTTGGCCAATAAAGAATTCTATTCTATTCTATTCTATTCTATTCTATTCTATTCTATTCTATTCTATTCTATTCTATTCTACCCTACCCTACCCTACCCTACCCTACCCAAGAGGTAGTACCTGATCCATTTGTCAGGATTCTAAGTAACACCCCCAACGAAAGAAGACTCCGAGGCTTGAAGTTCCTCAAAAGTTCCATTTTATTAGAGCTGTCATATTGGCACATCTGGGAAAACCAGAATCCAAAAGTTTCCAGGTTTTCCCCACCCAAAGGAAAGTCCAACTCCCTGCCCAGCACCCACATGTCTATGACATGTTCCAATCCAAGCACCATCCCAACTGGAGATGCCTCCCAGTTCCAGCCCTCCAGGTGCAGGGCAGGATGTCCTTGACTCTCTGAGAATATTAGATTTCTGCATCTTCTTGCTGGTAAACACAAACCACCTACCGAACCTATAATTTGGGGGAATGGGCATTTGGACACTGCTAAAATAAGGGACATCTATTCCCTTCTATTGATAACATTTGTAAACTCAGAGCTCAACTCCGAAGTCTTTGGTGCCCTCTGGGCTGGATTGTTTTCTTGTAGACCTTTCATTGCCCAACTAAGTATCATCATCAGTGTTGGTGTGACTTGTTCCCTGCTTATATCCAGTACCGCTGAGCTTGGTTATTATTTTCTTGCAAACGTTTTCATTACCCCTCTAGGTAACATCAACAGTTTGCAACACTATCAACAGTTTGCAACAATATGCAACAGCTGATGCATATAAACGGAGAGAGCAAATCCTACTCCCTTCTAGCACTGATGATGTTGCCTAGCTGGGTCGTGAAACATCTGCAAGAGAACAACCAAGCTCAGAGAGCACCAAGGACCCCACAATCCTCCTCCTCCTCCTCCCCCTCTCCATACACCCCACTATCTTCTAGCCCTGATATAAGTGCTGATGCATATAAGCAGGGATTTCATTCCTGTCAGAGCTGAAGAAGCTTCTTGGATGAGAAGCAAAATGTCTTCAAAAAAAACAACAACAACAAGAAAATCCAGTTGCCTCCTAGAAAAGCATCTTTGGGACAACCATGACCTGGATGACCGAGAATCTCTACAGACCCTTACCCCTTTGCAAGTGGGAGCCAACTTCTTCAGCAGGAAAGGGACCGTGACCTGCAGCAGAGCTTCTCGAAAAAATTTCTTCCGCACCGTGCTGCTGTCGTAATCGTATTTCTGAGGACAAAACAGATCAGAATCACTGTTAGGAAATGGTTATTGTCTAACTAGTTGGTCAAGCAATATATAAACCAACAATGTATGTTTGCAGTCAAAAGGTATTATATTGCTTTAAGACTGTGTTGCATCATCCTGTATCCTGATTGGCTAAGCTCTGTAGCCAATGTACTTAAGGGAAGCCTGAATCATGGCTTGTGTGGACACTACACCGCTTATTTGCTGTTACTCTCTGCCTGATCTCTCTGCATGATCACTGTTTGATCATTGCTACATGTTGCTTTCTACTATTTATTGAATGTTTTAATATTGAACTTGTTCCTATTTGAAACTCAAGAAGAACTGTTTTATTGTGTATGACTACAACTGGTAAGAAGACTTTGTACTTGAAATATTCCTGGATTGATCTTTTAACTCTCGCCTTATCTGTGTATGACTTGGATTGTTTTTGGACTTTGCTTTACTTTTTCCTAAAAGTAAAAGACTACCACAACTCAGCGTGTTTGTATATTAACTGTGATTGTTCACAACCATTCCCAGTCGCTTTCATGCGTATACTCAAGGGGTACTCTGCTCAATAACCCACAACATCGGTTATGAGCCAAGAATAGCCTTAACAATCACAAATGATGGTTGTGAAGCAGATCATGGGAAGCTTCACTAATGAAAGAGCTGCCCTCCTTTCTCAAGTTGGCATGGATGAACACATCGTGTTTTTTTTGTCCCAAAGAAAACTCTTTGGGTTGTGCTGCTTTTCAAGCTTTCATAAGCACTTGGATGAAAAAGCAAGAAACAAATAACAATAGGGTGAAGGACATATGGGAAGAGGAACAATACAACAGATGGTCAGGAGAAGGGCGTTGCCTGTTTGCACTCAAAAACAAAAAGATTAGGCAGATAAGGTTATAATGCTTGAGCTACATCCCTCGTCCTACAAAAGCTTTGGATGTGACCTTTCAGAAATTGCTGCCAAACTATTATTATAAATCATTATAAATATGAGTAAAGCGACATGCTATTATATACCAGGCCGATAAACTGAAATTAATTTTAATCTCCTTTAAGCCAAATTAAAATTAGCTATGGTCTCAGCACCTGATTTCCAAATGAAGATGGTGCTTCATTCGGGGTCTACTTCTTCCAGGAACCACCAACCAATCATCCACCCACCCACCCACTTACCCATCCATCCATCCACCCACCCATCCACCCACCCATCCACCGAAACAACCATCCACCTATCCATCCATCCTTCCATCCACCCACCCATCCACCCAAACAACCATCCACCTATCCATCCATCCTTCCATCCACCCACCCATCCACCCAAACAACCATCCACCTATCCATCCATCCATCCACTTACCCATTCATCCACCCATCCATCCAAACATCCATCCATCCAACCAACCATCCACCTACCCATCCATCCATCCATCCACCCACCCATCCACCCAAACAACCATCCACCTATCCATCCATCCATCCACTTATCCATTCATCCACCCATCCATCCAAACATCCATCCACCTATCCATTCATCCAACCAACCAACCGAACCATCCATTCATCCAACCAACCATCCACCTACCCATCCATCCATCCATCCATCCATCCATCCACCCACGCACCCACATACCCATCCACCCATCCAACCAACCAACCAACCATCCATCCACCTATCCAATCATCCATCCATCCATCCATCCATCCATCCATCCATCCATCCATTCACCCACCCAAACATCCATCCATCCATCCATCCATCCAACCCAACCCAACCCAACCCAACCCAACCCAACCCAAGACACAGGGTGGTGACCTTACCTTGAGCACCCGCTCCAGGATGCGCTGAATTGTCTTGCACAGTTCATCTTTGCTCAGCGACTTCCCCAGCTCCTGATGGAGAAGAGTCTCAAAAGTATAGACTGTGTCATCCATTTGCTACAGCATCAAACAAGGAAGCGATGGGAAAAAAGAGAAGAAACAACAGTTGTGACTAGCATAGAATGGGGGGCAGGGGTAGAAGGTGGGGGAATCATTGCACAAATGTTGCTACTTAGTTATTTGCATCGGATCATTGGGACTTAAGCCTATAATGATAGGATTCGCACGATGATATTATTTTTGGTTTTCTGTGGATGTCTGTTGACTAAACCAAATATGCTTAGAACGTCAGGAATAATTACAGAGAGGCCACCAGATCAGAGATGGGAAAACCTTGTCCTTCAACAAAATAATAATCAAGAGGATGAAATAGCAATTCTATGAAAAAGGATTACAGTAAACATTGGAGCCAGAAAGGGGGCACACCCATCTGCACGGAGACCCATGAAAGCATACATGGCACATGAAGAGAACAATATATTTCTTCCCCTGTCATGATAGCAGTAGCACTTAGACTTATATACCGCTTCACAGTGCTTTACAGCCCTCTAAGGGGTTTACAGAGTCAGCCTGTCATATCATCATTTTAGATCGTCAGTACAACGTGTCCAAGCCCTTCCATTAAAGAAAAATATTTCTAGAAGCCAATATAGCACAAAAAGAAAGACAGAATTATTGTAAATTTTCCTGGTCACTAGAGGGCTCCAGTTGTCTTAGAAGTTGGGAAGGGCCAGCCCACGTCTGGCTGGCACTGAGAAAGAAAGAAAGAAAGGAAGGAAGGAAGAAAGGAAGAAAGGAAGGAAGGAAGGAAGGAAAGAAGGAAGAAAAAAGAAAGAAGGAAGGAAGGAAGGAAGGAAGGAAGGAAGGAAGGAAGGAAGGAAGGAAGGAAGGAAGGAAGGAAGGAAGGAAACAGTTACCGTAATATTTGGGGCAGCTAACTGAATTCTTTCTCATAATTTGGACCTCTTGAAAAGATGAGCAGGCACGTTCATGGATTGTAGGCTTCTATCAATGGCTTTTTGACTAAGGTATCTGTCTTAAGTTGCTGGAGATCAGCAATGGCTTCTGAGCTGGCCATAACATGCAGGAGTCCATTTATTGACACAAGTTCTTTCTTAAAGCATTCCCTTACCTGCCTCATCAGGATTTGGGCACGCTGTTTGAACACGGAGGCACTGGAGACATCAAACCTCTGCTGGAGACCTTCCAGCTTCAGCTGGTCCATCTTCTCATAGCAGGACTGCATCTTCACGGGATGGAAAGCGAGCTGAGAAAGCTTCTCCATGTACTGGGTGGGGGAGGAAAAGAAGGATTTAGAAGGTCCAACATCTCAGCAAAGATAGACCTCCAACATCTTTCTTGCTAAGGGCAACACAGTCTTTTTAAAGGATTCCTCCACATCAATCCCTACATTTGAGACCTTCAAAAAAATAAAAAGAGAGGCAAGGAGAGACCTCTGAAAACAATTTTGATCAACTCTCCCTCCAACACATTGTTGTCCAGGCTCGCAACTTTTTTGCCACCCAAAAGAACGACTCCGTCTGCTCGTTCTTGTTCCCCTCAACATTTGCCTTTACCTCTCCCAGCTTCTCTATCCCTCCTTCGTTGACAATATTCATGTTCATGTCAGTGACGTCCTTGAAGAAGACTTCCCGAACTTCTGTAAATCCCTGGCTGGTGGGGATCATCAGAGCTTCCAAAATGGAAGTGATGTAGGGTTGGACATGATTCCGGACACAGACCTCAGCTTTGGAGAAGACGGAGGCTGGAGGAGAAGAATAGTAGAAGGACAACTCAGACCCACCATCTCTGTTTATTTAAGAAACCCAACAAGCCCAATTCAGATTGCCCAAGAAAAAAGAAACTATGGTGGATCTCCATCCAGTAAAATAGATATGAGGAACCTGTAGTTCTCCAGATGTTTTTGAATATCTAACCATGCTCAAGACCTTCAGGAAGCCACACCCAATGGACCTAGCCAGTTTGGGCAACGATAGGCAACGATGGGAGATGTAGTACAGTAACTTCTGGAGTGTTGTGGCCCGCCAGCGGCCAGAGGATCTGGCAGCAGATTCAGACAGTGAGGAGGCTGGGGAGGAACATGGGCCAGTCCTGGAGTCTGGGGAAGGCTCAGACGAGGGCTCTGCGCCGGAGGCAGAGAGGGGGCCAGGGCCGTCTGACAGTTGTCAGCTGCCTTCGGAGTCGGACATCAGTGAGGCAGAAGAAAAGCTGTAGCCTGTTCCCAGTATGCGCATGTGCAGAGCTGCTAGGAGAAGGAAACAGCTAAGGAACAAGGGTCGACTCAGGAGTAAAGCCACAGGTGGAGGGTGAATGGGAATAAAGAGGAGCGAAAGGGAAGGGGAGTTTGCAGGAAACAATTATTTCATTTGGGTGAAGATCTGTTCCTGCATTCTTGCCAAGTATTGTCAGTTACAGTGTGGAGTCTGAAAGATATCGGCCTGGCCACTCTCCAAGCCCGATAAAGGTCGGTAATTCTGAACTACCTTGAAAGACCGTGGGAGAGGAAAGACTTTGCTGGAGAGGAATTCACTGTCAATTAAATAAAAGGGGTTTATCGGGACGAGGACTCGGCTTCGTGCTGCTGGGGAAGCCTAGGTCAGAACATGGAGCAGGGGGTTGAACTAGAAGACCTCTACAGTCCCATCCAAGCCTGACTGTTCTATGGCTCAATTCTTCCAAAACATGCCACGACGAGAAGAACATTGCAAGGTTGATCGGAAGTAAAAATAGAGCCGCGATAATGAGAATTATGCAAACATTTTATCCTAGGCATTTTGTGAAGGAAACATATTGATTTTTTTCCCCCAGCTCTTATTAATAACAGTAAACAGATTTGGAGGGGACCGTGGAGGTCATCTAGCCCAACCCCCTGCTCATGCAGGAGATCTATTCCTTTCCAGACAAATGTCTGTCCAATCTCTTCTTAAAAGCCTCCAGGGATGGAGCGACCACAACTTTTGAAGGCAAGGCATCCCACTGGTTTGATTGTCCTCACTGTTAAGGAATTTCCTCCTTCGTTCTAGGTTGCTTCTCTCCTTGATTGCTTTCCGTCCACTGCTTCTTATTTTGCCTTAAAAAAAATAGCTTTACCTTCCTCATGAATGAAGGTCAATCTACATGTCCCAGGATAATGTTGCAGGATTCAATCTAGGTCGGTCACCGGGACCAGAGGTTTTGTCTTCTGAGCTTTTGGACTCATTGGACTCCCTCATCCTCAGGGAGCTTCTCTCTAGTACAGCTGTCAGCAACCTGCGGCTCCAGAGCCGCATGCGGCTCTTTGGGCCCTCTGCTGTGGCTCCCTATTGGGTGATCCCACCACTGGCTGGGCCCGCCCCTCACTCTCCTCTACCAGTCACTCCTCGCTTGGCCGGAAAAGGTAAGGGTGATGGAGAAGCGGCTGGGGCAGAGACAGTGAGATACAGAGAGAGGAGGAGAGAGAGAGAGACATAGAAAAATACAGAGAGGGAGTCATGTGACTGGTGGAAGTGAGTGACGTGGAGTTGGCCACGCCCAGCCAGGTTTTGTGGCTCCCGGTGTTTTCTTTTCTGTGCGAAAAGGGTCCAAATGGCTCTTTGAGTGTTTAAGGTTGCAGACCCCTGCTCTAGTTACCTACCTCTCTATTGTGGCAGCCCTTCAAGTATTGGAAGACTGCTATCATGTCTTCCCTTAGTCCTTCTTTTCACTAAACTAGACGTACCCAATTCCTGCAACCGTTCTTCATATGTTTTAGCCTCCAGTCCCCTCATTCTCTTCACTGCTCTTCTCTGCACTCTTTCTAGAGTCTCTGCATCTTTTTTTTTTTTGTAGTGGGGTGATATAATACTAGTCGCCGGAATTATCCAAGAAGGTCAACTGGGTGTAGATATTACAATGGAAGAAAAATCCACAATTAGCAGTTAAAATTCACCAGTTATAACTCACCCCGGATTTTGTTGGCCAGATGTTCCTTGGACTGGATGATCTGATCCATATCTGTCCGGATGATGCTCTTCATTTCAGGGATCTGAAGCTCACATTTGGCCACTAAAGAATCGTAATGGGAAGTCGCCTGGTCACACACCATCCTGTACACGGCATCTGAGATCTACCAAAAAGGGAACAATTGATGGTTGTAAGAAAAAAATTAGATCGGCCAACCCAAACAGGAAACTTTATGACTCTTTCTTTTTTTAAAAAAACGGGGAAGGGGGAAATCTAGCAAACCATAACGAAAGATGCAACGAACAAACAAAAATGATGACTCGTTCATTGGACCAAATAAATAAATAAATGATTTGCTATAAACTGTACATTCCATGTTTATATTTATTTTATAGAAAGTTAGTTCTGTTCTTCAACCTGGAATAAGCTATAGGTTATAAAAAATATCAGGAAGGAAGGAAGGAAGGAAGGAAGGAAGGAAGGAAGGAAGGAAGGAAGGAAGGAAGGAAGAAAGGAAGGAAGGAAGGAAGGAGACAGGAATGAGAGAAGGAAGAAAGGGATTTTATTTATTTATTTATTAATTTTATTTCTATACCGCCCTTCTCCCAAAGGACTCAGGGCGGTGTACAGCCTGATTAAAAGCACAAGACAGACAAAATCTAAAAATAATTAAAATTATTATATAAAGGCTCAATTATAAAACCCCTAATTTAAAATCCCATTTTAAAACCAATTAAAATCTTTACATTGATAGCCCCGCCTGGCACGGAGATCAGAGATTTTACGAATTTACGGATATGGGAGAAGGGAAGGAGGGAGGGAAGGGAAGGAGGAAGGAATGAAAGGAAAGGAAGAGATAGCAATGAGAGAAGGAAGGAAGGAGGGAGGGAGATATGAATGAGAGAGGAAGGAAAGAGACAGGAAGGAGAGAAGGAAGGGAGGAGGGAGGGAGTGAAGGAAGGAAAGAGAGAGGAAGGAGAGAAGGAAGGAGGGAGACATGAATGAGAAGGAAGAAAGGAAGAGTTATAGGAGGGAGGGAGGGAGGGAGGGAGGGAGGGAGGGAGGGAGGGAGGAAGGAAGGAAGGAAGGAAGGAAGGAAGGAAGGAAGGAAGGAAGGAAGGAAGGAAGATTGGTCTAGGCATGCTGCAATTGTGAGTTGTATACATTAGATCAGCTATCCTTTTTGTCTTCATTGCTTTCTAAAGTTTCAAGCAAACACCAGTTTTCATAGAAACATTGACATTAAGAAAAAAGTTAAATTTTCCAGGAAAGCTCAAAAGTCTGGTTTTCCTTGGCATTCCTGCAGGATCCACCCACTCACCAACAGACAGCCTTGGCATATAATCTAGAAATATGTACAGTATAGTGTATATTATGGGAAGAAGTCTTGGGCAAGGAAATGGGGAGGTTTACACACACACACACACACACACACAAAAACAGGGTTTCTTTCATCAACGGAGAGATATCAGTGCCCTGGAAGACAACGCTACAATTCATTGATCGAGCAAACACCGAGTGTTGAATACTTACTTTTAAAAATAAGATTTTGTGTTGGCTCACAGGGCAATATTTATTCTCCCCCCCCCAAAAAAAGCCAGATAGAATTATCTCCCTGTGAACTAAAAGCTAAATATACCTCTGTTTCAGTGGTGAAATCCAATTTTTTTACTACAGGTTCTGTGGGCGTGGCTTGGTAAGAATGGCAGGGGAAGGATACTGCAAAATTTCCATTCCCTCCCCACTCCTGGGAGTAGGATATTGCAAAATCTCCATTCCCACCCCTCTCTGGGCCCAGCCAGAGGTGGTATTTGCCGGTTCTCGGAACTACTCAAAATTTCCGCTACCGGTTCTCCAGAACCTGCTGGATTTCACCCCTGCCCTGTTTCCCTGAAAATGGGACCCAACCAGAAAATAAGCCCTAGCACGATTTTTCAGGATGCTTGTAATATAAGCCCTACCCCACAAAATAAGCCCCCGTTAAGATTGTCAGCCAGATGGGTGCATTTAGTACTGTATTTCCCCCAAAATGAGGACCCAGTTTGTGGGGGCAATAAGCTGACTTTGTATAAAATATACAAAAGAATGAAGGCTATTGCTTAACGCATTGTAAGCCACCCTGAGTCTCCGGAGAAGGGCGGCATATAAATCAAATTAAAAAAAATAAAAATAAGACCCAACCGGAAAATAAGTCCTAATGCGCCTTTTGGAGCAAAAATTAATATAAGACCCAATCCTATTTTCGGGGAAACACAGTAGATGGAGACTGGACACCCTATAGCTATAAACTGAAACCCACAGAAGGCTGTTTCTCGCTCCTTATCGTCACCTGGTCGTATTTTTCAAAGACATTTCTTGGATGATGCTTTTAGACCTTCAAGGTGTTAAAAAAAGAAAAAGGTGTAGAGAAACTGGCTGGAAGGGTTTATTTTAGTTTTGTACCTGGCCGGCAGCCCAGATATTGATCAAATAAATATACAGTATAAAGGTGTGTTGGAGCAGGTTTTTGTTTTTGGAAAAGGCAGGGAGGGTGGGAAAAAGAAGAAGAACTTTTATGCCGAAATGAGGTCATGCCTAACGACACCCACACATAAACAAAATGAAAAACGGAGACTCCTTGTTTTACCAAGTCAAAAGCCTGCAGTGACATCAGTCTGCAAATATCTATCTATCTATCTATCTATCTATCTATCTATCTCTATCTATCTATCTATCTATCTATCTATCTATCTATCTATCTATCTATCTATCTATCTATCTACCTACCTACCTACCTACCTACCTACCTACCTACCTCTATCTATCTATCTATCTATCTATCTATCTATCTATCTATCTATCTATCTATCTATCTATCCAGCCAGCCAGCCAGCCAGCCAGCCAGCCAGCCAGCCAGCCAGCCAGCCAGCCAGCCATCTATTGTATGTATATGTATATGTATATGTATATGTATACGTATGTATGTATGTATCTATCTATCTATATCTATCTATCTATCTATCTATCTATCTATCTATCTATCTATCTATCTATCTATCTATCTATTATCTATATCTATCTATCTATCTATCTATCTATCTATCTATCTATCTATCTATCTATCATCTATCTATCTATCTAATATCTATATCTATCTATCTATCCATCCATCCATCCATCCATTGTATGTATATGTATCTATGTATGTATGATGTATCTATCAATCTATATATATCTATCTATTTATCTAATATCTATATCTATCTATCTATCTATCTATCTATCTATCTATCTATCTATCCATCCATCCATCCATCCATCCATCCATCCATCTATTGTATGTATATGTATCTATGTATGTATGTATTTATCTATCTATCTATATCTATCTATTTATCTAATCTATCTAATCTATCTATCTATCTATCTATCTATCTATCTATCTATCTATCTATCCATCCACCCACTCACCCACCCATCAACAGTCTATCAATCAATCTATCTCTATCATCTGTCCATCCACCCATCCCAAAATGTCACATTAAAAATTGAAATGAGAACAGGTCCAACTATGCAGGCACAAGATATCTACAGCACGATATTTCAAGGATGGAAGAGATTTCCTGCTAGTTCAGCAAAACTACACCTTCCTCCCAGATGACTCCTTGCTTCTGGAATTCACAACCCTCCTGCCCAGGGTGGCCCCGCCCACGATGGTAAGCTCACTTTTGCAGTCAAAGAGGACTAGTCACTTAGAAATGGAATGCAAAGAAAGAAGGTTGGGTTGACTGAATGTTGAGGAAGAGACCGGAATAATAACGTATTCTGTCTTTATTATTCCAACCTCTGGGCAAAACGATAAGTTTGTAAATTGAATAAACAGTAGCGGTAATTTATCTCGGGCATATTTCATGCACCTGACATCACGCAAATTAATATTTAGAGCAGAGTTATTAGCTTCTGGCAAACAGCACAGGGCAAGTCCCGTTTCCCACAATCCTGCCACGATTTCGTTCACTGCCAATGTGAAAATGTCAGCAGCGGGGCACAAAGAGGGAGATTTTTCCCGGGCTTGGCCTAAAACTCCAAGCTTTGCAAAAGTGCAAATGAACTTTAGAGGAAAAAAATCCTACGGAGAGGAGAACACCCACAAAGAAGAGGCCGAACACCGAGAGGAGTTTTTGGGTGGAGCATTAGAAACTTTAGGCCATAAGAACTGTTTACAGTTTCCCTTTTTTAAAGAACCAATCCTCATTTTTATACTAGATCCAATCTTTTCTCCCTTCTCCTTATCTATCTTCTCCTTCTCCTCTTTTTCCTTCCCCTTTTCTTTAACTGTTTTCTCCTTCTCTACATTCTCCTTTTTCTTCTCTATCTTCGCCTCCTTATCAATCTTCTCCTCTCTTTTTCCTTCCCCTTTTCCTTAACTGTTTTCTCCTTCTCTACATTCTCCTTTTTCTTCTCTATCTTCGCCTCCTTATCAATCTTCTCCTCTCTTTTTCCTTCCCCTTTTCCTTAACTGTTTTCTCCTTCTCTACAGTCTCCTTTTCCTTCTCTATCTTCGCCTCCTTATCAATCTTCTCCTCTCTTTTTCCTTCCCCTTTTCCTTAACTGTTTTCTCCTTCTCTACATTCTCCTTTTCCTTCTCTATCTTCGCCTCCTTATCAATCTTCTCTCTTTTTCCTTCCCCTTTTCTTTAGCTGTTTTCTCCTTCTCTACATTCTCCTTTTCCTTCTCTATCTTCTCTCCCTTCTCTATCTTCTCCCTTCTCCTTTTCTCCTTCTCATCTATCTCCTCCTCCTCCTCCATCTTCCCCTTCTTTTCTCATTCTCATTTTTCTTCTCCATTTTCTCCTTCTCTATCTTCTCCTTCTCTCCTTTCTCCTCCTCATCTATCTCCTCTTCCATCTCTATCTTCTCATTCTCATCTATCTATCTATCTATCTATCTATCTATCTATCTATCTATCTATCATCTATCTATCTATCTCTTCTTCCATTGCACCTTCTAGCAGCGACTTGCAACACAAGATGGTCCCTACCTGAATCCAGGCCCTTTGTCTCTCTTGCTCTTTGCCCTTCAGCCGGGGGCTAATCGTATTCTTCAGCTCAGGCAGGAGCTCCTCCATCACCAGGTTGCTCAAGATCTAGACAACAAAATAATCACAGCCTGTCAGTCACAACCATGTCCCCATTCACCTGCTGTTTCACAGACAACTCTCCCCTTCATTGGTTTATTATTTCATTCCCCTCATCCCAAACTTTCTCACTTAGAAGGAAGAGGAGTCAAATCTGGGAAATGAAAATGCTGAAGGCCCACAAAGCCAGGATTCTCCTCTCCCCTACTTCCCCACTCCTTCCTTCCTTCTTCCCTTCCATTCTTCCTTCTTCCCTCCCTTCTTTCCATTCTTCCTTCCTTCCTTCTATTCTTCCTCCCTCCCTCCCTTGTATTCTTCCTTCCTCCCTTCCATTCTTCCTCCCTTCCTGCTCCCTCCCTTCCCTCCTTCATGTCCTCCCTCCCTTTTCCCAATTCCTTCCTTCCTTCCATTCTTCCTTCCTTCCTTCTTCCCTTCTATTCTTCCTTCCTTCCTTCCATTCTTCCTTCCTTCCTTCTTCCCTTCTATTCTTCCTTCCTCCTTTCCATTTTTCCTTCCTCCCTTCCATTCTTCCTCTTCTTTCCTTTCTCCCTTCCTTCTTCCCTTCCATTCTTCCTTCCTCCCTTCCATTCTTCCTTCCTTCCTCCCTTCCTGCTCCCTCCCTTCCCTCCTTCCTCCATGTCCTCCCTCCCTTTTCCCAATTCCTTCCTTCCTTCTTCCCTTCTATTGTTCCTTCCTCCCTTCCATTTTTCCTTCCTCCCTTCCATTCTTCCTTCCTTCCTTCCTTCCATCCTTCCATTCTTCTTCCCTCCCTTCCATTCTTCCTCCCTTCCTGCTCCCTCCCTTCCCTCCTTCTTCCATGTCCTCCCTCCCTTTTCCCAATTCCTTCCTTCCTTCCATTCTTCCTTCCTTCCTCCCTCCCTTCCTTCCTCCCTTCCTTTCTTCCCTCCCTCCCCTTGCAGTGCCAAATGCAGTTCTCCACCTCTGCTACATCCCTACTTCCCTGGGGACGACACGACTACAGTTTCCCATGGAAGACTTTTGCCCATGCCTCAACCGAGCCTCAAGTGTGGGTGTGCAACACTATAAACAGGGTGGGATGAGAGAGATGGCAAGTCTCAATCCACAAGCCTCTTGCTAACAACTTCCATTCAAGTCATCCAACAGCCGAAGGCACCAAACAGCTCTCGTCTACTCAACTGTTCCAACAGTACAAGGAAAATTGGCCAGCAGTTAATCAATCCAAGCTTCCTTTTCCTAATTATTTAAAAAATTATTCAAAATTGCATGCATTTAAGTCAGAGGAGGGTTGCCAAGGGGGGGGGGGTTCAGAAGCCAACTAGCCCACCCCAACCACCCTGAAACTCAGAGCTAGAGCTTTCCAAATATATAACACTCACCTGGGCTTCGTTGCCACAAAGCATGTCCCAGGTGCCGTACTGCTCCTTCGACTGGCGATACATCCGCACAGCGTCGGTGAATGCAGGAGCCTCAACTTTGGACTCTTCTGGAATCCCTGGAAAGGAGCGAAGCAGAAAACAGGCAGCTAAGATTATTTCACCCCCATTTTGAGACTCCTAAGAAAAGAATTCAATGGACCGGGGACCCCATGTGATGAATTCAGGCAGAGCTGAGAAGGTTTTGGTCCAAAGATCACCCTCAAAAAAACAAAGTCTATGATAGCCATCTCTCCATTGACACCTGAAGAGGAGGAGGGGGAGGGGGAGGAAAAAGAAGAGGAAGAGGAAGAGGAGGAGAAAGAAGAAGAAGAGGAGGAGGAGGAGGAGGAGGAGAAAGAAGAAGAAGAAGAAGAAGAAGAAGAAGAAGAAGAAGAAGAAGAAGAAGAAGAAGAGGAGGAGGAGGAGGAGGAGGAGGAGGAGGAGGAGGAGGAGGAGGAGGAGGAAGAGGAGGAGGAGGAGGAGGAGGAGAAAGAAGAAGAGGAGAAGGAGGAAGAGGAGGAGGAGGGGGGCTAAGGAAGAAAAGAATTAGAAGAATAAGAATGAGACGTAGGAAGAAAGAAGAAGGGGGAAAGGGGGAGGAGGAGGAGAAAGAGGGCAAAAGAGAAGAATAAGAATGAGAAGAAGGAAGAATGGAGGAGGAGAAGGAGAGCAGGAGGAAAAGGGCAGAGGAAAAGAAGAATTAGAATGAAAGAAGGGAGAAGGAGAAGAAAGGAGAAAGGAGGAGGGCAGAAGAGAAGAGAAGAATTAGAAGGAGAAGGGAGGAGGAGGAGGAAGAGGAAGAGGAGGGGAGGACTATAAATCTCAGCGCATTCATCCTGAATTACCTAGAATCAAGTGTTAAAAATATTTTCCCCAAATGGCTGGATTTGAATGTTTATCTTCCATGGCATCTGTTTTTTCTTTCTCTCTTTCTTTTATTCAACCCTCAAGAGAAATTGTAAACTGTGGGTTACCCCCTGACAAAAACGTGCTTTTATATTTCGATCTTTCTAGCCCTGGTTTTCGAAAAGCCTTTATCCCTTCATAATCTTGTCTCATCTTATCACTCTCCTCTTCCTCTTTTTTTTTTTTTTTGCATATAATTTTGTTTAATTTCTATTTCTCATGAACATATTTAGGTGTACAGTCTCTTATCCATCATTAATCATTCATCTTATCCTTGTAACTTTCATTTTTATTTGTTCGGGGCTGTTCTTTTACTGTCCTCTTCCTCTTAATTTCTCCACCGTCTTAAAGAACCCCTTTGATGCCAGCTGTAAGTTGCCACAACTGAAGAGAAGGAGAAAGCCACGCTTTCGTGGCGCTTGTATTCATTCCCAAGAGAAATGCCTCTCGTCTCGGGCCTTGAAACTGGCAGAAGTAAATCACGGCGGGGGAAGAAAAAGAAAAAAAAAAATGGGAAAGATCCAAATTTCTATCCAGATTTCCATGGGGGAAGAACAAGTGAGAGAAAGTGACTAAGGAAGATGCTGGGAGAATGAATCAGAGAGACGGCATCATTTCTCCGCTTCAAGCTTTGCAAAATTGACTCCCCCGCAGGAAGGAAGGAAGGAAGGAAGGAAGGAAGGAAGGAAGGAAGGAAGGAAGGAAGGAAGGGGGTTCCTCGTCAAGGCTTTCCCAATGGCATGTCTGGGATTCCTTCTTTGTGATTCAGGGGGAAAGGACTGCGGAACTGGAGAGGGAATGGAGAAATGAGTGGGTGGCTACTTTGACCCAACTGTCTTCTCTTCTCTTCTCTTCTCTTCTCTTCTCTTCTCTTCTCTTCTCCTCTACTCTACTCTCCCTTTCTCTTCTTCCCTTTCTCTCCCTTCTTTCTTCCTCCTTCCTTCCTCTCCTCTTTTCCTTCCTTCCCTCCCTTTTTTCTTCCTTCCTTCCTTTTTCTTTCTCTTCCTTCCTTTTTTACTTTATTTCCTTCCTTCCTTTCCCTTGCTTCTTTTTTCTTCCTCCTTCCTTCCTTCCTTTTTCTTTTTTTCTTTTTTCTTTATTCCCTCCCTCCCATCCCTCTCCCCTCCCAATACTCCTTCTTCTTGTTATCTCCCTTCTCTCCTCTCCTAGTCTCGTTTCTCCTTCCTTCCTCCCCCTTTCTTTCTTTTTTTTTCTTTCTCTTCCTTTTTTTTTTCCTTCCTTCCTTCCCTCCCTCCCTCCCCTCTCTGTCCCATACTCCTCTTTTTTCCTTTCCTCTCCTAGCCTCACTTCTCCTTCCTTCCCCTTCCTTCCTTCCTTCCTTCCTCTTCCTTCCTGTTTTTGCTTTCTTTATTTCCTTCCTTCCTTCCCTCCCTCTCTTCCATCCCTCTCCCCTCTCCTCCCCATGCTCCTTCCTCCTAGTCAGAATAAAGTGAGCTGTTTTGGGAGCTGAAAAGTGGCCGAATGCAGCAAAGGACATTCACAACACTGCAGGAGGAAGAAGCCGAGCGACGGACGCCACAAAGCATCAGCAGGGAACCCGAAAGAACAAACCCCGAGATAAATACAGCAAGCAGCCTCTTTCCAACGCTGTTATAAAATACTGCAGCTGACAGCAAGCAAGAAGGCCCAACCCAGCCGAAGGAAAAAAAGGGAAGCGTGGGAAGAGAGGCTGTGGCTCAGACAGCCCCATAAATCCTCTTGGTCTTTAGTATCTCTGTTAATCACACCCAGCGAGAGTCACGAATGGACCCACAAAAGGGGAAAAAAAGAAAAAAAAAACAAACTACAAGGAGAAACCCAGATGCTGGGAGCATCAAAACATATTTTCCTCCCCTCTTCCTTGGCTATGCAGGATGCATGGATCATATCTCCACAGAAAGGGGGGGGCAGAAACACCAGGGGCTCAGGAAATGAAACCCCACGAGTCTAATCTCCGACGAGACTCCGAACGCTGCTGGTTGTTTCGGAAGCGGTGCAGACATTGTGGCACAGGAGACACAGAGAGGGTGCACACGGCACGTAGAAGCAGGCACCTCGCTGGCTTCCTTCGCATTTCCTTTGCAGGAAAACACAGCCCTACCGACGGCGAATTTTCACGCCGAATCTTCCCTCTTCTGGAATTCGAGGGAAGATTCTTCTGGAATCTCCTGGAAGGAACGGAGAAATTTCCCGGCAGTGAAAAACAATTCGCCAGCGGAACGACTTGCCTCCAGAAGTTGTGTGTGTGTGTGGGGGGGGGGGGGCTCCTACACTGGAGATTTTTAAGAAGCGATTGGACAGGGTGGTACTATAACCGTGATGGCGAATGTATGGCACGCGTGCCACAGGTGACACGCCGAGCCATATTGGTGGGCACGCAAGCATTGCCCTAGTTTAGCTCCAGCACACATGCGCATACTGGACAACTGATTTTTGGTCCTTCTGGGCCCACCGGAAGTCGGCAAACGGGCTGTTTCGGCCACCGGAGAGCCTCCGGGGAGGAGGGGGGGAAGGCTGTTTTTGCCCTCCCCAGGCTCCTAGAAAGCCTCTGGAGCCTGGGGAGGGCAAAAAAACGGGCCTACCGTGCCCACTGTGCTATCATATGTCAAAAGTGGGGGCAGCATGGGGGGATCACGCACGCATGTGTGGGGGAGCAGGGCGCATAGAATTATGGGTGTGGGCACACACGTGCGTGACTACCCCGCACTCCCCCAGCTTGTGGCACGCGACGGCAAAAAGGTTAGCCATCACTGTACTATAAGGTCTTCTACTTGAGCACAGGGGGGTTGAGCTAAAAGACCTCCAAGGACCCTTCCAGTTATACTATAATCCCAGTTAATCAGTGGAATGGCTTCGATCCGGAAGTTGTGTTTGCTCCATCGCTGGAGGCTTTTTAGAAGAGATTGTCTGGAATGGTAGAGGGTCACGATGATGAACTTATGGCACGAGGTGCCCAAAATGGCATGCAGAGCCATGTCGCCTAGCATGTGCAGCGTCGCCCGTTCCTCTTCCGTGTTTCTGGCGTGCATGTGCGCACGACGATCAACTGGCGTTTTTGCATGCGGCAATGCTGGAAACTAGAAAAAATGGTTTTCTGTTTTCCTGCATGAGCATGCGTGCCGGCCAGCTGATTGTCGCGTGCGAATGCGCGCCAGAAACCCGGAAGAGTAGGTGGCTGAAACCGGAAGTTCAGTAGCTGAAACCGGAAGTTCATTTTCGGGCACAGGCATGCGCTGTGAGCGGCTCCTCTTCCAGGTTGCAGCCCAGACGCGCATGCGCTCTCTCTCTCTCTTTGGCACTCGGTGCCAAAAACGTTCGCCATCCCTGGGATAGGGCCTCCTGCTTGACTAGAAGACCTCCAAGGCAGTGGTGAAATCCGAATTTTTTTTTTTACTAACGGTTCTGTGGGCGTGGCTTGGTGGGTGTGGCATGGCGTGGCTTGGTGGGCATGGCAGGGGAAGGATACTGCAAAATCTTCATTCCTCACCCCACTCTGGGGCCAGCCAGAGGTGCTCTTTGCCAATTCTCCAAACTGCTCAAAATTTCCGCTACCGGTTCGCCAGAACCTGTCAGAACCTGCTGGATTTCACCCCTGCTCCAGTAATGGGTTGCCCCCGGTTCACAAGAACCGGTAGTAAAACCGGCGGGAGGCCCCGCCCACCACCCCGGATGTCATCATTGGCAATCTGCGCACGCGTGATCCCATTACGAACTGGTAGCAAAGGTAAATAGAACCCACCCCTGCCCTGCTCCATGGTCTCTTCCAACTCTGTTATTCTGTTAAGGTCTAAGATGTACAGTAGATTATCCAGAATGCTTGAGCTAGACAAGAAGACCTCCAAAGTCCCTTCTGACTCTTGTCATTCTGTCATTCCTTCCATCGTTCCCAGCGTCAATGTCTTTTCCCAGGGTTCCTCTTTTCTCCTTTGGTGGCCCAAAGTAGTTGAACTCCGAGCTTCAGTCTCTGTCCTTCCAAAGAACAGTCAGGGTTCGTTTCCTTTAGGATCAACTGATTGGATCAGGGGGGTGGGTTCTACTTACCTTTACTACCGGTTCGCATCACACGCACGCTCTTCTGCACAAGCGCAGATCAACTTTGATGACGACCGGTTCAGTGGGCGGAGCCTCCTGCTGGTTTTACTACCTGTTCTTGCGAACCTGGGGCAACCCACTACTGGAGCAGGGGTGAAATCCAGCAGGTTCTGACAGGTTCTTGCGAACCAGTCCAAACCGGGGGCAATTCACCACTGGATTGGATCTCCTTGCAGTCTGAGGGACCTTCTCCTCCAACGTCAAATTTTACCTCTCCAAAATTCCAGAGGGAGGTGGGGGGGGGGAGAGGGAGAGAGAGAGAGAACAGGGCAGCTATTGTGAGCTGGGTGGACAGGTTCTGTCCAGTCTGCAAATTTCAGAGGGAGGTTCTGCTTAAGGAGCCAGCGTGGAAGAATGATAGATCGCTTCTTTATTGGCAGAGCTGTTTTTAGAAGCTTTTCCTCCCGCACAGCGCATTCCAGAAGGGCCCCGGGTGCAGGGAAACCTGCCAAGCAGAGCAGGATGGGTGGAGCTCATCGGATGCAAAATGCCACCATCTGCCAACAACACAGCTTCACCCTGGGCAGGGCCAGGTTCCCGGCCTGCAAAAGTGGAGTCCTTGAGAGGATCAACCTATTCTCCAAAACACCTGAAGGTAGGACAAGAAGCAATGGGTGGAAACTAATCAAGGAGAGAAGCAACCTCGAACTAAGGAGAAATTTCCTGACAGTGAGGAAGAATTAATCAGTGGAACCATCTTGCCTCCAGAAGTTGTAAATGCTCCATCACTGGAGGTTTTCAACAAGAGACTGGACAACCGTTTGTCTGGTTTCCTGCCTGAGCAGGGGGTTGGACTAGAAGACCTCCAAGGTCCCTTCCAACTGTTATTCTATTCCCCCCCCCCAAAAAAAGAACCAACCTAGAATTTTCTGACAGTTGGAACAATTAACGAGTGGAACAGCTTGCCTTCAGAACCTGTGCCTGCTCCATCACTGGAGGCTTTTAAGGACAATCATTAGTCTGGAATGGTATGGCATCTCCTGCTTGAGCAGGGGGTTGGTCTAGAAGGCCTCCCAGACCCCTTCCAACTCTGACCTTGCCAAAAACTGTCATTTGCGCCTTGTCAACAGACGACAGCCAATGGATGGGACCACGCCAATATGTTATGAAGGAGGAACCAGAATTTGAGAACTTTTCAGGAGTTTCCAGGAAGATGTTCATTCTTCCTGGGGTCTAACGGCATCCATGGTTCAGGAATGTCCTTCAAATTGGGTATGTCTAGTCTAATGAAAAGAAGGACTAGGGGTGACATGAAAGCAGTGTTCCAACATGGGAGGGGCTGATGGTGAGTCGCTCAACCTATTCTCCAAAGCACTTAAAGCCAGGACAAGAAGCAATGGATGGAAACTGATCAAGGAAAGAAGCAATCTAGAAATAAGGAGAAACTTCCTAACAGTGAGAACAGTTAATCCGTGGAACAGCTTGCCTTCAGAAGTTAGTTAGTTAGTTAGTTAGTTAGTTAGTTAGTTAGTTAGTTAGTTGATTGATTGATTGATTGGTTCGATTTATGCCGCCTTCTCCGGAGACTCAGGGCGGCTTACAATGCATTAAGCAATAGCCTTCATACTTTTGTATATACCTGCTTAGTAGGGCTTTTTGGGCCCCCCTGAGCAGTGTTCTTTTTTATACAAAGTCAGCTTATTGCCCCCACAAACCGAGTCCTCATTTTACCTACCTCGAAAGGATGGAAGGCTGAGTCAACCTTGAGCCTGGTGAGATTTGAACTCGCAGTAATTGCAGGCAGCTGGCAGCTAAGTGCTACTTTAACAGCGCTTTAGTCCGCTGCGCCACCAAGTTGTGGGGTGCTCCATCACTGGAGGGTTTAAAGAAGAGACTGGACAGCCACTTGTCTCAAATTGTAAAAGGTCTCCTGCTTGAGCAGGGGGTTGGACTAGAAGACCTCTAAGGTCCCTTCCATCTCGGTTATGGTGTGTCAAATGTAAGAATCCCCGACTGATGAAGCGCGAGAGGAGGAGAAAACAGGAGAGTCGCCAGCTGTAGAGAATGGCAAGGCACCAAATGGGTTGGAGAGTGGAGTTGAGAAACTAAAACTCTCTGCAATAATTACTCTGCCGTCCTCCACAAGCCAGGTTGACGTGCAATAAAGCAATGAGATCAACCAGACCAGACCAAGGTCATCTTTGAAGCTGACAGATGGAGGAGGCATCTCATGCTAAGGGAGCTGGTTCTGGAACAGTTTATAAACAGGATATGGAAACAGCAAGGGTTTTTTTCCCCTCCCAAGGACTGAGATTCAGATTTCCTTCTGGAATTACAAAGGTACGATAGAGCCATCAATTATAATTATACCAAAGGGAGGCTCTTTGGCGGCCGTTCCTATTTTTAGATTTCCTTCTTCAAACGGCCTGCAAATCCACCTCAGTCATTTGGGTCTACTGTAGCAATAGCAATAGCACTTAGACTTATATACCGCTTCACGGGGCTTTGCAGATCCTCTCTAAGCGGTTTACAGAGTCAGCCTCTTGCCCCCCGACAATCTGGCTCCTCATTTGACCCACCTCGGAAGGATGGAAGGCTGAGTCAACCTTGAGCCGGTCAGAATCGAACTCCTGGCAGTGAGCAGAGTCAGCCTTGCATTCTAACCACTGCATCACCATGGGAAGGAAGGAAGGAAGGAAGGAAGGAAGGAAGGAAGGAGAAAAGGGAGAGAGAGAAAGAAGAAAGGGAGGGAGGGAGAGAGAGAGAAAGAAGAAACGGAGGGAAGGAAGGAAGGAAGGACTAGCAATAGCCCTTAGACTTATATACAACTTCACAGGTTTTAAAGCTCTCTCTAAGTGGTTTACAGAGTCAGCTTATTGCTCCCAACAATCTGGGTCCTCATTTTACCAACCTTGGAAGGATGGGAGGCTGAATTAATCTTGGGCTGGTCAGGATCGAACTCCTGGCAGTGAGCAGAATCAGCCGGCAATACTGCATTCTAACCACTGTATCACCATGGGAAGGAAGGAAGGAAGGAAGGAAGGAGAAAAGGGAGGGAGAGAAAGGAGAAAAGGGAGGGAGAGAAAGAAGAAAGGAAGGAAGCAATAGCAATAGCATACTTATATACCGCTTCACAGTGCTTTACAGCCCTCTATAAGAAGATTACAGAATCAGCCTATTGCCCCCAACCATCTGGGTCTCCTCATTTAACCGATCTTGGAAGGATGGGAGGCTGAGTCAACCTTGAGCCAGTGAGGATCGAACCCCTGGCAGTCAGCAGAATTAGCCTGCAATGCTACATTCTAACCACTGTGCCACCACGGCTCTTGTAGCTTTTATCTGTGTGATAGGAACTGATCTATGAGCCACATATAGACCCTACGTTGAGCTTCTCTTGTTCAAAATACCAACAGAAGCAGAAGTTTCCTCCTGTCCCTGGAAAAAAAGCCATCCAATCTAAGAAACTATCAGAATGTAGACTACTCAAAATGTTCTCCTTACATGTCGAACCAAGAGGAAGGGGTCTTTCTTTATGGCCAACCCTGTCAGATTTGCGAAGCAAAGGTGGTCTACAAGGAGACACGTCCTTCAAAGGGAGGAGAAGGACACCCACCCGACAAGTGTGTCCCGTCGTACGTACCATTGTTGCAGTGGCGCACGCAATCTTGAAAAATAGCCTTCCACTTCTCCTGCTCCTTGCCGGTCATCACACAAAAGTAGTAATGGCGAGCGTAAGGATGCCAAAGGATGATGGGGAACTGGGTGGGACACTTGATGATGGAACCATGACTCGATTTGGATGGAGAACCTGGAGGGGAAACAACAACAACAAAGACACGGACACGCGATGAGCAACCCGGCCACCACTTGAGCACAGCAAAGTCCGAGCGTGATGCTTGCAACAGGAGATCCGGATATTCCTGTTTCAGTGTGGTCGAAGGACACGTGTGAGCCAGATGGAGATTCCAGACTGAATGATAATTTCCCCAGAGATTCGGGAGCGAAGAGCAAAGAAGCAAACACATCTGGCAGGATCTGGGACTCTAACAAGACAGGAATCTCTCTTTCCACCAGATGTTTGTCATGTGTAGGTCACGGGGAGGCCAAGCCCCTCTGTATTTTAATAGAGCCGTGGCCCACAACTGTTCTCCAGTTCCACGGAGAGAGATTTTTTCCGTGGATTGGAGGGTGCAAGGTCCATCCTACAGATGGGGTTTCGCTTGGTTGCGTGGCCCGGTTTATGGCCCGTCGCTCGTCCTCAAGCCGGAGATCGGGGACCCCTGCAATAGAGGACTAGCCACAGAAGCCATACATAAGGATGTAACCAGAGGTGGTATTCAGCCAGTTCGGACCAGTTCAGGCGAACCGGTAGTGGCGACCTGCAGGTGGACCCACCCCCTTCCACCCGCCCGGGCGCAGTCCCGTCCTATATCGCTGGGTTTTGGATGCTGCACACATGTGTGGACGGCACACACAAGTGAATTGCCATGTTGTTTGATGTTGCACGCATGTATGGATGGTGCGTGCGAGCGAGCGAGCGAAGTGCCATTGTAACTTCGAACGGTCGCTAAATGAATGGTTGTAGGCCAAGGAGTACCTGTATCAGGAAAACTGAAATTGTGATGCATTGCTAAGAGGAGGAGATGACTTCAAAGATTTATTTTATTTTATTTTATTCTTAGATCTTTTCTAGGTAAAGGTAAAGGTTCCCCTCGCACATCTGTGCTAGTCGTTCCTGACTCTAGGGGGCGGTGCTCATCTCCATTTCAAAGCCGAAGAGCCAGCGCTGTCCGAAGACGTCTCCGTGGTCATGTGGCTGGCATGACTCAATGCCAAAGGCGCATGGAACGCTGTTACCTTCCCACCAAAGGTGGTCCCTATTTTTCTACTTGCATTTTTTACCTGCTTTTGAACTGCTAGGTTGGCAGAAGCTGGGACAAGTCACGGGAGCTCACTCCGTTACGCGGCACTAGGGATTCGAACCGCTGAACTGCCGACCTTTCAATTGACGAGCTCAGTGTCTTAGCCACTGAGCCACCGTGTCCCTAGTTAGATCTTTTCTAACTGCCAATGATTCTCTCTTCCAGCTTTCTACGCCAAATCTCCCAGAAGCAGCTCAGAAAGAAATATCTACCTTATATTCTATTTCTTTCTTGGCATGCAGCCCTGAGAATTTTTGAAGCTCACATCTTCAGCTGCCTGGAGGGCCACTCGAGAAGTGCGTTTTATTTACTGACCATCCTTGACAGATCCTTCCTTGCAGGTTCTAAAGTGGCCTTCAGATAACCCAAGTTCAAACAATTTCCTTTTCAAGTGGGCAGCCGAAGAGGCGGGAAAAGTGCCAACCTTTGCAAGAGGAGCTTCAACAAAATTCTTGGCTGGACCTGCTAAACCAGAGGTGTCAAACTCGATTTCATTGAAGGCCACATCAGGGTTGTGTTTGACCTCGGGGGTGCTGGGGGTGGGCATGGCCAGGGTGGGCTAGATGTCACTTGTGTCGGGGGCACCTGTGGTGGCCAAGTGCTAAGGCAGGACTTCCGTCAGATCTCCCTCATTCTCATTATAACCTTCTTTCCTCCCTCCTCACTCACTCACTCACAGCCACTTCGTCCTTTGTCCCTCTTCCCTCATTCATTCCTTGTGCAAAAGCACCTCAAAATTATAGAATGTGTTAGACTTTGTCCTTCCTTCCTTCCTTCCTTCCTTCCTTCCGTCCTTCCTTCTTTCCCTTTCCTCAGCAGCATCTCAAAATTATAGAATTTGTTGGGTTTTATCCTTCCTTCCTTCCTTCCTTCCTTCCTTCCTTCCTTCCCTCCCTCCCTCCCTCGTTCATTCATTCGTTTGTTCATTCCTTCCTTGTTCAAAAGCACCTCAAAATTATAGAATGTGTTAGACTTCCGTCCTTCCTTCCTTCCTTCCTTCCTTCCTTCCTTCCTTCCTTCCCTTTCCTCAGCAGCATCTCAAAATTATAGAATTTGTTGGGCTTTATCCTTCCTTCCTTCCTACTTTCCTTCCTTCCTTCCTACTCTCCTTCTTTCCTTCCCTTCCTCATTCATTTGTTCATTCATTTGTTCGTTCATTCCTTCCTTGTTCAACAGCACCTCAAAATTATAGAATGTGTTAGACTTCCTTCCTTCTTTCTTTCTTTCTTTCTTTCTTTCTTCTTTCTTTCTCTTTCTTTCCTTCCTTCCTTTTTCCTTCCCTCTTCATTCTTTCTCCTTCCTTTCCCTCTCTCCTTATTTTTCCTTCCTTGCTCTCTTCCCATCTTCCCTCCTTTTTCTTTGTCTTTCCTCTTTCCCTTTCTCCTTTCCTGCCCCTTCTTGCATGCTCAAATGCAAAAGGGGGAACACTTTTCTCCTTTTGTTTTCTTTTTAGTTTGTTTTGAGTGGCAGTGCCTTTGCCGGTGAAAACGGCCACACGCAGCCCCCTGGGGCCCGTTTTTAGCCACGACGGCCTCCTGCAGCCCTCTGCCAGTGAAAACAGGTCCCCACGAGCCTTGAGTTTGACATCCCAGTCCTAAACTAAAAATCAGCCTTATCTGTTAAATGTCAGTATCCCGCATCCCAGGCAGCTGGGATACACCAAGTAGAACTCACCTGTGAAGTTATTGCCGATCAGTTCCAAATATTGGTCCAGGGAGGTGAGGATTTTATAGCCAGCGCTGTTGATGAGAATTCGGGGCTGAAGACTTCTTTCATAGGCCTAGAGATGGGAACATATAAACATATAATTTTCATGCGGTCAACATTCCTGCCACTAATGGCCTCCCCTAAAGCTTTCATGCTAATGACCTCCCCTTGAGCTTTCATACTTTACATCGTCTAGATGTTCAACGCAATTATGTCCGAAACCGCCTACTAATTTCCAGGCTGTTGGAAAATTCCTTTTCAAGCCTTCGTTTTCAGTGCCCTTGGCAAATTTACAACATTCCCTACTGGTACTATGGATCTCTTCGGTCTATCATAGCTACCCTAGCAGCCCGTACTTTTCCAGTGGCATAATAATAATATAATAATAAAAAATGAGTATTTCTCCTGAGGTCTTCTCTTGGAACTGAATGACAGTGTGCAAACCCAAGAAGTACATCCAGTTTTGGTCACCACACTATAAAAAAGATGCTGAGACTCTAGAAAGAATGCAGAGAAGAGCAACCAGGATGATTAGGAGACTGGAAGCTAAAACATACGATGAACGGTTGCAGGAACTGGGCATGGCTAGGCTAGTGAAGAGAAGGACCAGGGAGGACCAGGGGAGACAGGATAGCAGTCTTCCAGTATTTGAGGGGCTGCCACAGAGAGGAGGGGGTCAAGCTATTTTCCAAAGCACCCGAAGGCCGGACAAGGAATAATAGATGGAAACTGATCAACCTGGAAATAAGGAGAAATTTCCTGACAGTGAGAACAATCAACCAATGGAACAGAAAGTTGCCTTCGGAAGTTTTTTTTTTTTTTTTTTTTTTTAATTTGATTTATATGCCGCCCTTCTCCGGAGACTCAGGGCGGCTTACAGTGCGTTAAGCAATAGCCTTCATACTTTTGTATATTTATACAAAGTCAGCTTATTGCCCCCACAAACTGGGTCCTCATTTCACCTACCTTAGAAAGGATGGAAGGCTGAGTCAACCTTGAGCCTTGGAGAGATTCGAACCAGCAGTAAATTGCAGGCAGCTGTGTTAATAACAGGGTGCTTTAAACCACTGTAGTACCAAGGCTCTTGTGGGAGCTTCATCACTGGAAGCTTTCAAGAAGAGACTGGACTGCCATCTATCAGAAATGATGTAGGGTCTCCTGCTTGGGCAGGGGGTTGGACTAGATGATCTACAAGGTCCCTTCCAACTCTGTTAATCTGAATTTATCTACAATGAACAAAGGTCTGGAGGCTAAAACAAACGAAGAACGGTTGCAGGAACTGGGCATGGCTAGTCTAGTGAAGAGAAGGACCAGGGGAGACAGGATAGCAGTCTTCCAATATTTGAGGGGCGAGGAGAGGGTCAAGATATTTTCCAAAGCACCTGAAGGCCAGACAAAGAAGAATGAATGGAAACTAATAAGAAAATAATCCAACCTAGAAATAAAGACTTTTTCTGACACTGAGAGCAATCAACCCATGGAACAGAAGCTGCCTTTGGAAGTTGTAGGAGCTTCATCACTGGAGGCTTTCAAGGGGAGACTGGACTGCCATCTGTCAGAAATGGTGTAGGGTCTCCTGCTTGGATGGGGGGTTGGACTAGATGACCTACAAGGTCCCTTCCAACTCTGTTGATCTGTTAAGAAGCTACTGATATCTGGGGAAAAGATTGTACCCAGAAAGGATCCTTAAAGACCCTCTTGGTCCATTGGTAAGAAAGAAGCTCCACCTCACTTGAGAACTTCACCCCTGCTTTTTTCCTCTTTTTGTTTAAAAAAGAATCTCCTCCGTGATTAAGAAAAAGAGGGGGAGAAGGACTGAACTAACATCGATGAATCAAAAACAATCCAGGGAATCCGTTCCTTCCGATGATCTATTAGCTGGCCAAGCAAGGAGGAGTTGAGCCTCTTTTTAGAGGATCTCCTTTTGGGCAGAAGGGTCCTTTGGTGTGGCCATCCCTCGAGTTGCTTGGGAAAACAATCTCTCACAATGCTGGGTACCAATCAAGAAAAGAAAAATGGCTTGGTTTTTCTCATCTCAAAGATGCTTTTCCAAAAGGCAACTGGACTTTCTTCGTTTTTACGTTCCTGGAAGCTTCTTTCGGTTCTGATCCTTGAGAACTTCAGAAGCGAAGAAGCTTCTCGGATGAGAAGTGAAATGTTTTTAAGGGGAAAAAAGACCCAAGAAAGTCCAGTTGTCTTCTGGAAAAGCACCTTTGGGACAACCATGACCTGAATGATGGAGAGTCTCCGTAGACTTGGTTTTTCTCCTTCTCCATCCGCCAAACAACCCAAGCTAGCTTTGATGAAACAATCCAGAACCTCACCAGTTTGTTCTCGTAGAGCACCAGCCCGTAATTGAGGGGTACGACGCTGAAACGGTTCCTCCATTTCTTGTTTTCTTCTATGTATTGGAAGAGGTTGCCTGAGAAGATGATCCGGTCTTCCAGAGGTACCTTGAGATACATAGAGAAGGAGAAACACCGTGAGCTGGAGAAGACATTCTCTTGGACACTTTTGAATGACTTTGGGGGACCTTGGCACGCTACAAGCAGCCCATGGAGGACCTGTATACTGCACGAGTCAAAAAGAGGACTGTGAAAATATCTACAGACCCCTTGCATCCTGCACGTAAATTGTTTCAGCTCCTACCCTCAAAACAATGCTATAGAGCACTACACACCAGAACAACTAGACACAAGGACAGTGTTTTCCCCGAATGCCATCACTCTGCTAAACAAATAATTCCCTCAAAACTGTCAAACTATTCACTAAGTCTGCACTACTATTACTATTAATCTTCTCATCGTTCCTATCACCCATCTCCTCCCACTTATGACTGTATGATTGTAATTTGTTGCTGGTATCCTTACAATTTATACTGATTGTTTCCTAGTATGATTCAATTGCTTATTTGTTCCCTATGACTATCATTAAGTGTTGTACCTTATGATTCTTGACGAATGTATCTTTTCTTTTTATGTACACCGAGAGCATATGCACCAAAGACAAATTCCTTGTGTGTCCAATCACACTTGGCCAATAAAGAATTCTATTCTATTCTGTCCTGTCCTGTCCTGTCCTGTCCTGTCCTGTCCTGTCCTATCCTATCCTATCCTATCCTATCCTATCCACTATTCTATTCTATTATTCTATTCTATTCTATTCTATTCTATTCTATTCTATTCTATTCTATTCCATCCCATCCCCTTTTCTTTTCTATCCTAACCTATCCTAGCCTATCCTAGCCTATTCGCTATTCTATTCTATTCTATTCTATTCTATTCTATTCTATTCTATTCTATTCTATTCTATTCTATTCCATTCCATTCCCTTCCCTTCCCTTCCCTTCCCTTTCCTTTCCTTTCCTTTCCTTTCCTTTCCATCCTATCCTATCCTATCCTATCCTATCCTATCCTATCCTATCCTATCCTATCCTATCCTATCCTATCCACTATTCTATTCTATTCTATTCTATTCTATTCTATTCTATTCTATTCTATTCTATTCTATTCTATTCTATTCTATTCTATTCTATTCCATTCCATTCCATTCCATTCCATTCCATTCCATTCCATTCCATTCCCCCCCAAAAAAAGAGTTGTCTTTTTTGATGCCTTTTGTAATGTTCCACATTTATTTTGGGTTTGGTTTATTTTCAGTGAATCTATTTTGAGGTATCAACCCTTGCCAAGGGGCATACATGTTGTTTTAAACGCCTTCCTATTGATACCACCAAAGAAATCCAGACTCTAACTTCCACTACTTAAAAAGGCAATCTAAACATTAAAGCCACCAACGGGGGAAGAAGAATAAAACAATCAAAAGCCAAAAGAAAGGAAGTTGTGTTGAGAAAGGGGGGGAGGGGAACGGAGTCAAAATCCGAATTATCTGCAAATATTGGGACAGCTCAAAGATCACAAGCACGCTCAAAAATAGCATTGCCCAGTTTGGGGGGGGGAGAGATAGGGGGAATCCCAAATATTTGCAGAGTTTCATCCGTCCTGGGACAGCTTAATAAACAGGTTAGAAACAAATGACAATAAATAAATAAATAAATCTGAGTCCTCAAAATATCCAACTGTCTATTTTAGCTTGCATAGATTTTAAAAAAAAAAAAGTTGTACAGGCAGTGTCCAACTGAAACAGTTCGTTTATAGTGACTGTTCGACGTTACAACAGCCCAGAAAAACGTGACTTGTGACCGTTTTTCGCACTTACAACCGTTACAGCATCCCTGTGGTCAAGTGATCAAAATTTGGACTCTTTTTTTTTTAATTTGATTTATATGCCGCCCTTCTCTGGAGACTCAGGGCGGCTTACAATGCGTTAAGCAATAGCCTTCATTCTTTTGTATATTTATACAAAGTCAGCTTATTGCCCCCACAAACTGGGTCCTCATTTCACCTACCTTAGAAAGGATGGAAGGCTGAGTCAACCTTGAGCCTTGGAGAGATTCGAACCAGCAGTAAATTGCAGGCAGCTGTGTTAATAACCAGCTTAATAACAGGGTGCCTTAGACCACTGTACTACCAAGGCTCTTATTTAACATTATCTTCTTTTAACGACCCCATAATCCCTTGCGGGGTGGAGTCTGGGTAACTGAATGGAGCTAGCGGAGTGTTTGAATGGTCGGATGCCCTTCCTGTTGCCAAAGTGGAGTTTTGTTCAGCAGATACGTTCTCATCATGCCCGGAGAGAGAAATATCTGCCTCTACCTAGGATCGAACTCACAGCCTCCTGATTGTGAGGCGAGAGCTCCACCTCTAGGCCACTGACTGCACCACTCTGCCTGGATTCATATTTATGATGGTTGCAATGCCCCGGGGTCATGGGATCCCCTTTTACAACTGGCACAGCCTCCCAGCAGTCATGGGATTAAAAATTTGGACACTTGGCAATTGGCTTGCACTTATGATGGTCGCACTGCCTTGGAGGTCACCATTTGCGACCTTGCCAACTGCCTTTGGACATGCCAAATAAATGAGCGTGGGATTCCCTTAACAACTTTGGCGATTCACTTCACAACCCGGGCAAAAAAAGCTCGCAAAATCAGGCACGGCTCCCTGCAAAACCGCCTTTGCTTAGCGACAGAAATTCTCGTCTGAATTGTGGTCGTACATCGAGGACTACCTGTACTGGGGGGACAAGTGTTACTGCACAGAAAGGGGGAAAGATGGACAGGTATGACACTTAAATAGCAATAGCACTTAAACTTATATACCACTTTACAGTGCTTTTATAGCCCTCTCTTAAGCGGTTTACAGAGTCAGTCTCTTGCCCCCCCAACAATCTGGGTCCTAGGAAGGATGGAAGGCCAAGTCAACCTTGAGCCTGATGAGATTTGATCTGCCAAACTGCAGTCAGCCGGCAGTCAGCAGAAGTAGCCTGCAGTACTACACTCTAACCACTGTGTCACCACGGCTAAATCAGTGGTACCCAATCTTCGCAGGAAGGGAACCAGGCCACACAAGTGGTGGCCCTGTTCCAAATAGACCAGGGCCTGCTAGTGGGCTGGTGCCCGTGGCTTTGGGACCCCTGATTTCTGTCATTGTTAGCGTAATATGCTGGAGGCCTGTCTGCCCCCCAAGGGCTGGTCATCCGGATGCGATGGGGTTAGAAAATGGAGCATCCCTCCTGATTAAAAACCTGGGGCAGACGGAATCCTGCACGCCTGCAGTCTGCATCTGGGCGTCTCCTGGTCCTTGGCAGACAGGCCGAGTTTGCAATTAAGCACTTAGGCTGTTTACATTTGCAAGAAAGAGCAGAAGATCAGCTGGGAAGAATAATCACCGCCTCTGTTATTTTTTCTTTCCCCCTTTTTTTTTTTTTGGGAGGGAAATGGTGGGGGGAAATGAACCGGCCGACAATACAAACAACGGAACAGCGAAGTCTGTTTGGCCGGCTCTAATTTCAACCCGGCCCAGGTGCACACAAGACAATCTTTCTGTGCCCTGGCTGGAGAACCCAGCCTTATCTAAGTCTAGAATGCCTTGCACCCATTCCCTTGATCGTGAGAAAAACTAGATGTGGGGTGATTAGGAAACCCACAAACGCTGAAGTCTAAATTCAGGGTAAAAACCAATCTGAGAGCCAGCTTGGTTTAGTGATTAAGGCACAAGCTGGAAACCAGGGGAAGGTGAGTTCTAGTCTCGCCTTTCATGGCTAAGCGGGTGATTTTGGGCCAATCCCCAGGAGACAGGGAGTTCTAGTACCACCTCAGGCATGAAATATATCTGGCTGACTTTGGGACAATCTCCAGGAGACGGTAAGTTCTAGTACCACCTCAGGCATGAAAGTAGGTTGGGTGACTTTGGGCCAATCACCAGGAGACAGTGAGTTCTAGTACCACCTCAGGCATGAAAGTAGGTTAGGTGACTTTGGGCTAATCCTCAGGTGATGGTAAATTCTAATACCACCTCAGGCATGAAAGTAGATTGGGTGACTTTGGGTCAATCACCAGGAGACAGCGAGTTCTAGTCCTGCCTTAGGCACAAAAGACGGCTGAGTGACTGTGGGCCAGTCCCTCTCTCTCAGCTAGTCCACTTCACAGGGTTGTTGTCAGGGAAAAATAAGAGGAGGAGAAATGAGTATTAGGTATGTCCAGCACTTCGAATTAATTGTACAAATAATAAAGGCAGGATACAAATAAAAAAAAAAGTTGGGAAACAAATCTCAAGAAACCATTTCTGTTTTGATGCTGAAAAATTTGTTCCCAGATGCTCAGCAGAAGCTGAACTAAACCTGAAGGTGTCACCCAGGGGTGGGATTCAGCCGGTTCGTACCAGTTCAGGGGAACCGGATGTTAATTTTACATCTGGTTCAGCGAACCGATAGTTCCGATGATTGACTGGCCCCTCCCCACTCCTCCCAGGAGTCCCCACACGTCCCGTTTTGGATCCCAGGTAAGTGCAGGGAGCGTGTGGAGTCTGGGGAGGTGGAAAATGGGCCTCCCAGAGGCTTAGGAGGGCGAAAACGGGCCTATTCCCGGCCTCCAGAGAGCCTCTGGAGCCTGGGGAGGTGAAAAACGGGCCCTCCACAACCCGTTTTTGCTCCCAGGATGGTGCAGGAGGCTAACTAGGCCATGCCCACCATGGCCACGCCCACCCAGCAACCGGGCAGAGAACCGGTTGTTAAATTATTTGAAGCCCACCACTTGTGCCACCTCATTTAAATCCCATCTCACCTCTTCAAACAGAATTATTTCACTCATTTGCTAGGTTCTCCCAACCAAAGAAGTGAAGTTTACTCAAAGCACTAAACTGTTCTAAAACACAGGTTAACTCTACCCACAAACTCGACAAGGCGGTTGTGTAGACACCGCTGTTTTCAACAACCCTGGTTAAGCCATTCTTTGCCCCCTTGCACATCTCTTCCACCCTTTCTTCTGTTTTGCCTCCTAGCGACACACGTTCCTCCTCATCTGTACCCTCACACGCCTGTACCGTCTCTCAGAAGACCCTCGGGACAATGTCTCTGATCGTTATCGGAAAGACACGATCGCCTCCCTCTCGTACGATAAAACTTGGGACGCCTCCAAATCCTTCCTTCCTCCACCCGAGGACTTCCCTGAGGAACCCTCATGAAGAAGAAGAAGAAGAACTAGATTTTTTGGGGGGGAGAGGGCAGCTTTAGAACCTATTTCTCAACAGGTTTCCCCGAGGTGGTGCGTCAAGTCTGACTTACCTTGCGATGCAATAGTTGGGCTTGTGGAGCCGTTCCCCCTTCGATCTCAAAGCGGACGCTGTTAAACAGGGCAAGGCCAAATTGTTCCTGGTAGAATTGGCTAAACTCCGTCAGTATCTTCTCTGTCTTCCCTGCAAAGTGAGAAGGAAAGTCTTACATGAGAAGGGACAGAAGTTGGAGGTCCACGTGTAAGTCCCACACCCACACACACACCGGTCTAAGCAAATCTGGCCCACCCTTATCTGGAGTTTGGAAGCCGAGCAAGCTCAGATTTAAATAGTAACTGGAACAAAGACCTTTAATCAATCAATCAATCAATCAATCAATCAATCAATCAGAATAGAGCTGGAAAGGAACTTGGAGGCCTTCTAGTCCAACCCCTTGCTCAAGCTGGAGACCCTATATCAGAGATGGCTAACCTTTTTGCTGTCATGTGCCAAAAGCGGGGGGGGGGGGGTTGCGCATGTGCGTGTCCACACCCATAATTCAATGCGCCTGGCACATGCGTGCATTACCCACCACCCTCGCGCTCCCCCTGCTTTTGGCACTTGATGGCACGGTGGGCACAGTTGGCCTGTTTTACACCCTCCCCAGGCTCCCCAGGAGCCTGGGGAGGGTGAAAACTGCCTTCCCCACCTCCCCAGAGGCCCTCCGGAGGCTGGAAACAGCCGAAAATCAGGTGTCCGGTGCGTGCATGCGTGCTGGAGCTGAGCTAGGGCAATGCACGCGTGCCCACAGATATGGTTCCGTGTGCCACCTGTGGCACGCATGCCACAGGTTTGCCATCACGGCCCTATATCATTCCAGACTAGTGGCTGTCCAGTCTCTTCTTAAAAACTTCCAGTGATGAAACATCACAACTTAGGAGTAGAAAGTCTAACTAATTAGTATCTGAGCGGGTTAATAATAATTTGGAAATACTAATGCTCTGATGGTCATTTTGAAATTATGTATGGATCTCACATTGCTCCTAGAAGCACGAAGCCGAAAGCACCAGCCTGAAGATGACGAATGAGACTTTGTCGAAACGTCGCCAAGACACTTCCAATTTTACGCGGGAGAAAACCCAAACAACCAAAGACCTACATACATACATACATATATATATATATATATACATATAGATTCTAACAACAGCCCTGCCTAAGAAAAAATAATGCAAGTCAATTGACCATGGTTACCAATCGCCAGAATACACATTTCAACCGAGTCCCTCCGGTTCCAAGCTAAGATTCCTGTTCTTACAAAAACGCGGTTCTGAAGTGCGTTGGGACACCATAGATGCCAGCTGCCTCAGGCTACACAACAGGAAAGGACAACAGATCTGGAAAGGCAGTCTAGACTTATGGATAAATATAAAATCAACAGCCACAGAAACAGCTGCAGCAGAAACTTCCCAGGGAAAACTGCAGGGACCCAACCAGCTTGTGAACGGAACGCAAAAGGCAGACATTGTGTCGCTCGCTCAGCTTGTGAGATATTGCACAACCCGGTGGGATGTTAAAGTGAAAGGGAGGGAACTCCCTGCGGCCTACCCCTCACTTCCCTATTCCCGACGGGAATTCCCCCCCTTCTTTATTGGTTTAAAGGGGAGTGCCAGGCATTGGTGTTTTCCTTACTTAATTAGATGATTGAAGTATTGCTTTTGAAATTTCCTACCTGAGGAGAAGGGAATGTTGCAGAAATTCTAGGTGGAATTTAGGAGCGTTTTTGCACTTAAATCAAATAGGGGCAAGTAAACTGATAGACGAGAAGATTTGTAGCTCAGGGTTGAGCTGTGGGGTCCTCGGTGCTCTCTGAGCTTGGTGGTTTTCCTGCAGACGTTTCATTACCCGATTAGGTTACATCATCAGTGCTAGAAGGTAAATGGGTGGGAGGGAGGAGGAGAAAGAGGACAATGATTCTGGGGCCCTCGGTGCTCTCTGAGCTTGGTGGTTTCCTTGCAGATGTTTCATTTACCCAACTACCCTGTTTTCCCCAAAATAAGACATCCCCAATAGGGCTTTTGAGCGCATGGCAATAAGGCCAAGCGCTTATTTCAGGGTTCAAAAAAATATAAGACAAGGTCTTATTTTCGGGGAAACATGGTAGGTGACATTGTCAATGCTAGAAGGGAACTAGATTTGCTCTATCTTCTAGCATGGATGATGTTACCTCGTTTGGTAATGAAATGTCTGCATGGAAACCGCCAAGTTCAGAGAGCACCAACTACCCACATTCCTCTTCCTCCTCCTTCTCTCCACACCACTGTAGACATTCCCTTCCAACACTGATGATGTTACTTAGTTTGGTAATGAAACATCTGCATGGAAACCACCAAGTTCAGAGAGCACCAACTACCCACAGTCATTGTTGTCGTCCTCCTCCTCCTCCTCCTCCACTCCACTAATTCCTTTCCAGCACTGATGATGTTACTTAGTTTGGCAATGAAACATTGGCATAGAAACCACCAAGTTCAGAGACCAACAAGGACCTCCTCCTCCTGTTCCTTCTTACCCAAGCCATTCTCCAAGTATCTGCTTTCTCAGTTAGAAGCAGGGGTAGCCAGGAAGTAGGCAGTGTCAGCATTCCAGAAAATGCTCCTCTTCTCCTCCTCTCCCACGCATGAGAAGGAGGCAGCATGGAAGCTTCTGGCCTAATATGGCTTCCAAGGCTGACAGGCAGAATGATAAGAGGGTTAGAGAGTTTTTAAAAAACCCACGTTTCAAATTTTGATCGCATGACCACAGGACACTGCAATAGTCGTAAGTGGGAGGACTGGTTGCAAGTCACTTTTTCAGCACTGTTTTACCTCCGAACCGTCATTCAACGAATGGTCATAAGTTGAGGTCTACGTGTAGTGTGGAAGTATCCCTAAACCCAGACCCCGGCTCCGATGTAAAAGGGACACTGGAAACAATCCACATTAAGACATACACCGTTCACACGCATCAAACCGAAAGCAACTCATCGCTTTCCTGCTAATGAGCCGCGGTGGCGCAGTGGTTAGAATGCGGTACTGCAGACTACTTCTGCTGACTGCCGGCTGCCTGTAATTTGGTAGTTCAAATCTCACCAGGCTCAAGGTTGACTCAGCCTTCCATCCTTCAAAGGTGGGTAAAATGAGGGCCCAGATTATTGGGGGGCAAGAGGCTGAAGTTGTAAACCGCTTAGAGAGGGCTGTAAAAGCACTGTGAAGCTGTATGAAAGTGCTATTGCTATTGCAAAGGATCGACTCTCAGTGACTGGGTGCTGGGAGCTATAGTTCAGAACATTTCGAGAAGACACGTCACACACTCTGAGTGCAAACAACAATACTTGGGCTACACACAGACATGAAGTCATGGTGACTCCTCAGGGGTCACTTCTGCTTGCAGAAATTCCAGCTTAATCACTCCTTCCGTGGCCACCAACCGCCCCACCCCTCCACGAGAAAGAGCGAAGGCTGCATTTCTAACTCAAAACTGCAAAGCAAGCAGAGCCTCCAAATCAAAGAAATAAATGATTTCGAGAAATGTCGCAACATCGCCAAAAAGGCATTAAGAGTTGCCAACCTAATCTTGCGTAGCTTCTTCTCCGGTAATATCACACTACTAACCAGAGCATACAAAACCTTTGCTGGACCGATTCTTGAATACAGCTCATCTGTCTGGAACCCGCACTGCCTATCGGACATGAATACAATTGAACGTGTCCAGAAATATTTCACAAGAAGAGTCCTCCACTCCTCTGCTCACAACCACCAGACTTGAAATTCTGGGCTTAGAAAATTTAGAACTACGCTGCCTTCGGTAGGACCTAAGCGTAGCTCATAAAATCATCTGCTACAACATCCTACCTGTCAATGACTACTTCAGCTTCAACCACAACAATACACGAGCACACAATAGATACAAACTTAAAGTGAACCGCTCCAAACTCGATTGCAGAAAATACGACTTCAGCAACAGAGTGGTCAATGCCTGGAATGCACTACCTAACTCTGTGGTTTCATCCCCAAAACCCCCATAACTTTAACCTTAGACTGTCTACTGTGGACCTCACCCCATTCCTAAGAGGTCTGTAAGGGACGTGCATAAGCGCACCAGCGTGCCTTCCATCCCTGTCCTAATGTTTCCTCTATTTGTATCTATTTTATGTATTCAATTCATGCTTATGCTTATATGTATCACCTAATACATTCTTGACAAAATAAAATTTAAAAAAAACACAATCTACTTCCATGCCCGGTAAGGCAAAGCAACTGTCGGAGGAAAATGAGGGACCCAGATACAGTGATGAAATCCAAATTATTTTACTACCGGTTCTGTGGACGTGGCTTGGTGGGCGTGGTGTGGTGTGGCTTGGTGGGCATGGCAGGGGAAGGATACTGCAAAATCCCCATTCCCTCCCCACTCCTGGGGAAAGGATACTGCAAAATCTTCATTCCCAGCCCACTCCAGGGGAAGGATACTGCAAAATCCCCATTCCCTCCCCACTCCTGGGGGAAGGATACTGCAAAATCCACATTCCCATCCCACTCCTGGGGGAAGGATATTGCAAAATCTCCATTCACTCCCCACTCCTGGGGGGAAGATATTGCAAAATCTCCATTCCCATCCCACTCTGGGGCCAGCCAGAGGTGGTATTTGCCGGTTCTCCAAACTACTCAAATTTTCCGCTACCAGTTCTCCAGAACCGGTCAGAACCTGCTGAATAGCACCCCTGATATTTACATACATACCAGTGGTGAAATTCAATTTTTTTTTTACTACCGGTTCTCTGGGCATCGCTTGGTGGGCGTGCTGTGTCTTGGGAGGCGTGGCAGGGGAAGGATACTGCAAAATCCCCATTCCCTCCCCACTCTGGGGCCAGGCAGAGGTGGTATTTGCCGGTTGTCTGAACTGCTCAAAATTTCCGCTACCGGTTCTCCAGAACCTGTCAGAACCTGCTGGATTTCACCCCTGCCCAGATAGCCTCCTTGGTACCTCTGGCCAGAAGGCAAAACATCTCAAAACAGACAGAGTGCTCCCTGCCCAGCAATATGGATTAATATCTGAAAAGTGTAAAGAATGAGGAAGTGTACAGATCTCAAGAGTTTGATTTCCCTACCACCGAATAAACCACCCCAGGTCGTATGAGCTAACGGCAGAACTATGGACCTAGAAATGTGATGTTAATACATCTGCGAGTTTGCTTTAAAGCCAACCGTGTCCACCCCGATCCATTATAATAAAAATTTGGCATCGGGGTTTGTTTGCTTTAAATGACAGGGATTGGTGAGTGGCGCTTGCTTAATCTCAAAACTTGTCTTCTGATAGACAAACTATCTCAACGGATTTAACTTAGAACAATTAATCGGTGGAACAACTTTGCCTCCAGAAGTTGTGAACGCTCCAGGTTTTTAAGAAGAGGGTTGGACTAGAAGACCTCTAAGGTCCCTTCCAGCTCTGTTACTCTGTTCTGTTAACGTCAGAGATCTGCTTACCGACAAACATTTCAATATGAGTGCAATAAGCCTGGATAGCTCTGCACTAAAGCACTGTAATTTAACACCAGCTGCCTGCAATTAAAGTAAGTTCGAATCTCGCCAGGCTCAAGGTTGACTCAGCCTTCCATCCTTTCTAAGGTAGGTAAATTGAGGACCCAGTTTGTGGGGGCAATAAGCTGACTTTGTATAAATATACAAAAGTATGAAGGCTATTGCTTAAGGCACTGTAAGCCGCCCTGAGTCTCCGGAGAAGGGCGGCATATAAATCAAATTTAAAAAAATAAAATAAAATAAAGAAGGGGAATAATGAAGAGTATTTCAGAAAGAAAAAGCAGGATCAGAAATGGAACAACAGAGCTGGTTAATATGGAAACCTACCTTAAGGAGGTTGGCAACAGCTTGTCTAGCAACCCATAATTGTAATTCTAATTAATTCTAATTCTAATTCTAATTCTAATTCTAATTCTAATTAATTCTAATTCTAATTAATTCTAATTCTAATTAATTCTAATTCTAATTCTAATTCTAATTCTAATTAATTCTAATTAATTCTAATTCTAATTCTAATTCTAATTCTAATTCTAATTCTAATTCTAATTCTAATTCTAATTCTAATTCTAATTAATTCTAATTCTAATTCTAATTCATTCCGCTCCGCTCCGCTCCACTCCACTCTTTAGATACCACCAATAATATATGGGGAAATTCTTACTATTCCTTGGGATTTTTTTTTAATCATAGGAGGAATTTTGTTGCTCTATGGTAGCAAAGCTTCAGAAGGACTTTTTATTTTATTTATTTATCGAATTTCTATACCGCCCTACTCCCGAAGGACTCAGGGCGGTGTACAGCCATGAAATAAAACACATAAATATACAAAATTTAAAATCAAATAAAAATGAATTAAATAAATTTGGCTGAATTAATACCCATAATTTAAAATACCCCTAACTAACTAACTAACAGGCTGAAGTTTTTGTGAGCAGCAGCTCAATTCTAGAGTGGCTAGATTGATTTTGAGGGGGGGGGGTTGTCTGTCATTTCCTTGCCTAAATACGGTGTCACCTCTCTCTTCTAGCAAACATTATAATCGAACGCAAGCCTGAATACATCCAATTAGATTGACAACACCTCTTTTTGACAGGGTCTCCTCACATGTCAAAGTGTTTATCTTCTGGAGTCCTTCGTGCTCCAAGCTTAACCACAACTGATAATGTTAGCGAGTTGGGTAATGAAACGTCTGCAAGAAAAATCGCCAAGCTCGAAGAACACAAAGGACCCTCCCCAGTCCTCCTCCTCCTTCAAACCCAACTCCCTTCTAGCACTGATGATGTTATCTAGTTAGGTCACGAAATGTCTCCAAGAAAACAGCCAAGCTCAAGAGAGCACCAAGAACTCTGCAGTCGTCCCCTTCCTCCTCCTCCTTTTCTCCTTCGGTTTCTCCTCTACTCCACAAACCCCTCTCCTTTCTAGCACTGATGATGTTACCTAGTTGGGTCACGAAAGCCTGCAAGGAAACCACCAAGCCCAGAGAGCACCAAGGGCCCTCCACTTCAACCCTGAGCTACAAATATTCTCTTCTCTTGGGATATATCTTTCTTTTCTCCCCTGGTTTCTTCTGCGAAGGGCAATCAGACGTTACAAGTAAGAAGGGAAAGGGCAGGAAAGCTGATGCAACTCTTTCCTCCAATCCAACTGAGGACCCCCATCTCAAGATCTAGGCAAATCAAGCTGTAAACTTATGCCAAACTTCTTCCCTGTTCTTTCCACAGGTAGGCCTCCAAACACCTTTCAACACCTCTGAACTTGGCTAGCAGGTTTTGTCAAAGAGGGGAGGTTACCAATTGAAGGACAAAAACAGCCACCATTTATCTTCCTTCCTTCCTTCCCCTTCCATTCCTCCTTCCAAGTCCTTCCTTCCTTTTTCTTTTTCTCCTGCTTTCCTTCCTACCTTCCTTCCTTCATCTCCTTTCTCTTCTTTCTTTCTTTCTTTCTTTCCTTCTTTCTTTCTTTCTTTCTCTTTTTTTCTTTCTTTCCTCCCTCCCTCTTTCCCTCCTGCCCTCTCTCTCTGAACTTGGCTGGTAGGTTTTGTCAAAGAGGGGAGGTTACCAATTGAAGGACAAAAACAGCCACCATTTATCTTCTTTCCTTCCTTTCTCTTCCATTCCTCCTTCCAAGTCCTTCCTTCCTTTTTCTTTTTTTCCTGCTTTCCTTCCTCCTTCCTTCCTTCTCCCCTTCCTTCCTTATCGCCTTTCCCTTTTTCTTTCTTTTTTCTTTTTCTTTCTTTCTCTTTTTTTCTTTCTTTCCTCCCTCCCTCCCTCCCTCTCTCTCTCAAAAAAAGAACAGTCATGTGAAAATGAGCACACTCTTTAAGTAGATACTGAGGCAGTACGATGAAATCAGCTGATCTGGTTAGAAAACAGCAAGATATGAAGGGGGAAAAAAAATGCTATCTAACTGACTGGTGGGTTATAGATTAGGAGCCAGATCTAAGCAAAGTGGAGGAAAAACTCGTTTTCGCCCAATCTCTATTAACCAGCCCTCAAAGGTTCCCCAAACAATATGCCATTTCCAAGAACTGCTCATCAGAAGAAAAAAAAAGGATTTCCTCTTCCTTAAAAGAAAACACTACTTATGTTTAAACCACACTGGCATTTTCCCCCACCCCTAATCTCTAATTTCCCCCAGCCCTGATCTAAGGATTTTAGACCGCTTGCAATCTGGGTTTATTTTCCCACTCTGTATTATTATTATTTTTAATTCCATTTTGCATCCAGAAGATTGGATGTTTCTTGCTGCTGGGCCACTGCTGACGTTTGTTGCTGCAGAGTGCGTTACAACTAAATCCCAGAGGTGAAGCCGACTAAACCTTGTTTTAGCTGTCAAAAACCAAGCCCAGAAACTGTCGACGTGACAAGTTCCTGATCCGGGACTGGCAGGAGTCTAGAATGGTTTCATTTTTTTTTCTTCAAAGAAGAATTAGCACCTTGCCATAATCCTTCTCAAAGTTTCCAGCTAAACCAGGTCAATGATTTTGCAATACAGGTAGTCCTCGACGTACGACCACAACTGAGCTCAACATTTCTGTGGCCGAGCGAGACGGTTAAGGGAATGCGGTCCCATTTTACCACTTTTCTTGCCACTGTTGTTAAGTGAACTACAGTTCGGTTCGTCACACGGGCGTTAAGCAAATCTGACTTTGCTTGTCGGAAGGTTGCAAAACACTGCAACCGTCATAAGTATGAGTGAGTGGCCAAGCGGCTGGATTTGGATTCGCGTGACCTCAAGGATGCTGCAACGGTCTTTAAGTGCGACAAACGGTCATAAGTCACTTTTTTTCCCAGTGCTGTCGTAACTTCCAACGAGTCACTAAACGAACTGTCGTAACTTGAGGACTTTCTGTATCGAACGGTTTCAGTTTGCTTCAAGGAAGGATTAGCACCTCGCCGTAGGCCAAAACTATCATCCTTTCCCCTCCTCAAAGTTTCCAGCCAAACCAGATCAAATGATTTTGCAATGTAGAAGAAACCGAGAGCGAACTTTTCATAAGATGGATGAAGCAGAGCAAAGGTATTACTGGATTTTGTTTTCTCTCTTCCAGTTTCGAGAAGGATCTTCTTGGGCAAGAGAGATTTTTTTTTTAATAGGGTAAAGTTTTTTTTATTTTTAAGACATGCATCAATATCATCAATAACTTTGCACGCACAGTGTGGCGTCTGAGTGTCATTCATTTTGATACAAAACCAATATAAGGTAAAGGCAAAGGTTCCCCTCGCACATAGGTGCTAGTTGTTCCTGACTCTAGGGGGCGGTGCTCATCTCGTGTTTCAAAGCCGAAGAGCCAGCGCTGTCCGAAGACGTCTCCGTGGTCATGTGGCTGGCATGACTCAACGCCAAAGGCGCACGGAACGCTGTTACTTTCCCACCAAAGGTGGTCCCTGTTTTTCTACTTGCATTTTTTACGTGCTTTCGAACTGCTAGGTTGGCAGAAGCTGGGACAAGTCACGGGAGCTCACCCCGTTATGCGGCATTAAGGGATTCGAACCACTGAACTGCCGACCTTTCGATCGACAAGCTCAGCGTCTTAGCCCCTGAGCCACCGCATCCCTCTGAAATACAAGTAAAAAGTTACTACATTGTCCAAACTTACATGGTCTAATGTTATTATACCTATTTATATCAGCACATATTCCTTCATTTTTTCAATTATTCAATATTAGCTACATCCTTCTAATAGTCATAACATTATTCTTGGGCGTATCTGATAACATCCTTATTCAAAATCTAATCTAATCTAACATTCACTTTAAATGTGTTGTGCACAAATATGTATAACAATAATTGCCCGTTTCTAATTTCTTAATCTATTCTAATTCCTGCCTTCCATTGAGGACCTGAATACTGCACGAGTCAAAAAGAGGGCTGTGAAAATATTTACAGACCCCTCGCATCCTGGACATAAACTGTTTCAATTCCTACCCTCAAAACGACGCTATAGAGCACTGCACACCAGAACAACTAGACACAAGGACATTTTTTTCCCGAACGCCGCTAAACAAATAATTCCCTCAACACTGTCAAACTATTCACTAAGTCTGCACTACTATTAATCTTCTCATCGTTCCTGTCACCCATCTCCTCCCACTTATGACAGTATGACTTTAACTTGTTGCTGTATCCTTACAATTTATATTGTTTCCTAGTATGATTCGATTGCTTATTTGTTCCCTATGACTATCATTAAGTGTTGTACCTTATGATTCTTGACAAATGTATCTTTTCTTTTATGTACACTGAGAGCGTATGTACCCAGACAAAGATCCTTTCTATCCATCATCTCTCACCCACTTGGAAGTTTCACTTCTTCTCTTTTTAACTTGCCTCTCATACTCCTGCCTTGGGTCTTCATCTACATCCTTCGTTTTCAACCCAACCATTATTTCCACTCCACTATTTTTCTTGCTGCCAATCTACCCACGGGTCAAGTGAGATCTTTAGAACACGTCCAGTTGGGGATTGAGATGGTTTCTTGAAGGGCAAAACCCCAAAGGAGAACCACGTTTTGTGACTGAGGTGTCCCAATCTTCCATAAATGAAATTCACAGCAGACTTCAAATCGACAAGAGCGAAGATTCATCCAGTTCAACAATTTATTTACACGTTCATCAGCCAAGAAGATACTTCTAGGAAGCCCACAAGCTCGGGAAGCAGCCTCTTTCCCCATTGATGTATTTCTATTGTTGTTGGTGTTAGGTGCACACGGATCACACCTGCCCCCACGGCCTCTTGCAATGGCTGATCCTGAATGTCTACTTGTTCCAAGTCAATTGAGGCCGGTCCCTGTTTCCTTCTAGTTGCCCGATGATGCTTTAGAGACCTGTGTGGTCCTTTGTCTACAATTTTATCTCAGCCCTAGTTGTGTTTGGCTGTTTAGGCAAGGCAACAGTTCGTGACTAGTAGGAAAATAGAAAGGAGAGGGAAGGAACTGCCAGGGCAGGACTGAGCAAAACAGATACACGGGCAAATGGGAGGAAGGAAGGAAGGAAGGAAGGAAGGAAGGAAGGAAGGAAGGAAGGAAGGAAGGAAGGACAAAGTCTAACACATTCTATAATTTTGAGGTTCTGTTGAACAAGGAATGAATGAATGAATGAATGAGGGAGGGAGGGAGGGAGGGAGGGAGGGAGGGGAGGAAGGAAGGAAGGACAAAGTCTAACACATTCTATAATTTTGAGGTTCTGTTGAACAAGGAATGAATGAATGAATGAATGAAGGAAGGAGGGAGGGAGGGAGGACGGAAGGAAGGACAAAGTCTAACACATTCTATAATTTTGAGGTTCTGTTGAACAAGGAATGAATGAATGAATAAATGAAGGAATGAAGGAAGGAAGGAAGGAAGGAAGGAGGGAGGGAGGGGAGGAAGGAAGGAAGGACAAAGTCTAACACATTCTATAATTTTGAGGTGCTGTTGAACAAGAAATGAATGGACGAATGAATGAATGAGGGAGGGAGGAAAGGGAAGGAAGGAAGGAAGGAAGGAAGGAAGGAAGGAAGGAAGGAAGGGACAAAGTCTAACACATTCTACAATTTTGAGGTGCTGTTGAACAAGAAATGAATGGATGAATGGATGGATGGATGGATGAAAGAATGAGGGAGGGAGAGAGGGAGGAAGGAAGGAAGGAAGGACAAAGACTACAAATTCTATAATTTTGAGGTGGCCTTCAATGAGTGAGTGAGTGAGTGAGTGAGGAGGGAGGGAGGGAGGAAGGAAGGAAGGAAGGAGGGAACGAGATTCTGTACAAACACAGATCCACCTGCTTAGAAAAACAGTCCCACTTACATTCCTTCCTATCCACTATTCTTATTTCAAGTCCGTCTTCTTCAGCGAGACAGGAAATAATTAACACTTCAAATGATCTGGCAATTTGTCATCCTCGCCTGACACTACAAATTCTCTCCACCAGCCAGGAGAGAAGAGACCAAGACAAGGTCAAATGCACATGTGGAAGTGGCATTTTCTTGAAAGCCATTCTCCAAAGCAGCGGGTGGGACTTCAAATCCCAGAATTCTCCAGCTGAACGGTTGAAGAACTCTGGGAGCTGAGATCCAGATATCCTGAAGCTGCCAAGTTTGAGAAACGTCACTCTAAAAGAATAGTAGGGAACACGTGACCGAAATTAAAATCAATTTGATTCACAACATTGCATTTCAAATCGAATTAATGCACCGGGTTCTACATTGAATAATAATAATGCCCTATTAAAATTTGCAAACCAGGCAGGATTAGGGCAATTATTGTCTGCATCCCCAAAATTTTATTCCACCGCACCCTTTTGTTTATTCTTACATCAGGGTTGTGACTCCGTTTTCAGTGTCAACACAACCATTTTTAAAAGATGAGCCAGATGCAAAAGATGCAACGAAGCAACCATGTTTTATTCGCAATCCACCCAGAACCTCAAAAAGCATTTTTTTTTCTGGCAAAAAAAGATATATTTGGCTCTCTTGCTAATTTGTGTCCTGCTTCTTTTGATTCTCACATGGGGAGAAAGGGAAATCAACGACCCCTTTACATAAACACAAATTACAGATAGTCCTTGACTTACGACACTTCGTTTAGTGACCATTTGAAAAAAGGGGACCGATGACCATCTCGCACTTATGACCGTTGCAGCATCCCCCAGGGTCACATGATTTGCATTAAGATGCCTGCCCACTGACTCGCATTTATGACAGTTTCAGGGTCCCGGGGATCGTGTCGTCCCCTATTGTGACCTTCCGATGAGCAAAGTTGACGGGAAAGCCGGATTCGCTTAATGACCAAGTGACTGACTTAACAACTGCAGTGCTTCACTTAACAACTGCAGCGAGGAAGGTTGTAAAACGGGGCAAAAAATCCCTTTTTTAAAAAAAAATATATTTTAGAAAATTTGTACTGCCACCTATATATGTACAGTTCCCATTAACTATTACTTTTGCTGTTTGCTTATAATATATTGTCTTAATCACATTTAAAATTATTTTGCCATGATCCAACATATTCTAACCGTTGTATCATAATTTGCCAATTTACACTGTCAAAAGCTTTCTGTGCATCTAAAAAAATCAATGCCATTTGCTGTCCTGAGTTGTTTTTCATAGTATTCCAACGTGTCTAGAGTCAAGAGGACCAAGGGGAAAATTTAAAGATTTCCAACTAGTTTCAGACCTCAGCTATTTTCTCCATTTCCTCCTTCCCCTCTTTTTTTGCTTTTTGGAATGGAATGTCTTTTTGGAATGGAATGTCTCCATTCCAAGAGATCAAGAAACAGAATGGGAAAAAAGGCTGGGTGGAGTTCCAAAAATTATAGCTATAATTCAAAACTAAATGCTAGCTTTGTGGTAGAAACTCCTTCGCATCATCCTCCAGACAACAAACAGACAGGTGAACAGCCCAGAGCTTAAGAGTTTCACCTTAGAAGATAAAAAACAAAACAAAAACTGAAGACAGAATGCTCCTACTATTCCTACAGAAAAGCAATTGTACTGGAGAGTTTTTATGTCTCTCACCAGAAGGAAGAACAGTTTCTAACAGTGTAACAGAGTCGGATGGGACCTTGCAGGTCATCTAGTCCAACCCCCTTTGCCCAAGCAGGAGACCCTACGTCGTTTCTGATGGATGGCAGTCCAGTTCTTACAAATCACACCTAGACAGAAACTCTGCAACCTTTCAGTGGCCAGGATTCATGCAGGTAGTCCTCATCTTACGACCCCCAAATTTCTTGTTGATAAGCGAGAGCGTGGTTAAGCAAATTTTGCTTCATTTTGCTATCTTTCTTGCCACAGTTCTTAAGCGAATTGCCGCAGTTGTTAACTCAGTCACACCAGTCGTTTAAGTGAATCTGACCTGCCCATTAACTCTGCTCATCAAAAGGCCACAAAAAGAGGATCACGTGACACCCCCCCCGGGACGCTGCAACGGTTATAAAGATAAGTCAATTGCCAAGCGTCTGAATTTTGACCTCGGGGATGCCACAATGGTCATTAAGTGAGAAAAACGGTCATCGGTCCCCTTTTTTTCAGTGCCGCTGTAACTCCGGATGGTCACTAAATGAATTGTTTGTAAGTCAAGGACCAGCTGCATTTCAAATTCTAGAGACGGGGAGTGGTTGGTGTAAAATGAGTGGGGTTTTTATTTTTAATTTTTAAAGCAACTATTTTTAGTGCGTTTTTTTCTCGGCCATTGTTTTTCTTCTTTCTTCCGGTTTCCTTTCAACGGGATGAAAGAGAAGCCAGTTGGCAAAACCTCCTTCAAAGGGGAAGAGGACAGATACAGATTAACAGAGTTGGAAGGGACCTTGCAGGTTATCCAGTCCAGGGGTGAGGCTGCTGGGGGTTTGCAGGGGTTCGGGAGAGCTAAGATTCTGTGCAGTTTGGAGAACCTCCAAATCCCATTCCTGGCTGGCCCTGCCCACACCTTCCCGCTCCTCCCAGGAGCGGGGGCCGTTTTGGATGCAGGTGAGTGCAGGGCACGCATGGAGGCTCGGGCAGGGCGAAAAACGGGCCTATAGGAAGACCAGAAATGGGCTTGTTTCTGGCCTCCAGAGGGCCTCCGGAGCCTGGGGAGGCCGTTTTCACCCTCCCGGAGGTTCAAGAAAAACCTCCGGAGCCTGGGGAGGGCAAAAACGCTCCCCCCTCCCGCCGTGGTGCAGGAGGCCGACTAGGCCACACCCACCATGGCCATGCCCACCCAACAACCAGGCAGAGAACCCCTTGCTAAAATTTTTGAAGCCCACCCCTGATCTAGTTCAACCCCTCCGGCCAAGGACAGCGGTGGGAATTGTCCAAAAATGAACGAGAGGCTCCTTGGTTGTCGAGAGGATCAAGGAACCATGTGCAAATGTCCCACCCGCCCGTTTTTCATCCGCAGGAGAAAGAAAAAAAAAAAAAGGATGCAGAATAAAATCCACCTTTGGCATTTGTACGTGCATTTTTTTTACCCGCTAGGAAAGCGGTTGAGCTTCACTCCCACAAGAGCTAGTTAAATCTTTCAATTTTAGTCAATGATTAGCCAGGTTCTAATCGGAAGGACAATTAACTCTGGTTGAGTGGAAACTAGGAAGCAAGAAAACAGGCCAGGCGTTTGGCATTCGACAAACCGCGCGGTCCCCTCCTTAAAGCACGCACAAACACCGCTAAGCAAAGACCATTATCTCCGCCCTAACCCTTCAGTTTATACACTTATCGACGGTTTTATGAATAGCCGGAAGCGGTTTTCCATCTTGGGGCAAACAGAAGCCGCACAAAAGGGACACTGAGTCCTTTCTGGATTCCCGAGGCTGCACAAATTCCGTGAGCAAACAACCGAAGAGGCGGAGTACCACTCCACACTCGGCTCCAGAGAAGGGTCAATTTGATTCTCCGTGAGGACTACGGACAAGGGTCTCTCTCTACACCCCGCCCCCCGGAGACTCAGCCCAATGCCGCTGCACATTCAGATTCAGCGTCCAATTACACTGCAAGACAATCTCTCAGAAGATTGAATCCTAAAGCTGGAAGGGACCTTGGAGGTCTACTAGTCCAGCTCCCCGGTCAAGGCAGAACGTATAGCATCTTAGTCAAATGTTTGTCCGGTCCATTTATGAAAACTTCCAGTGATGGAGAACATACAACCCCAGGAGGCAAGGTGTCCATCCGTCCGTCCATCTAACATCTATCTATCACTGTCTATCTACCGGTATCTATCTACTTATCTACCTATCCATCCATCCATCCATCCGTTCATCCGTTCATCCACCATCTCTCATTTCTCTCTCTCTCCCTATCTATCTATCTATCTATCTATCTATCTATCTATCTATCTATCTATCTATCTATCATCTCTATCTATCTACTGGTATCTATCTATTTATCTACCTATCCATCCATCCATCCATCGTCTCTCATCTCTGTGTCATCTATCTATCCATCCATCCATCCATCCATCCATCCATCCATCCATCCATCCATCTCTCATCTCTCCTATCATCCATCCATCCATCCACCATCTCATCTCTCCCTCTCTATCTATCCATTCACCATCTCTCATCTCTCTCTCATCTGTCTGTCTGTCTGTCTGTCTGTCTGTCTGTCTGTCTCTATCTATCTATCTATCTATCTATCTATCTATCTATCTATCTATCTATCTATCATCTCTACCAGTATCTATCTATTTATCTACCTATCCATCCATCCATCCATCTATCCATCCATCATCTCTCATTTCTGTCTCATCTATCTATCTATCTATCCATCCATCCATCCATCCATCCATCTCTCATCTCTCTCTCTCATCTATCTATCCATCATCTCTCATCTCTCCTATCATCCATCCATCCATCCATCCACCATCTCATCTCTCTCATCTCTCTCTCTCTCTATCATCTATCTACCTATCTACCTTCCTACCTACCTACCTCTCTCTATAATTGATCTAGTTGTCTGCCTGTCGTCTGTCTGTCTGTCTGTCTGTCTGTCTGTCTGTCTGTCTATCTATCTATCTATCTATCTATCTATCTATCTATCTATCTATCTATCTATCTATCTATCTATCTATATCCATCTTTTGCTATCCATCTCCCTACCTCCCTACCTGTCTTCCATATATACCTTCACATTTAATCAGGAAACTGGATATTTGGAAACATTCTAAGGAACCCCCCTCCCCCAATGTTAAGTGTGCAGCTTGATGCACAGTCCATTAGTCCCAGTGATGAGTGTTGGTCTCTATGCTTACCAGTATGTTATTTTTTAATTAGAAATCTGTATATTTAAAGGGTGGAAAACGCTAGCACTTTGCTGGTATTTTCCTTCCAGGATTAATCAACTCACTCTGGTTGATTAATCTAGGAGGGCTCCTTGGTACTCTGAGCTTGGTGGTATTTCTTGCAGATGTTTCATTTCTCCCAATGGGTAACATCCTCAGGGTGAGTAACTCATTAGTTTGGTTAATGGAACATCTGCAGGGAAAGCACCAAGCTCAGAGAGCACCAAGCTCGACCCTGAGCTACAAATATTCTCCCTTATTGATTCATCTATTTCTGCCAGTATCTGACAGAGAATGGCCTGGCATTATAATTCTTCCTACTAGTCAGTATTGATGATATTATCTAGTTGGGTCATGAAACGTCTGCATAAAAACAACCAAGCTCAGAGAGCACCAAGGACCCCCTCATTTCGACTTTGAGCTACAAATATTCTCTTCTATTGTTTCCTATTAGTCAACTCAACTTTATTATGCCTGGACCGTGCTGGAATCACTAATGTTAAGGTCAGTTTTCTTGCACTGGCTCCTGATCAGAGATTATAGCACCAGCACTAGCACTTAAAGACTTATATACCGCTTCCCAGTGTTTTACAGCCCTCTCTAAGCGGTTTACAGAGTCGGTCTATTGCCCTCAACAATCCGGGTCCTCATTTTACCGACCTCAGATGGATGGAAGGAAGGCCGAGGCAACCTTGAGCCGGTCAGAATCGAACCCCTGGCAGTGGGCAGAATTAGCCCTGCAATGCTGCATTCTAACCACTGCATCACCAAGGGAGGGAGGGAGGGAGGAAGGGAGGAAAGGAGGAAGGAAGGAAGGAAGGAAGGAAGGGAGGGAGGGAGGGAGGGACTAGCACTTAGTCCTTAGACTTATATACTGCTTCACAGTGCTTTTACAGCCCTCTCTAAGCCGTTTACAGAGTCAGCCTCTTGCCCCCAACAATCTGGGTCCTCGTTTTACCCACCTCGGAAGGACGGAAGGACGAGTCAATCTTGAGCCAGTGAGAATTGAACTGTTGGCAGTTGGCAGAATTAGCCTGCAATACTCCATTCTAACCACTGCACCACCACGGAAGGAAGGAAGGAAGGAAGGAAGGAAGGAAGGAAGGAAGGAAGGAAGGAAGGAAGGAAGGAAGGCTCTTAAGATTATTCTTATTACTCTGAAGTTAAATATCCAAACTTTTGCTTGTCAGTGCTACCCAGGATGTTATTTCTGAAGGAAAAACCAAGCACTTCCCCCATTCTCAGCCCTGCAGATGCCCCAGGGCAATGGATGAAACTGCGGACCAGATAAAGACACCCAAAACAACCTGTCTGACAGGTGTGTGGTCAGCCCATCCTCTCTTCCGCCTCTCAGCCGCACCTTTTATGAGTCACCGAGAGCATTAATGGTCCAGTGTCCCAAGTGCCTTCAGATTTCTCCATCCTTTCTCAAATCCTGGCGAAAGATCTCCCAGGAGATAACAAACCCAGCAACAAGCTTTCAGAAACCATGCTTCCAATTCCAGCGGTGGAGATTTTTTTGGTGGGAGATCCCATCTACGGATAACGCTCACTAGGAACATAAGTTTAGGAACATCCAGTTTTGGTGCTTTTCATTCAACTTGGCCCGTCTTCACTGAAAATAGTGAATGTTGACTGTCAGGGTTAGCAAAATTAGGCTAGATAACCATTGGTCCGATTCGGGTACAAGATCCCCCCCTTCCCGTTTCACAAAGCTGATGGATCAACCTGACAATGCTCATGGGACCAAAAAAAGGTCAAATGCTCCAAGGAGACATGGACAAGGGCTCCAATCGAAAAGATCTCCTGAGACAATAAAAGTTGTAGAGACCTTGGAGGGAGCTTCCACGGCTTGAATTTATGATGGGATATCTCATTAAGCACAGCTAATTTATTAACGACGTGGGTGGATTCCAGAACATCGTTGGGATCCTACCAACTTTTGATTCTTGGCTCAGCTGGAAGGAAGCTGTTGATTCAAGAAGGCAAAAAGAATCACAGGGTTGGAAAACACCTTGGAGGTCTTCTAGTCCAACCCCCTGCTCATGCAGAAGACCCTATGCCCGTGATGGCGAACCTATGGCACGCATGCCACAGGTGGCACACAGAGCCATATCGGTGGGCATGCGAGTGTTGCCCTATGTCAGCTCCGGTGCACATGTGCGTGCCGGTCAGCTGATTTTTGGGCCTTCCGGGCCCACTGGAAAGCTATTTCTGGCCTCCGGGGAGGTGTGGAAGGGCATTTTTGCCCTCCCCAGGCTCCTAGAAAGGCTCTGGAGGCTGGGGAGAGCGAAGAATGGGCCTCCCAGTCCCACTGGAAGTTGGCAAATGGGCCGTTTCCAGCCTCCGGAGGGCCTCCACAGGGATTGGGAAGGCTGTTTTGGCCCTCCCCAGGCTCCAAGTAAGCCTCTGGAGCCTGGAGAGGGCGAAAAACAGGCCTACTGGAACCACCGTGCCATCGCGTGCCAAAAGCAGGGGGAGCGCAGGGGTCTCACGCATGCATGCACGGGGGGAGCAGGGAGCACTGAATTATGGCTGTGGGCATGCGTGGGTGCGACACCCCCCCACGCTCCCCCCACTTTTGGCACACAACGGCAAAAAGGTTAGCCATCACTGCCCTATGCCATATCAGACAAATGGCTGTCCAGTCTCTTCTTAAAAACCTCCAGTGATGGAGGACCCTCAATTTCTGAAGGCAAGTAGTTCCACTGGTTAATTGTCCTCACTGTTAGGAAATTTCTCCTTATTCTAGGTTGCTTCTCTCCTTGATAAGTTTCCATCCATTGCTTCTTCTCCTGCCTTCAGGTGCTCTGGCGAATAGGTGGACTCCCCTCTTCTTCGTGGCAGCCCTTGCTTTCGACTTTATTACAAAGGCTACACTCTATACCTGTGATGGCAGACCTATGACACAGATGACAGAGGGGGCATACAGAGCCCTCTCCGTGGGCACTGTGGGCACATGTGCCAGGTGCTCTTCTGGGTTCCATCATGCGCATGCGTGCCGGCCAGCTGATCCGGTATGCATGCATGTGGCGACCAGCTGCTCTTCTGGGTTTGTGCCAGGGTGCATGCGCACACCAGAACCCGGAAGAAAGCAGCTGGTCGGTGTGCATGCATGTCGGACCAGCTGACCGGCACACATGCACATGACGGAACCCGGAAGTGCAGTTGGCTGCCGCGCGCATGTGCACCAGCCAGCTGTTCTCTTCCGGATTCCAGCGCTCACACATGCTCCAGTTTCCGAAAAGGTTAGCCGTCACTGCTCTATACTTTTGGAGACCGCTTGCAGGCACAGGCCAGTGGTTTCACCCATTTGCGTCATTTGCAAACCATGATATGGAAGCCAGGAAGGTCTGGCCTCACACACTGAACTAAAATAAAGCCAGCTATCCCAATTGTGTCGGCCGTTGTTTTCTTTTGCAAAAAAGAAGCAAACATCCTCGATCGTCCCAGGACTCAGGGGGGCTGATGTTTTGTTAGTCGACAAAACTACATTCCGCTCACGGTCTCCTTCAGCTCATGGTCTTCGCGGATCTACCCAGGCTTTTTCCGAGACTGCCCATGTTTGTCAAAAACTGGGATAACCAAGATGCTGGAATGTTTGGCATTTCCTGCCAAACAAGATTTGTCAGGATGTTTCCTCCGAGCAGGCTGCAACACTCACAGAGCAGCCTGAAAAATTACACGCCACGAACAATTAGACCTTCCTCTCCGGCTTCATCTGGGCAGGGGTGGGGACAGTGTGGCCCTCCGAAGCTGCAGAGACACCCCGGACACGGCGGCGTGTCTTCCCTAAATTTGCATTGCAAATGCCACAATGTTTTTCGGGATGCATTCAGCGCCACCAAAACACCAAAATGTAAAGGAAACGCCCCGTCCTTCCAGTTGCCTGCGGATTTGAAGCAGGTTCCTCCTCTCGGATCCCTCCTTTTAAGACAGGTTCGACAGCTTCCCAGCTGAGGACAGCCTAGCAGGAGGCCAGATAGGTGGTTGTTGACTTACAGCCATTCGTTTAGTGACCGTTCGAAGTTACAAGGGCACTGAAAAAAAAGGGCTGTTAGAGTGGGGGTTTTTCCCCCACACTTAGGATCTTTGAAGCATCCGCATTTTTTGAAGCCCCTTCCCACAAAGATCGTTTCTACCTCTGCAAATAACCTGATCCCTATTTCCTATGTGTTTCAGAAGCTCTACTATGGGAGGGGGAGGGAGAGAGAGGGAGGGAGAGAGAGAGGGGGAGGGTGGGTGGGTGGGAGAGAGTGAGGGAGAAAGGGAAGGACAGAGGGAGAAAGGAAAGGAGGAAGGGAGGGAAGGAGGGAGAGAAAGAGAGAGAGGGAGGGGGAGAGAGAGGAAAGGAGGGAGAGAGGAGAGGGAGGGGGAGAGCGGGAAGAAGAGAGAAGGAAGGAGGGAGAAAGGGAAAGAAGGAGTGGGAAGGAGTGAGAGAGGAAAGGAGGGCGAGAGGGGGGAGGAAGATTGAGAGGGAGGGAGAGAGACGGGGGAAGAAGAGTGAGAGGGAGGGTGGGAGGGAGAGAAAGAAAGAGGGAAGGAGGGAGAGAGGGAGAGAGAAGGGGAGGGAGGGAGAAAGGAAAGGAGAAGAGGAGGGAGAGAGGAAGGGAAGGAGAGAATGGGAGGGAGAGCGAGAGGGAGGGAGGGAAGGTGGATGGAAGGGAGGGAGAGAAAAAGAGAGGGAAGGAGAGGGAGGGAGGGAGAGAGAGAGAAGGAGGATGGGATTGCGAGAGAGCACTCTGTGCAGGAATAAATTGTGCAATACACAACGAACGCCAAGTGTTCCGTTGGTGCAGTCATGGAACAGAGCCACCCTTGATGGAGATCTGTGGGAAAAGAATGCCCTGGCTTAGCCAAAGCACTTAAGAATTATCTCTGATAGCTGCAATTCAAACAGGTCTTGATATCATTCACGCAGAGCCAACTCCAGCACGGTGCACCACCGTGTGTAGCCAGACTCCTATCGTATCTGCCCGACTGGTTCGATCTGGCGTGCTCCAGGATCCATCAACGGAGAAATTTCCCGGCCGTGAGAACAATTAACCAGTGGAACCTCTTGCCTCCAGAAGTCCAAAACTTTTAAAAGTTTTTTAAAGACAAGACCAGACAGCCGTTTAATTGCAACGGTGCGGAGTCTCGTGCAGGGGGTTGGACTATAACAGGGGTCAGCAACCTGCGGCTCTGGAGCCGCATGTGGCTCTTTCACCCCTCTGCTGTGGCTCCCTGTCACTCAAAATAACCGCCAATGTGCGACACCTGCCGGTACGCGATTTATTGAGCTTTTCAACCCCCGGTAGGCCAACCATGGATAAATCCAAGAAAAGAAAAGTTTCAGAAGAAAACAGAACATTTAATTCAACTTCATATGCTAATTTTGTGGCTGCTGAAGAAATAGTCAGGCACAGGAAAGGTTTTGTGGCTCCCGGTGTTTTCTTTTCTGTGTTAAACGGGTCCAAATGGCTCTTTGAATGTTGAACGTTGCAGACCCCTGTACTAGAAGAGCTTCCAAGGTCCCTTCCAACTCGGTTATTTGATTAGGATCCATTGGGAGCCTGGAACCGAGCCTTCTCTGCAGCAGCAGCTGGAAGGAGGCGTCTCCCCCCCACTCCCAGATCTAAACAGCCCCTACCCGACTGGTATTTTGAAAAGCTGTGACTGTTTGGCTCTGCGCCCAGATGATTTGCAAGAACAATTAAAAGTTCCTTTTCCTTGTTCCTGGGTTTGTTTTCTTGGCCCGCTCCGTTCCGCTGCGTTGTTTTTGTGGGCTTCTTTGGGTATTGTGAGTTGTTTTTAAAAGCCTTTAACAGTTTGTAAACCATCCAGAGTTGCTGGGTGTCAGGCGGCAGTTAACGAAAAGAAGGAACAGTGACATAGATAGTTGCGTTCCAATATTTCAGGGGCTGCCACAAAGAAGAGGGGGGGGGAAGTTTCCATCTATTCTCCAAAGCACCTAGATGGCAGAGGGTCTCCTGATTGAGCAGGGGTTGGACTAGAAAACCTCCAAGGTCCCTTCCAACTCTGCTCTTGGAAACTGACCAAGGAGAGACTCAACTGAGAACTAAGGAGAAATTTCCTGACAGTTAGAACAATGAAACGGTGGAACAGCTTGCCACCAGAAGTTGTGGGCGCTCCATCACTGGAGGGCTTTTAAGAAGAGATTGGACAACAATTTGTCTGGAATCGGATATGGCAGGAGTCAGCAACCTGCGGCTCTGGAGCCGCATGTGGCTCTTTCACCCCTCTGCTGCGGCTCCGTCACTCAAAATATGTGTTATAACCGCCAATGTGCAACACCCGCCACACACGATTTATTGAGCTTTTCAACCCCCGGTAGGCCAACCATGGATAAATCCAAGAAAAGAAAAGTTTCAGAAGAAAACAGAATGTTTAATTCAACTACCTATGCTAGTTTTGTGGCCACTCAAGAAATAGTCAGGCACGGGAAGGGTTTTGTGGCTCCCGGTGTTTTCTTTTCTGTGGGAAATGGCTCCAAATAGCTCTTTGAGTTTTTAAGGTTGCAGACCTTTGGTATAGAGTCTCCCGTTTGAGCAAGGGGTTGGACTAGATGACCTCCAAAATCCCTTCCACTCCCTTATTCTGTTAAATATAATAAATTAGGATGATGATTAAAGTTTTTGGACTAGGACTGGGAAAACCTGAGATCTAGAATATTCAGCTTTGTGGCTGATTCTGGGACAGTCATTTTTTTTCCAGTCCAGTCTACCTGGCAGGGCTGTTGTTAGGGGAATAAAATTTGGAGGGGGGGAGAGGGCCGTGTACGCTGCCTTGAGCTTTTGTAGGAAAGGTGGCACAGAGAGAATCAAAATGAAATCAACTTGCCAATTGCTAAACTGTCAGCATTTACTGATAAAGCCAGGGCAATGTCCGTGAATTCATTCCCCTTTTCCCGTTCAAGGTGTGCAAACATTCATCCAGATCCAAACTGCCGAAAAAAATACACAGGTGTAGTTTATGGCTATCGTTCTACACAGGTAGTCCTCGACTTACAAAAATTCACTTAGTGAGTGACCGTTCAAAATTACAACACACCGGGGGGAAGAAAATGACTTAGAACTGTTTTTATCCTTACAACCATTGCAAGGATCCCTTTTTTTTGCAGGGCCACTAACTTCGGTCCCTAAACGAATGGTTGCAAGTTGAAGACTTGCTGAATCTCCCCAACTGGGCTGCAAAATCTCACTGCTTTCATAAGGCAGAAAGTGTTGTGGTCCTCCAGCAGCCTGCGGAGCTGGCAGCGGAGTCGGACAGCGATGAGGCTGAGGAAGAACATGGGTCAGTCCTGGAGGCTGGGGAAGGCCCCGATGAGGGCTCTGCGTCGGAGGCAGAGATGGGGCCAGGGCCATCAGGGAGTGATGTGCAGACTTCAGAGCCTCCAGAGGCTGACAGCAGAAAGGCAGAGGAACAGGAGGAGCCTGTTCCTATTTCACGTATGAGAGGAGCTGCCAGAAGGCAAGAGCAGCTAAAGCAGAGAGGACAACTCAGGAGTAAGGCCAAGAGATGATTGGCCCCTCCCATAAGGCTTAAAAGACCAGCAACGGCTCTTGGCCTCTTTGCCGGAAAACAACCGTTGAGAGATTTGCTTCGTGTTTGGATGTATTTCTTTCTTGTCAGCGTCTTCTGTTCCTGAATTGTTGCCAAGAGAAGCCTTTGGCAGTTTGCCTAATTATCCCAAGGTCAGAGATAAACTGAAGAATGGTGTTTTGAGGAGTTTGCTTTCATTTCATTTGGACTACACTGAGAATGAGTTAATTCTCAGCTGTTCTAATAAAATCTGTTTGTTTTTTGGAACTGTTTTGTATTTAATAGTAACTATGTGGGCCTGGGTCACAACTGAAATAAAGTGACTGCCAGGGAGAAGAATGTAGCTAGCTCCTGCTATTTGCTTCTCACTTTCCTGAGAAAAATATTTTCCTAGAAATAGCCGTCCACGTTAAATGTCAAATTTAACAACACGTCACCAAAAACCCAATTGAATCATACATGAATATCTTCCCAGTCTCCGTTTATTTCTATGAGTTTCAGCATCTCCAACAGGGTGGGTTTGATTTAAATCAAGCCAATTAAAATCATGATTGAAGTCACTACCATGTTTCCCCGAAAATAAGACCCTGTCTTATATTTTTTTGAAATATAAGTAAGTGCTTGGCCTTATTGCCATGCGCTCAAAAGCCCGATTGGGCTTATTATCAGGGGATGTCTTATTTTGGGGGGAAACAGGGTAGTAAAAAGGCTTGATTTAAATCAACTCAAAATCTTTAAATCATAATTTTTAAAGAGCAACTGTCATCTCTGTCCCACTGTTGACTCACCAACAGTCCCAATATTGCAAAATATACAGCCTCCTCATGCTACATAACTAAGCTCCATTTCATGCTGAGTAAACTAAATTATGAATGAATCTGAAATAGAAAACTATCTTTAGATAGATTTTTTTTTACTCCAAAAGCATTTTATGAAAATCCAATTTAAATTTAAAAAAAAAAATCTATTTAAATTTTAAAAATCCATTAAAAAAAAAAATCATCGATTTTTTTTATTCACCCTGATCTCCGAAGACACTAGTGAGGTGACTGTGAGTTCCCCAAGCTCGAGAGCAAGTTGCAGAACCATTGCGTCCTTCCTCCAAAATATTTTTTGGGTTTTAGCAGCCACAGACTTAAACGGGACTCTTAACCAGGGGTGAGCTGCTGGGGTTCGCAGGGGGGTCCTTCTCTTTGATAGCCTAGAACAAGGGTGTCAAACTTGATTTCATTGAGGGCCACCTCAGGGTTGTGTTTAACCTCGGGAGGGGGGGATGCAGATGGGCATGCCTGGATTGGGCATGGCCATCTTGACGTTGCTTGTGTTGGGGCACCTGTGGTGGCCCGGGCGGGGCTGAGGGAGATTCTCCTGCAGACCTCTGCCAGCAAAAATGGAGCCCAGCCTTCCCAAGCTCCGTTTTTGCTGGCAGAGGCACCGTCGTTTGCTATTTCCAGAGCGGCCTCACAGGCTAGATCTAAGCCCTCCGCAGGCTGGATCTGGCTCGCGGGCCTTGACTTTAACACCCCTGGCCTAGAATATAAACCTAGCCCCCTTTAACCGGTAGAGAATCGTAGCCAGAAATGCTCCTGGTTCGGACCGGTTCGCCCGATCCGGTAGCGATGGCGGCGGATGGTTCGGAGAACCGGTAGCAAAAATCCCTGTCCACCCCCATGCCCAGCTGAGCCGCGCAATCATCAGAGTCGGTTTTTTAAAATTTCTTTTAAAAGCATTTTTTCTTCGCCCGAAAAAATGCTTTTAAAAGTAAAAAAAAAGCATCTGATGATTGCGCGGCTCAGCTGGGATCATCAGAGGCTTTTAAAAACATTTTTTCTGCAACCGCTTTAGCCGAAGAGTAAAAAAAAAGTTTTAAAAAATTGGCCACGCCCACCCAGTCACATTACAACCCCCCCCCAAGCCGCACCCACAGAACTGGTAGTAACAAATTTTACATTTCACCACTGATCGTAGCCAACCTCCATGAATTCATGGCATCGCCGTTGGCTTCAAAAGCAGACGTCTGAAGTTGAGCCCAGCCAAAACTAGCAGGCTAAGAAAGAACTGAAACAGTGCTTGTTCTCAGGGCTTTCTTGAAAAGGAGGTTACGTACGAGCAAAAAATCCATAATTGTCTCCTTCCCGACTCTAGCAAAAGGACGCCGTCGGGCTGAATCCAAAGGGGAAGGCTGGGAGACATCCATCTCGCAGGGTGGCACAAAACGACAAGTGTTTCGCTCCCTAGAAATTCCCTTTGTAAGAGACAACATTTCAAGCCATCCATGGAGGAGCCCTTATACAATGCTAAGAATTGAGCTGGGAAAGAGAGGGGAGGAAGAACGAAGGCAGAAGGGGGTGGAGGGTAAGAAAAAGCTTTCCAGACTGGGTCTTTGAAGCCAGAAAGAGTCAACGCAAGAGTTGCGACTTGACAATGTCCTTCCAATGTCTTGGATGCGGAGATGCCCCAACCCAGCCAGCACAGTAAGACAAGAAAAGCTCTTCAAATACTCTTCGTCCATTTTTCTTTTCGGTATTCCTAGCTACGGTTGCTCAAGCCTCTCGATTTGATCACAATTTTGACAACGGCGAAAGAAACTGGACCATCATTTGTCAGATATAACAGATGAACAGAGTTGGGAGGGATCTTGTAGGTCATCTAGTCCAACCCCCCACCCTAGCAGGAGACCCTACACCATTTCTGACAGATGGCAGTCTGGTCTCTTCTTGAAAGCCTCCAGGGATGAAGCTCCCACAACTTCTGAAGGCAACTTCTCTTCCATGGGTTGATTGTTCTCACTGTCAGAAAATTTCTCCCGATAGGATTTTCTGCAGGGGGTTGGACTAGAAGATCTCCAAGGTCCCTTCCAACTTTGTTATTCTGTGAAATCACTCTTGGGAAATGGAAAAAGCAACCAATTGGTTCGAATAAGCATGGCCATCCCCAAACTTTGGGGGTATCCACTGCATTATTCAGGGGTTCCGATTCTGGAAGTCACAACCAGCATGACCGGAGCTGATTAGGATCAGCCGCTAAGCCACTAATCAGAATCAGGGTTCACCAACAGCCGGGAGTCCAATGCAAGTGGAACAAGGGATGATCCGAGCCATAAAAATAGAGCAGGGGTCGGCAACCTTAAACACTCAAAGAGCCACAAAGGTCCTAACCGGAAGCCCCCCGTTCAATTCTGCAGCTGACCGGGAGTCTGGTTTCCCCACCATAGTGTCTCCTCCTAGCGCGGCGTCCTTTTCCCTCTACCAGTCCTAACCAAAAGCCCTATCAATTGTAGAGCTGAACGGCGATAGGGAGCCACAGCAGAGGGATGAAAGAGCCACATATGGCTCCAGAGCCACGGGTTGCCAACTCCTGAAATAAGAGCGATAGCCATAAAATAAAATTCAACAAAATAACGGCGAGAGCACATTTTCCTTTCGTAAACACGAAACGAGCCAAAGGCCTCTCTCATCTCTAGTTTATGGGCTGGAAGACTGCCTGTTTCTTCTCTCAACTTCCACGGATTAAAGGGTAAGTCTGGGACACATTCTGCTTGACATTTACAAAAAAGCTGTGGCAGCTTTTACAGAAGCAAAAGAAACCCATTCTTCTTCTTCTTCTTTTTTTTTTGAAGCAGGGCTTCAACCACAGCTGGGACCTTTGTCCTTCTCTGCTCATCACATGTGTAGGAAGACGCACGACGTGTTGCCGGAGGTGCAACCAGTATCGGCAAAAAACAGAGTTGGAAGAGACCTTCAAGGTCTTCTAGTCCAACCCCCCCACAACTTCTGGAGGAAAGCCGTTCCACTGATTAATTGTTCTCACTGTCAGGAGATTTCTCCTTAGTTTTAGGTTGGTTCTCTCTTTGGTAAATTTCCATCCGTTGCTTCTTGTCCTGCCTTCAGGTGCTTTGGAGAATAGGTTGACTCCCTCTTCTTTGTGGCAGCCCCTGAGATATTGGAAGACTGCTATCATGTCTCCCCTAGTCCTTCTCTTCCTTAGACTAGACAAACCCAACCGTTCTTCATATGTTCTTGCCTCCAGTTCTGGAGTGGTATTCACTTACTTTTCCTACCAGTTCGCAAATGTGAGTGTATGTGCCCAGCTTTTTCCGCATGTGCTTTGCTGCCCCGTGCACCTTCCGTGCATGGGCTCAGCCTCAAAAACGTGCCTAAATAGCATGATTTGGAGCCAGGGCGGGTGGGCGAGCCCACTTGCAATTTCCGCTACCGGTTTGGGCGAACCGGTCCAGGCGAACCGGTTGAATACTACCTGGAAGAATTGGGCCAATTCTTCTGTAGAAAGCAACAAACTAAAATCCAAGCAAGAAGAACGTAAGATAGAGAAGAAGAACATAAGATAAGAACCTCCCACAGGCCAACACGCTCCCACAGAGAGGGTCTCCTCAGGGTGCCGTCTGTCAGGCAATGTCAGCTGGCGACCCCCCGGGGAAGAGCCTTCTCTGTGGGGGCACCCGCCCTCTGGAATGAGCTACCCCCAGGGATACGACTGATCCCGGACCTCCGTACTTCCGCCGGGCCCTGAAGACTTTTTTATTTCAGCAAGCCGGGCTGGGTTAAAAATCTTTTAATTGGGGAATTTTATGGGTAACTGGGTTTTAAATTGGAGTAGCCTAAGATAATTTAATTTTGTTTTAATGTATTTTAATATTTGTATTGTGTGTTTTTAATTCTGGCTGTTCACCGCCCCGAGTCCTTCGGGAGAGGGGGCGGTATAAAAATTTAATAAATAAATAAAATAAATAAATAAATAAGATACAAAGATTTAAAAAAACAAAACAAAACACTAAGTTTTTTTTTTTTAAAGACATGGAGACAAAAAAAAAAAAAGATGCACTCTTGCCATTTTTGAAGCCTCAACGTTGAGGGTTAATTTCTTCCTCCCGAGTAAAATGTTTATGTACCCACCAAGATTCTGCTCAAGCATGACCGTGATTCATACATTTCAGGGCTGGGTTCGCACAATATATACTAAATCCTAACCAAACGAAGCCCATTATGATTTAGAACAATGCACGGGCTACAATCATAGGCTGTGACTGCATCAGGTTCGATGCGGAAGTTGTCTTAACCGTCAGCGAGCCAGAGTGGAGTTCGTATAACGCCTCAAGCTTTTAAGCAAATCGTCTTGACAGCTCAGCCTCATTTATTTTATTTTGTAAGATTTATAGGGCCACCCATCTGAAATTCATAACCTTGGGTGGTGGAGCCCAGTCCGTGTGAAGGAAACCTTGTCCACGTGCAAAAATGATGGGGAAGCTACGGTCTGTGGATAGCTGGCAAACCAGTTTCCAAAATTCCATGATTTTTAATTGCTTCGTAGCGACAGCGCTGAGCATCCATCTCGGAAGATGGGTCGCCATCGGCTCAATTCACACCCTGCCTGAACCGTAGTCATGGGGAACGTTGGAAATGGCCATTTGCTTCACGGTTTAAACCAGGAAAAATGGGGGTTGGTGGATAATTCACTACTTCTGAAAACCGAGCAGTGTTCCAATATCTCAGGGGCTGCCCCAAAGAAGAGGGAGTCAAGCTATTCTCCAAAGCACCTGAGGGCAGGACAAGAAGCAATGGGTGGAAACTAATCAAGGAGAGAAGCAACTTAGAACTAAGGAGGAATTTCCTGACAGTGAGAACAATTAACCAGTGGAACAACTTGCCTGCAGAAGTCGTGAATGCTCCAACACTGGAAATTTTTAAGATGATGTTGGATAACCATTTGTCTGAAGTGGGTGTAGGGTTTTCTGCCTAAGCAGGGGGTTGGGCTAGAAGACCTCCAAGGTCCCTTCTAACTCTGTTATTCTAGAGCATATGCACCAAAGACAAATTCCTTGTGTGTCCAATCACACTTGGCCAATAAAGAATTCTATTCTATTCTATTCTATTCTATTCTATTCTATTCTATTCTATTCTATTCTATTCCCTATTCTATTCTACTTTTCTCTATTAATTCTATATTCTATTCTATTCTATTCTATTCTATTCTATTCTATTCTATTCTATTCTATTCTATTCTATTCCCTATTCTATTCTACTTTACTCTATTAATTCTATATTCTATTCTATTCTATTCTATTCTATTCTATTCTATTCTATTCTATTCTATTCTACTTTACTCTATTAATTCTATATCCTATCCTAACCTATCCTATCCTATCCTATCCTATCCTATCCTATCCTATCCTATCCTATCCTATCCTATCCTATCCTATCCTATCCTATCCTATCCTATCCTATTCTTATCTTATCTGTTCCTATTCCTATTCCTATTCCTATTCCTATTCCTATTCCTATTAAGAGCCTCGGTGGCACAGTGGTTAGAGTGCAGTACTGCAGGCCATTTCTGCTGACTATTGGCTGCCTGCAATCTGGCAGTTCAAATCCCACCAGGCTCAAGGTCGACTCAGCCTTCCATCCTTTCAAGGTGGGTAAAATGAGGACCCAGATTGTTGGGGGCAAGAGGCTGACTCTGTAAAACCGCTTAGAAAGGGCTGTAAAGCACTGTAAAGTGGAATATAAGTCTATGTGCTATTGCTGTTGCTATTTTACATTGCCTTCTTTTCATTAGACCAGAGAATCCTAGGGTGGGAAGAGACTTTGGAGGTCTTCTAGTCCAACCCCTTGCTCTAGGAGTCTTTTACCATTCTATATTATTCTCTATTCTAAGCCAGAATAGAGCAAAATGCTTGTAAGCATTAAATGCTCTATTCTAAGCCAGAATAGAGCATTTAATGAGCAAAATGCTTGTAAGCCATTTTTTTGATGTAAAGTAACGTTTAGACCGAATCGCCTAGGAGGAGTGTAGATGGGTAACATGCCTTGTGCTTTCTGACATGTACGGGAGTCAAGCTTATGCCGGCATTTCATAACTAATTCTCTTTGAAGCGCGACAGGTAAATGCCAAATTGCAAGTCAAGGTTGCAACACCTGGAATTCGCAGGCCTATCATTCCACCTGCTCTTCTGCCCGTCTGCAACCCGGGCTGCGCTCCTCCCGTTCGCCCATCGTTTCGAGGTGCGCCCTGGAGCGCCCATGTGCAAAGAAGAGTGGCAGATAAATCAGGCTCCCTTAATGAGAGGCCTCCCTCCCTTGAAGATGGGGCTTGTCTGGACACGGAAGAAGAGGAGGGGGAAGGGGAGTAGCAAGCAGGAGCTGGCAACCCTATCTGGGAACCATACGGTCCCAGGTCTGGGAATCTTTAACTAAGCAATTATTGATCTGCGTGACCTCATTAGGACAAGGGGTCACAGGTGGCCACCAGCCACACTGCTGGACAAGGGAGGGCTTATAAGCCATTTGCAAATCTGCTGGTCTATGATATCAGCTTTATAGTGTTTTTACAGCCCTCTCTAAGCAGTTTACAGCGTTAGCATATTGCTCCCCAACAATCTGGGTCCTCATTTGACCCACCTCAGAAGGATGGAAGACTGTGAGCAGGTCAGGATCAAACTACTGACAGTCATCAGAAATTAGCTGGCAATCCTGCATTCTAACCACTGCACCACCATGGCAAGGAGGGAGGGAGGGAGGGAGGGAGGGAGGAAGGAAGGAGTAGCAATAGCACTTAGACTTATATATCGTTTCACAGTGCTTTACAACTCTCTCTAAGCAGTTTAGAGAGTCTGCCTATTGCCCCCCAACCATCTGGGTCCTCATTTTACCAACCTCGGAAGGATAGAAGGCTGAGTTAACTTTAAGCTGGTCAGGATCAAACTGCTGACAGTCATCAGAAATTAGCCTGCAATACTGCATTCTCACCACTGCGCCGCCACGGCTCCTAATGTGACATCCGAACAGCTACAGCAATAGCAATAGCCCTTAGACTTATATACCGCTTCACTGTGCTTTTACAGCCCTCTTTAAGCGGTTTACAATGTCAGCATATTTCCCCTCCCCCCCTGCAACAATCTGGATCCTTTTTTTTATCGACCTCGGAATGACGGAAGGCTGAGTCAACCTTGAGCCGGTGAGAATCAAACTGCTGGTAGTCAGCAGTTAGCCTGCAATACTGCATTCTAACCACCGTGCCAGTGGTGGGTTTCTACCAGTTCGCCCCAGTTCGGACGAACCGGTAGCAGGGCGGCAGGAGGCTCCGCCCACCTGCCTGGATGTCATCACAGAAGCTCTGTGCATGCGCAGAAGCCCCGTGCCTGAGGGAAGCGAGTGCGTGCGTGAGCGCATTCACAGTTCGAAACTGTTAGCGAAAGCAAGTTGAAACCCACTAATGCACTGCGCCACTACACAGTGACTGATAGAATAAAGATAGAATAACGATGGAATAAAGATAGGATTAAAATTTGCAAATGTGTCCTCTAGGGCGGTCTTCGAATGGGGAGGGGGGGAAAGAGAGAATGCCCTCTTGCACACAATGAGTCAGAAAAACACCAAGAGATACTTGAATGACCAATCTTTTCCCACTAAAACCAGCGACTCATTTCTTCCACCGCCTGAGTCATCCTCGCAAATCTTCAATTGCAACATTCACAGCAAACTTGGCAGAGGAGACGTCTGGCGAGGGGGGAACCTCGACTTCTATGCTTCTGAGCAGACCTAGAAACTTCCTGACAGTGAGAACAATCACACCAGTAGAACAGCGTGCCTCCAGAGGTGGTGGGTGCTCCACCACTGGAGGTGTTTTTAAGAAGAGATTGGACAATCGTTTTGTCCAAAATGGCTCCTGCCTGAGGAGGGGTTGGACGAGAACAGGGGTTCCCCATATTTTCCAGCTTGGCAGCCCGGCGCAGGGGAGATGTGCAAATGGCAAGTACACACAGCTCCGTTTGTGCGAACAGCACCCGCATAAACGGAGCTTCGTGTACGAACTGAGGGTGCTTGCACTCGCGTGCAAAGCTCCATTTGCGCGAGTGAAGCTTCATGTGTGAGCGACGGCGTCCTCCACTCATGTTAGTGAAACTTCAATGCAGGGGGAACGCTCGGCCATTTCTCCCCTGGCCCGGTTTGGAAAAGGCCGTGACCCGGTAGTGGGCTGCAGCCCAGAGGTTGGGGAACCCTGGGTGAGAAGATCTCCAAGTTTCTTTCCAACTCTGGTATTCTGGATCGTCTAACACAAGCGGAGGATGCCATCGCTCGCGGCACTCGTGCAAATGGAGCTTTGCATGCAAGCACAAGCACGCTCAGTTCGTCAACACAGGGGTGTCAAACTCAAGGCCTGGGAGCCGGATCCGGACCGCAATGTGGTCAGATCCAACCTGTGGGACCATCCTGGAAAACATAAGGGGCTGACCTACATCGCTTTGGCCTAGTCTACCCAATGTGAAGAGGAAACATTAGGTCAGCAGTTTGGAGAGTGGCATCAAGGTGGCCACACCCACCCAGCTGGCCACGCCCATCCAGTCCGCACTGCCCAGTGAGTGGCGTCAAGATGGCCACACCCACCCAGTCGGCCACGCCCACCCAGGCCCTGAGGTCCACCACAGCCCTGATGCGGCCCTCAATGAAATTGCGTTTGACACCTCTGCTCAAAATCTACCGGTATCTACCAAGACATCCTTTGTTCTACTCACAATCTGCAATTGGTTCTCGCACTTACGATCACAAATTTGACACTTGTGTGGCACACGAGACGTAAAGCGCCTTGCCAAGAACAAAGTTGCAGAGAGAAGGAAGAGGCAGCTTGCAAAGGGACAACGCTGACAATCTGACGCCCTCCGAAGAATTTTTCTGGGTGGTCTTCCCAATGCCAGCTTGAGTTCCACGTCTCCCAAGGACCCTTCCCCACGTGACGGGCAGAATGAAAAAGAAAAGAAAAAAAAGGAAGCGGGGCTTAAACAGAGGCAAGACAGAGAAACGGTCCCTGGGGGCAGACCGCTAACTGGCCATCAGGGAAGAGGGCAGAAGAGGGGGGGAGAGAGAGAGAGACAGATACCCCCTGAGAAGATACAGACACAGCATTTCTGACAATTGAATCCTTCTTCGACCCTTCGGCCTCGTTGGCATCAAGTCGGGAATTGACAGGAGCAATTAGCCCGGCCTTTCACTTCCATTTCTCTCCCCAGGGTGCAATCAGAACGTGCAAATCCAACTGTTGTGCCGAAGCCAGGAAAAGCCGGCTCCCGAAGAAGACTCCCATCTGGTAGGAGGGGACCCCACCCTTCTCAAAGACTCTTCCCCATCCCCAAAAGCCAGAGAACAGAAGGATCGGGGGTTTTTTTTGCCAGCAGGCCGGATTAAGACAGGGAAACACCCAGTTTGGCACGGCTGGATAAAATCACTCCCGATTTGGCGGCGGTGTGAAATCCGCCTGTGAGGCGGAATTCATCCAAAACGTTAGGCCCAAACAAGGTCCTACTGTGATCTTGGTGTCCCGATAGTCCTTACCTACAATCAGTGGTGGGATTCAACCGGTTCGTGCAAACTGGTAGTGACAACCTGCCAGTGCTATGCCGATCTATTTAGCCATGTTTTCTAAACCGTGTACATGCGTGCAAACTGCACGTGAAAGCAAAGCACATGTGCCGAAGGCCACGCATGCGTGAAAAGCACATGCACAAGCGAAGCGAGCATGCACGCATGCTCGCATTTTCGGTGAGCGGCAAACCAATGGTAAAATTATGTAAAATCCACCTCTGCCTACAACCATTAGTTTAGTGACTGTTCAAAGTTACAACGGCACCGCGAAAAAAACTGACCGTTTTTCGCAGTTACGACCAATGGCGGCATTTCCCGTGGCGGCATTTCCCGTGGCCACAGATTCAAAATTCGGATGCTGGAATTCGATCCTGACCCGCTCAAGGTTGATTGACTGACTGACTGACTTCCTTGGTCAGTAAAATGAGGATTGTTGGGGGCCAATATGCCGACACTGTAAATCACCCAGAGGAGGCTGTAAAGAACCGTGGGGTAGTTTATAAGTAGTCCTTGACTTACGACAGTTCGTTCAATGACTGTTCAAAGTTACAACAACACCGAAAAAAATGACGTAACTGTTTTTTTTACACTTGCGATGGGTGCAGCATCCCCATAGTCACATGAGCAAAATTCAGGTGCTGGTGTTCAATCCTGACCTGATTTAAGTCAACCTTGAGTCCAGCTCAAGGTTGACTTCCTTCCTTCCTTCCTTCCTTCCTTCCTTCCTTCCTTCCTTCCTTCCTTCCTTCCTTCCTTCTTTCCTTTCTTCCCTTAGTCTCCTTCCTTTCTTCCTTTCTTCTATCAGTCTCCTTCCTTCCTTCCTTCCTTCCTTCCTTCCTTCCTTCCTTCCTTCCTTCTTTCTCTTAGTCTCCTTCCTTTCTTCTATCAATCTCCTTCCTTCCTTCCTTCTCTTAGTCTACTTCCTTCCTTCCTTCTCTTAGTCTCCTTCCTTCCTTCTGCCTCCTTCCTTCCTTCTTAGTCTCCTTCCTTCCTTCTCTTAATCTCCTTCCTTCCTTCTATCAATCTCCTTCCTTCTCCTTCCTTCTTTCTCTTAGTCTCCTTCCTTCCTTCCTTTCCTTTCTTCCTTCCTTCCTTCCTTCCTTCCTTCCTTCCTTCCTTCCTTCCCCTTTTGCAATCTTCCAACAAGCCAAGTCAACGGGGAAGCCAGATTCATTGAACGACGGTGTTCCTAATCGAACCACTGCAGCGATACCCTTAAGAAACGCGACAAAAAAAACCCCGTAAAATGGGACAAAACCCACTTAACAAGTTTCCTCACTTAGCAACATCAATTCTGGGCTCTATTTGTGGCCCGTAAGCCAAGGACCACCTGGAGAGGTGCAAGTGCTTATTGCTGATGCTTTTACTTCCTCAAGAGTTCAGAAAAGGACTTGCAAACTTTTCTGATTGAGACGGTGGCCAGTGAGGAATGCTGAAAGTTGAGGCTCAGCTCCACCCAGGATCAAACCTCCTTCTTGCCAGCCCGAGAAACAAGGTGTGTTCAGGGCGTGGGAGAAGAAGGGGGAAAAAAAAAAAGGAATCACGTGTTTGGGGCAATGCCTGCAAATCCTGGGGATTTTTTCCCCCTTTTTCTTTTTTTTAAAAAAAAACTTTTAAAAACTTTTCTTTTTTTAAAAAAAGAAAAACTTCTACACAAAAGAGATTTTTCCCAAGCAGAACACCCCAGGGGTGGGAGGAAAAAAAAAATAAACAAACAAAAAATAATCCTCAATTTAAAGGCACAACAGAAGCCAAAATCCCTGTGGTTTAATCAAGACATGGGTTAAAGGGGGGGCTCGCCCTGTTTTACGACCTTTCTTGCCATCATTGTTACATGAATCACTGCAGCGGTGGAGTAAATCTGATTCCCCCGTTGATTTGGCTAGTCGGGAGGTCACAAAAGGGGATCATATACACACACACCCAGGATGCTGCAACCGTCATAAATACGAGTCAGCTGCCAAGCGGGGTGAATTTTGATCACATGACCCTGGGGAAATGCTGCGACGGTGGTAATAATGGAAAAACAGTCGTACGCCATTTTTTGGCCCGGCCGTTGCAACTTCAGACGGTCACTAAATGAATATGTCCCATCGACAGGCCAAAATCCTCCTTTCTCTCCCCGGTTTTACAGTTAACAGCCTATAGCAGTGGCCAAAATTGTGGAAACCTTTTTGGGGAAAGTGTATTTTTGAGGTTTGATGGCTAATAACACTACTTTTTTGTTGTTGTTGTTTTGTTTTGGAGTTTCAAGATAATCCTATTCCACTGCTGGAATAGCCCAGACCTTAATCTAATTGAAAATCTATGGAGCCGACTAAAGAAATATGTTAGGCAGAAGCAACCCAGCAATAAAACCCAGTTAATAGAAGCAATCCTTCAATCTTGGCTTCATGTGATAACAGCTGCAGAACTCAAAGACTTGGTTCACTCCATGGGAAGATGTTGTAAGGCCGTCATTCATGCTAAAGGTTACCCAACTAAGTATTAACTGACATGGGGGATCATTTTTGTCTATCTCGCTTTTTCTACGGCGATAATTTTTGTATATCTCGTTTTTTCTCCGTGTTTCACTTTTCTTCTTTATACTGTAACTGCTATTCTAATAGCAAATCCTCCATAAAAGTTATTGCATTCCATTCTTGATTAAATTATCTTTCCACTGATATATAATTTTATGGTGCTACTCCCAAAAAAAAAAAAAGTAGTGGTATTAGCTAGCTTTAGAAAAATACACTTTTCCCAAAAGGTTTCCACAATTTTGGCCACTACTGTAAATGCAGAATGCAGAACTGAAGAAGCTCCTTGGATGAGAAGCAAAACATTTTCAAGAAAGAAAGAAAAAAAGAAAGAAAGAAGGAAGGAAGGAAGGAAACAAAGAAAAAGAAAGAAAAAGAAAGGAAGGAAGGAAGGAAGGAAGGAAGGAAGGAAGGAAGGAAGAGGAAAGAAGGAAGGAAGGAAGGAAGAAAGAGGAAGGAAGGAAGGAAGGAAGGAAGGAAGGAAGGAAGGAAGGAAGGAAGGAAGGAAAACCCAAGGAAGTCCAGTTGCTTTTTGGGAAAAGCATCCTTTGGACAAGCACAACCTGGATAATTGAGAATTTTTATAGACATTTAGCCTAAATGCACCCTTCCAACATTCAAAAGCCTTCACCCACTCAACGCGTCTTCGGATCCCTGCAGACAGAGAGCCCCTGCTACAAACAGGCAGAAACCCAACCGATTAAGCTTTCTCCTTCTCTTCACCTTGGATATATATGGTGGGAGAACCAAAAAACTTTTCCATTTCAACATTAGCTAAAACAAACAAACACACCAGCCGCAGAAAGGCCCAGCTCATCTCCACATCCAGAAAAAGTTGGAAGAGGCACACAAAATCAGTACGGGTAGCCCTGGACACACAACAGTTTCATTTTGTGACTGCTCAAAGTTACGATGGCGCTGAAAAAAAAGGAACTTAGGACCGTGTTTCACACTTACGACCGTTGCAGTACTTCCCCTGTGGTCACGTAATCAAAAAAAATCCAGACTGTCTCATATTTATGACGGTTGCAATGTGCCGGGGTCATGGGGTTTCCCCCTTTTGCGACCTTCTGGGAAACCAAGGCAAGGGGGAGGCCAGATTCATTTAACAACGATGTTGACTAATTTTAAAAACGGCAGTGATTCACTTAATAACGGTGGCATGGAAGGTCGTAAAATGGGGCAAGACTCACTTTTGACAGCTGTCTCGCTTAGCAATGGGAATTTTGGGTTCAACTAATGATTCTTGATGAACGTATCTTTTCTTTTATGTACACTGAGAGCTTATGCACCAAAGACAAATTCCTTGTGTGTCCAATCACACTTGGCCAATAAAGAATTCTATTCTATTCTATTCTATTCTATTCTATTCTATTCTATTCTATTCTATTCTATTCCATTCCATTCTTCCATTCCATTCCACATATTCTATTCTATTCTATTCTATTCTATTCCATTCCATTCCATTCCACATATTCTATTCTATTCTATTCTATTCTATTCTATTCTATTCTATTCTATTCTATTCTATTCTATTCTATTCCATTCCATTCCATTCTTCCATTCCATTGCATTCCACATATTCTATTCTATTCTATTCTATTCCATTCTATTCTATTCTATTCTATTCCATTCCATTCTTCCATTCCATTCCATTCCACATATTCTATTCTATTCTATTCTATTCTATTCTATTCTATTCTATTCTATTCTATTCTATTCTATTCTATTCTATTCTATTCTATTCCATTCCATTCCATTCCATTCCACATATTCTATTCTATTCTATTCTATTCTATTCTATTCTATTCTATTCTATTCTATTCTATTCTATTCTATTCTATTCTATTCTATTCTGTGTTCGTACCTGCAGCAATTCCCTAGTTTTGCTTCTTAGAACTGCATCAAGTCATTGATCGGCACATTTCCTTCTTCCCTTCCAAGGAAAAGCCTTCTTTCCCTTACAAGCTCAACAAATAAACTTTTTTTTAAAAAAAACCTTAAAAATAAAAAGAAGTGAAATTCGGAGGGAAGTGATTAAGGCCAACAGATCTGGGTTCACTTCTCCTCCCCACCCCACCCCACCCCACATCTTGCCACTCCCCAGCTTCTTCCAGCTCTCAGCCCAACTCATCTAAAAAAAAAGGGGGGGGGAATGACGGGATAATAAAAATGGGAAGCGAGTAAAATCACTTCAGCAACTTTCAACTTCGCTTATTTCAATCTTTCTTTCTTTCTTTCTTTCTTTTTCTTTCTTTCTTTCTTTTCTTTTTCTTTTGTCTTGAGGGGTCCTGGGTGCTCTCTGAGCTCCGCTGTTTTCTTGCCAACGTTTCATTACCCAACTAGGTAACATTATCAGTGCTTAAAAGGGAGTGGGGTGTGTGGAGAGGAGGAAGGACTGTGGGGTTTTGAAGGCTCTCTGAGCTTTCTTGCAGGAAAAACGGTACAATGGGGCCCAAACTCACTTCAAACCAATTTCTCACTTAGCCACATACATTTTGGAGCTCCATTAGGGTCGTAAGTCGAGGACTACCTGTGGTCGATAGATGTTCATGCCCATGTGTCCGTGGGTGGCTGATTTGTCAGAAATGCCAGGCTTCTAGAAATTCCCTGGCATTTTTATTTTTATTTTTTTCGTCCCTGACTTTCTCCCTTCATCAAACAGCAGCTTCTGTTTACAGAAGCGAGGCAACAGTTGCGAATGTTGACTGGGAGAAAAATCACAACAACAACGTCCTGCCAGGAGAAAAACCTTCCACCTCTTTGCATCTAAGTGTGTAAAAGTCATTTTCTCACAACTTCCCCCTTCCCGGATTTCCAGAGGCCATTTTCAAAGTGGAAGACCTCCCTTCCCTGAAGCGAAACTGAAAAAGAAGTGGAGCAAATTCGAGCCAAAGAGAGAGGGGGAGGGAGGGAGAGAGATTGTGTGTGTGTGTGTGTGTGAGAGAGAGAGAGAGAGAGAGAGATTGTGTATATGTGTGTGGGAGAGAGAGTGTGTGCGAGAGGAAGGGAGGGAGGGAGAGAGATTGCATGTGTGTGAGAGAGAGAGAATTTGAGAGACAGATTGTGTGTGTGAGAGAGTGAGAGAGAGAGATTGTGTGAGTGAGAGAGTGAGAGAGATTGTGTGTGAGAGAGAGATTGTGTGTATGTGTGTGTGTGAGAAAGAGATTGTGTGTGTGTCTGTGAGTGTGTGTGAGAGAGAGAGAGGGAGGGGAGAGAATGTGTGAATGTGTGTGTGAGAGAGAGATTGTGTGTGTGAGAGAGATTGTGTGTGTATGTCTGTGTGTGTCAGAGAGAGGCAGGGAGGGAGGGAGTGTGTGTATTATGTATGTGTGTGTGTGAGAGAGAGATTGTGTGAGAGAGATTGTGTGTGTGTGTGTGTGAGAGAGAGAGAGAGAGAGAGAGACCTTTTTCGTCTCTAACCATATGCCCTTACTCCCAGCTTACTCCGAATCTTGTTTCTGCCTTCTCCTTCCAACTTATTCCAGGCTTCTTCTCCCCCTCCCAAAAACAACTAACTACCCCGGATCCTTGCCCTTCCCTCCCAGGCCTAGAAGAGAAGAGGGAGAGGTGAAAAAAGAAAGGAGTGGCAACGTGGAAAAAGAAAGAAAGAAAGAAAGAAGGAGAAGGAGAAGGAGAAGGAGAAGGAGAAGAAGAAGAAGAAGAAGAAGAAGAAGAAGAAGAAGAAGAAGAAGAAGAAGAAGAAGAGGAGGAGGAGGAGGAAGAGAGAGGGAAAAAAAAGAATTTTGGAAACAAAAACAACCACCAAAAAAAAAAAAGAAAGAAAGAAAAGAAAGAAATTACACGTTTGAAGTTCCCCTAGTATGCAAAACCTTGGGGGGGGGAATCCACGCAGGGGCTAGGAAAGACCACCGCCTTGCCTTCTCTTTCGCTGAGACATTTCTCTCTCCCCCCCCCACTTTAGAAGAAGGAGGAGAAGAAAGAAAGAAAGGAAGGAAGGAAGGAAGGAAGGAAGGAAGGAAGGAAGGAAGGAAGGAAGGAAGAAAGAAAGAAAGAAAGAAAGAAAGAAAGAAAGAGGGAGGGAGGGAAAGAAAGAAAGATAGAAAGAGGGAGGGAGGGAGGGAGAGAGAGAGAGAGAAGAAGAGAGAGAGAGAGAAGAGAGAGAATGAGAGAGAGAGAGAGAGAGAGAGAGAAAGAAAGAAAGAAAGAAAGAAAGAAAGAAAGAGGGAGGGAAAGAAAGAAAGATAGAAAGAGGGAGGGAGGGAGGGAGAGAGAGAGAGAGAATGAGAGAGAGAGAGAGAGAGAGAGAGAGAAAGAAAGAAAGAAAGAAAGAAAGAAAGAAAGAAAGAAAGAAAGAAAGAAAGAAGGAGGGAGGGAGGGAGGGAGGAGAGAGAAAGAAAGAAAGAAAGAAAGAAAGAAAGAAAGAAAGAAAGAGGGAGGGAGGGAGGGAGAGAGAGAGAGAGAGAGAGAGAGAGAGAGAGAGAGAGAGAAAGAAAGAAAGAAGAAAAGCAGGGAAGCAAAGCCGGCCACCCCCCACCCCAGGAAGTGGGGAGGGGGGCTTGCTTGTCAGGCTGGAGACGAATCTGCAAAACGACGCCAAAACCCCCTCAAAATCCTCCCCAATTCAGCTGAACCCCTTCCCTCCCCCGGAAAGGACCCCTCTCCGCCCCCCACCCCCCATTCTCCCCCAAGGAAGCAGCAGCCCCCCTCCCCACTCAATAAATACCCTCGGTGCAGCCGAAGCGGCGCCCACCCACCCCTTCCCCACCGCCCCTACCTGGCCTTATTTTTTTACCTGCGATGGACTGGCGCCTGTTCTCGTCCAGGTGAGCCGAAATCACGTCGCCCATGGCGGCCCAGCGGACGGAAGAGGAGAAGGAGAAAGAGGAGGAGATGGAGGAAGGGAGGACGAGGCTGTTTGGCTAAAGGAGGAGAGGAGAAGGGCCCCGCCGGGCGATGCACTCCATGGGGCGGCCGGGACTGAGCCAGAGGGAGGGGAAAAGAGCCAGCGAGGCGGGTTCGTGCTGGCGCCCGCAGCTGGCTTGCTTGCTCACTCGCTCGCTTGGCTTCTTCCTCCTCCTCCTCCTCCTCCTCCTCCTCCTCCGACACGCCTTTCTTTACCCTGCTTTGCTCGCCTTCCCAGTCCCTCCGCGGGATTCCGTCCCTGATTTTATTTTATTTTTTATTTTTTTTTTGCGCGGGGAGGGGAGGACGGTGGTTTCCCTGCCCCCTTCCCTGCTTTCAGTGGAAGTTGAGAGAGGGGTTGAACGCCAGGGGTGCAAAATCCCAGCAGGTTCTGCCGAACCGGTAGCGGAAATTTTGAGCAGTTGGGAGAACCCGGCAAATACCACCTCTGGCTGGCCCCAGGAGTGGGGAGGGAATGGGGATTTGGCAGTATCCTTCCCCTGGAGTGGGGAGGGAATAGAGATTTTGCAGTATCCTTCCCCTGGAGTGGAGAGGGAATAGAGATTTTGCAGTATCCTTCCCCCTGGAGTGGGGAGGGAATGGGGATTTGGCAGTATCCTTCCCCTGGAGTGGGGAGGGAATAGAGATTTTGCAGTATCCTTCCCTGGAGTGGGGAGGGAATAGAGATTTTGCAGTATCCTTCCCCTAGAGTGGGGAGGGAATGGGGATTTGGCAGTATCCTTCCCCTGGAGTGGGGAGGGAATGGGGATTTGGCAGTATCCTTCCCCTGGAGTGGGGAGGGAATAGAGATTTTGCAGTATCCTTCCCCTGGAGTGGGAGGGAATGGGGATTTGGCAGTATCCTTCCCCTGGAGTGGGGAGGGAACAGAGATTTTGCAGTATCTTTCCCCTGGAATGGGGTGGGAATGGGGATTTGGCAGTATTCTTCCCCTGCTACGCCCACCAAGCCACACCCACAAAACCAGTAGTAAAAAAATTAGGATTTCACCACTGGTTCACACACACACACACACACACAGAGCGCCACTTTTCTGGGTACCAAGAAAGGAGACGATTTTGCGGGATTGAAATGGGGAGGGTGTCCCTTGGTGCTCTCTGAGCAGGGTGGTTTTCGATTCACTTAACAACAGTGGCAAGGAAGGTCGTAAAATGGGGCCAAAACTCACTTAACAACATAAAATCTGGCTCAGTTGTGGTCGTAAGTCGAGGAGTATCTGCATTAACTTATTCTACAATCCCCAAAGAAGTAGGAAGTTGGGGTTTTTTTTTTTTTTCCTTTTTCCCCTCTGCCCTGCACTTTTCTCTCTTCCCTTTTTTTCCTCTTTGTTTTTACCTTTTTAATTTCTGTTTATAGTTTTGTACTTGATGCTTGGATAAAACTAATAAAAATATCGAACTTGAAGAGTGAGCAAGAAAATCAAAGGACTGTACCGGAATTCCGAAATCCTCGGCGCTCTATGACCAGCGAGAACCGAATCAATCTGGATTTTATGCAAAAGAGTTCCTGCAATCTGCATGTTAAGGCAGGACATTAAATTAGACGGCAAACAATGTTGGTTCCTAACAGTAGGAAGTGACCTTGACTTCTTGCAGGTTTGGGGTTAATTGCTTGCTTCAAGGATTTATAAATAGTGCTTGCCACCTGTAAATAACAAGCCCAGCTATTGTTTTCTCCCAAGAAGCGCTTTGCAAGAAACCTAGATAGCTGGGAGCTACTAACTATCTAACCACTGCACCTGCTGACTTGTGAGCCCGAGGAGTTAAAGCAGCAGAGTTCAGAATTCCCTTGGCATGAAAAAGGAACAGCTGGGTGCTCCTTCTCTGCCTTTATTTACTTATTTTTATTTAGGATGTTTGTCCAGAAACCCATAAAACAAAAGCCTGCGCATCAGGGGTGAAATGTTCCAGGTTCGGACCGGATCACCCGATCCGGTAGTGATGGCGGTAGCAAAAATCCCTGCGCCCCCGTCCCCCATTCCCAGCTGAGGCGCCCGATCATCAGAGACTTTTTTTTTTTAACTTTTAAAAGCATTTTTTCTACAACCTCTCCGGCCGAAAAAATGTTTTTAAAAGTTAAAAAAAAAAAAGTGTCTGATGATCGCGGGCCTCAGCCGGGATCGTCAGAGGCTTTTTAAAAGCATTTTTTCTACAACCTCTCTGGCCGAAAAAATGTTTTTAAATTTTTTAAAAAAAGTGTCTGATGATCGCGGGCCTCAGCCGGGATTGTCAGAGGCTTTTAAAAGCATTTTTTCTGCAACCTCTTCAGCCGAAGAGGTTGTAGGGGAAAAAAATGATTTTAAAAGCCTCTGACGATCCCAGCTGAGTTGCCTGATCGTCCAAGGCTTTTAAAAGCATTTTTTTTCCAACCTCTTCGGCTGAAGAGGTTGTAGAAAAAATGCTTTAAAAAATAAATAAATAAATAAAAATGGCCACGCCCACCCAGTCACATTACCCCCCCCCACACACACACACACCAAGCCATGCCCACAGAACTGGTAGTAACAAATTTTACATTTCACCACTGCTGCGCATCCCAAAGAGGCATTTAGAAAATAGCAGCTGCTATTTATAGGGGGGGAAGGAAAAGGTTGGGGAAAAAAAGGACAATGGGGGGGGGGGGAAGAGAGGAATGAAATGAAGTCACAGGGGGGAAAAGACAAAATAACAGAAGGAAGACCATGATGAAACGATGCTTTAAAATGGTAAGATATTTATATGTTGTATGTTATGTGAATGTCATATATGTGTTATAATAAAGTTACAAATAATAATAATAAAAAAAATAGCTGCCTCTGGCACTCCCTCCCTCCCTCCCCCGCTCAGGAACCCCCTCACCCCCCACCTTCAATAACAGAAAACAATTCTGATTAAGGTCCGCGGTTTATTTATTTATTTATTTATTTATTTATTTATTTATTTATTATATTTCTATACCGCCTTTCTCCCGTAGGACTCAAGGCGGTGTACAGTCAAGAAAAATACAGACACACAAACATCATAAAATTGCTAATTAAAATTATTACTTAGTTTGGTCAATTAAATAAAACCCAGAATTAGATCACATTTAAAAAATCATTCACATATTCATATGTTTAGCCCCGCCTGTTGGAACAGGTTTGATTCAGCATTTTACAGAGGATGGTGTTTGTTTTGAGATGGAGCGGGGAAGAGAATGGGTTTGCATTGGCCCAATCATCTTTTAAATAAAGGTCAGCTTGCAAAGGTCAGAAAAATTTCTCCGGTGGACCGATTTCCAAAGCAATGGGTCTCCCCGCCACCCCCCGCTGCCCCCAGCTTGGTTCGTTCCCAGGGATCTAACCCTGTGCAATCCTTACAGTTGATGTGCTAAATCTGGTAAGATTTGGAGCGGGATGGAGCAGTGGTGAAATCCTCTGCGGGTTGCCACCGGCTTGCTGCCCGCTAAATGTGTGCTGTGCGCAAATGCCCGCTGTGCATGCATGCACAATGCACACCAAATGCACACTGTGGCATGCGTGCGCATTGTGCAGCAAACACGCGCTTCACGTGGAAAAAGGTTTGGGAAGGTAAGTAGAACAGCGAGGGGGAGGAGCAGCTGTGCCGCACGATTTAGATCTGCTAGACAGCAGGATTTCCTGGTTTCTAGCGAATATAAATCGCGCAGCACAGCTGATTGTCGGAAATACCAGTTTGGACGAACCAATAGCTTTTTTTTTTTTACTACCAGTTCGCCTGAACTGGTGCGAACCAGTAGCGTTTCACCCCTGGGATGGAGGAATGGGAGGTGGGGGTGGGGGACAAGATTTTTGGTCTCTTTCAGTGACTGGGTACTTTTTCCCCACTCTTCTTGGCTAAGGGAGTGGGGGAAGAAGAGAATAAGAAAGAGAAGAGGGGAAAAAGAAGAGATGGGGCAGAAGGAAAGAAGGACATAGATGGGAGAAAAGAGAAGAGAAAAGAAAGGACTAGAGAAGCAAGAAGAGATAAGATTAAAAAGAAGAAAAGTGGGAAGGAAAGATGAGAAGAAAGGACAAAAGAAAAGGAAGAAAAGAAATAAAAGAGAAGAGAAGAAGGACCGACGAGAGATGAAAGAGGACAGAAGAGAAGAGATGGCTTATCAGAAGGAAAAACTACACACATTTTGCTCAGATATTCACAACTGCCAACAAGGAGAAACACCAGTGTTTGATTTGGCACATAGGGAGAAGATAGTTTTAACACAGAGAGAGAGAGAGAGAGAGAGACTGAGACAGAGACACAGTGAGAGAGAGAGAGAGAGAGAGAGAGAGAGAGAGAGAGAGAGAGAGAGAGACAGATAGACAGAGACAGACAGAGACAGAGACAGAGTGAGAGAGAGAGAGAGAGAGAAACAGAGACAGAAAGAGAGATAGACACAGTGAGAGAGAGAGAGACAGCTAGACAGAGACAGAGAGCTAGACAGAGAGACAGAGTGAGAGAGAGAGAGACCATCCTTCCCAGACATGGAGCTGCTAAACCACAATCTCTTTTGAGTACTAATCTAAAGGCAGTTTGTTTTTGCTCCGGTGCTTTGTTTACACCCCCCCCCTATCTCAACTCCCCAGGCGAGACATTTACCCCCATCTCAACTCCCTGGGCGAGAAGCGTAGTAGCCCATGCAAGCCGTCTTGTACACAAAGGTCTCCTGTTTATTCGCTTCATCCGTGTTTGGCTTGGCAAGCGAAGGCTGGAGAAACAGGCTGCAGATTTTTTGCCAGCTTTTGGCTGAGATTGTTCCCTCCCTCCCTCCTCCTCCTCCTGTTGAAACACGTCTCCCCAAAGAACACTTCCGGGTTGGCTCAGATGATTTCGTTTGCCTTGAAAGCTTCCAGGGATGAAGCTCCCACAACTTGCGACAAAACCAGCAAGCACAACTTTTAGACCCGCGGAGGAGACAGGACACCGCGTTCATTGACAATAAACTGCTCCCCTTTGCAAATTAGATATTCGCAACCCTGAATTAGAAGGGTGGAGAACGCAACCAGTTTTATGCTACGATGGGTGTAGCTGCTTCCTTACACACTAGGCGTGTGAGCGCGTTGTGAGTGTTGCAGAGGTCCCAACCGGCTGCTATCGGCGGCGACGGGGAAAGAGACAGAAAATGTTAGTGTGCAAACTACCAGGTAGTCCTAGAGTTACGACCAGAATTGAGCCCGACATTGATGTTGCTAAGTGAAGACACTTGTGAAGCGAGTTTGCCCCGTTCTACGACCTTCCTGGCTACAGCTGTTAAGTGAATCATTTGACGTTTGTTAAGTCAGTAACACGGAATCTGGCTTCCCCCCACTGACTGTGCTTGTTGGAAGGCCGCAAAAGGGGAGAGGATACTGCAACCGTCATAAGTATGAGTCAGTGGCCAAGTGTCTGAATTTTGACCAGGTGGCCATAGGGATGCTGCAATAAGTAAAAAAGTCTTTTTTTTTCCAGTGCTGTTGTAACTTTGAATGGTCACTAAATGAACATCGTAAATCGAGGACTTTCTGTATTTACGTGCCCCAAGACAGGGGTTTCCATACAGGTAGACCTCGACAGTTCATTTAGTGACCGTTTGAAGTTACAACAGCACTTTCAGAAGTTGTGGGGGCTCCATCACTGGAGGTTTTTAAGAAGAGATTGGACAGGCACTTGTCTGAAGTAGTGTAGGGTTTCCTGCCTGAGCAGGGGGTTGGACTAGAAGGCCTCCAAGGTCCCTTCCAGCTCTATTCTGAATTGAAAATGGTTTTCCTTTTTTAACATTCTTTTCTTGCCAAAGATCTGGGAAAAAGTGGGAGGGAGGCGTGCAAAACTTATCTCGCCATCAGCAAACAGTTCTTTGCCATTCTCTTTTCCTGTTGCCAACAACGAATGATTAGGAGGAGAAGAGAACAATGTTTTTCCTTTCAAATGCCATTTGTCACAATTTCTCCCTCCAAACAAATTGCCAGACAGATAGATGATGGATGATGGATGGATGATAGGTAGGTAGTTAGATGATGGGTGGATGGATGGTTTAGGTAGGTAGGTAAAGAGAGACAGAGAAGATAGATAGATAGATAGATAGATAGATAGATAGATAGATAGATAGATAGATAGATGATGGATGGTTTAGGTAGATGGATGGATGGATTAGGTAGCTAGGTAGAGAGAGAGAGAGAGAAATTAGGTAGGTAAGTAAGCAGATAGATAGATAGATAGATAGATAGATAGATAGATAGATAGATAGATAGATAGATAGATAGATAGATGATGGGTGGGTGGTTTAGGTAGATGGATGGATGGATGGATTAGGTAGCTAGATAGAGAGAGAGACAGAGATTAGATAGGTAAGCAGATAGATGATGGATGGTTGGTTTAGGTGGATGGATGGATGGATTAGGTAGGTAGATAGGTAGGTAGGTAGGTAGGTAGAGAGAGAGAGAGAGAGAGAGAGAGATTAGGTAGATAGAGAGATAGAGATATTGCAATAGATAGTGTAGTCTTTTGACTTCATGGCATTTCTTCTTTTGATCCGTGATTGCAATCTATAACTCGGCCTGGAAATCTTCATTTGACTCTGCATTGCTCTCTGGTGTCCAAGAATTAAATTGCTGTTTTAAAAAAACCCAGGAATCTCACAGCTGACTCAGCTCTTTCCTTGGACTGGGTGTGCTGAGAATTAGCTTCTTAGGATAGTCAAGCCTGCAGTTACTCCTCGACTTAACAACCATTCATTTATTTGAAGTTACAAACCAGCACCGAAAAAAGTGACTGGCAACCAGTTCTCACACCCATGACTGACACAGCATCCAACAGACACATGGTCAACATTCGGACGCTTGCCTCTAGAAGTTGTGGATGCTCCATCACTGGAGGTTATTTTTAAGAGACTGGACAGCCATTTGTCTGAAGTGGTGTAGGGTCTCCTGCTTGAATAGGGGTTGGGCTAGTTAGAAGATCTCCAAGGTCCCTTCCAACTCTGTTATTCCTTCCTTCCTTCCTTCCTTCCTTCCTTCCTTCCTTCCTTCCTTCCTTCCTTCCTTCCTTCCTTCCTCCCTCCCTCCCTCCTTATGTCTTTATGTCCTTACATCCTTCCTGTCTAAAAGGATCTCCTGCTTGAGCAGGAGGTTGGACTAGAAGAGGTCCGAGGTCCCTTCCAACTTTGTTATTCCTCTTTCCCTCCCTCCCTCCCTTCTGTTCATCCATCCTTCCTGTCCCAAATGGGATAGGGTCTCCTGCTTGAGGTCTTCTAAAGTCCCTTCCAATTTTATTTATTTATTATTTATTTTGTCGCATTTCTAAGCCGCCCCACTCCCACTTATTATTCTATGTTCTCATCTTCTTCCTATTGGTGTATCCATGGGGATGGAGAGGTGAGGTTATCTATTATTGGCAGTACGGTTCTTCATTGCCCAAGGTAAGAAAAATAAAGATGTCACACCTGAAGACAGTAGGTTAAACAATTCAGCCTAGCTCTTTCTTCCAATATCCTACTGCTGATTTCCAAAGTTTCCAAATTCCCCTTTCTGCAGAATATAGTCCTCCTGAGGGTAACTCAACCATCTCTTCCTAGTTACTTAAATTAACCTCTATTGTACAGATACATACATACATATATATATATATATATATTCAAGGGACGTGGTGGCTCAGTGGCTAAAATGCTGAGCTTGTTGATCAAAAGTCGGCAGTTCAGCGGTTTGAATCCCTAGTGCCACGTAATGAGTTGAGCTCCGTGACTTGTCCCAGCTTCTGCCAACCTAGCAGTTCGAAAGCACGTTAAAAAAAAATGCAAGTAGAAAAATAGGGACCACCTTTGGTGGGAAGGGAACGGTGTTCCATGCGCCTTTGGCATTGAATCATGCTGGCCACATGACCATGGAGATGTCTTCGGACAGCGCTGGCTCTTCGGCTTTGAAACGGAGATGAGCACCGCCCCCTAGAGTCGGGAACGTGTGTGAGGGGAACCTTTACCATTATATATATCAAAACAGGACTTAAAATAACATCCTTGTAAATGCAATATTCTTCATCCTTCGGAAGGAAGTGTGGGAAATTGTACTGTGCAAGTCATGAGTCACAGTAGTGGCTTTTAACAACGGGCTGAATCGATGGAGGAGGGATACAGCTTCCCCGTATCTTCTTCCTTCCTTTCCCCTTGCAAGTCTTCTCATCTTTCTTTTCTAGGAGGAGCGGGGGGGCTCCATTCAAAGGTGAGTTTAGCTGAAGCAAACCGCCCCGATGGTAAACCCGAACTGATGGGAGACGTCACCATTGTGGAACACCGCGAGATCGCGCAAAGGCATCAGGGAGAGGTCGCCGGTGGAGAAAAAGAAGATGGTATCCATGACCGAAGATTCATTGTCCAGCTGAAAGAATCCCAAAGAGGTTAGAAGATGCTGTGCTATCCTGAGAAAAAGAATTGGCTTCTTTTATTTCTTTCGGTATAATTTATCTACTGTAGGAGAAGGAGTGGCAGAAACTGGGGGCAGAGTTAAGAGAGGAATCAGCCTGAAATCCCTATGTAGCCACAAGTGAACCAAGTCCAACCTCTCTTGAATTCCATGGACCCTTATCTAACTCCAAGCAGAAAGAGAGAGAGAAAGAGGGAGGGAGGAGAGAGAGAGAGCGAAAGAAAGGAAGGAAGAAGGAGAGAGAGAGAGAGAGAGAGAGAGAGGAAGGAAGGAAAGAAAAAGGAAGGGAAGGGAAGGAAAGAAGGAAGAAAGAAAAAAGGAAGGAAGGAAAAGAAAAAAAAAAGGAAGGAAGGAAAGAAGGAAGGGAAGGAAGAAAAGAAAAAGGAAGGAAGGAAGAGAAAGAAAAGGGAAGGAAGGAAGAAAGAAAAAGGAAGGAAAGAAAGAAAAAGGAAGGAAGGAAAGAAAGAAAGAAAAGGAAAGACAGGAAGGAAGGAAGGAAGGAAGGAAGAGAAAGAGAAAGAGAAAGAAAAAGACAGACAGGCCATGTCTCCCTTTTTTCCTTGCTTACCTCACATCCCTGGAGAGTACTCAAATAGCTTTGGTCCCGGGAATCCGTAAGAAACTTGACTTCCTTTTCCAGGTGCTTTGTGCTTCCATCTGAGTGGGGTCTGCAGGAATAGGATACTTTCTGGGTGGCCAGACTGCTGTGAAGTTTCAAAAAACGGAGCTGGACGGTGTTCAGGCCCCGATACTCGAGCTGGAACAGCCCCCCAAAAAAAGCAGAACGTCAGACTGCATCAAGCTGGCTGAGATATTACCATTTTTGAAATGATTCTCATCTTGGCTTCTAGAAAACCAGCAAATTTAATTTAATTTAATTTAATTTAATTTCGAATTTATATACCGCCCTTCTCCCTGAGGACTCAGGGCGGTGTACAGCCAAGATAAAAAACATAGAATACAAATATTAAAACATTTAAAAATATATATAAAATTTGAAGAAGGCTCCTAACCCATGGGCAACCCTGAGATTCTGGTTATTTCTAAATTAGCATCCCAACTGATCTAGAAAGCAGTGGGTCTCTTAAAATTTGAGTGCTTCTGGTGCAAACCCTTCTCTTTTAGAAAACCAGGTTGGCCAGCTCCAGGCTCAGTGGACCACAATTTCTCCAACCTTTTCAAAGCCTTGATAGAAAAGTTCTCCTTAAGAGTCTTCCCACCATGAATAATAACCCAGTGATTACAATTTTTGGACCTCTCTTGGGAAGCTCCTTGTCCTGGATGAGTTCCAGACAGAAGACATCTTTAGGATGGAAGTTCTATGGTCTTCCATCCAAGAGATGGAAAACATGGTCCACTGGATGTCGCTGAACAACACCACCCAACGGTCACAGTCAACATGGCCAGGGTAAAAGACATTTTAAATACATCAAGAGGATCACGGTATCCTGATGGATAGGTGGTGATAGATCCTGATAGAGAGGGAGCTGTTATGATGGACTACAATGAAGTGATAATTTCCCAGGAAGAAGGGAACACATTCCAGAAAGGGGAGGGAAGACCAGAGGCAGCAGAGTCCAGAGTTAGATAGGAAGTAGAGTAGAGTAGAGTAGAGTAGAGTAGAGTAGAGTAGAGTAGAGTAGAGTAGAGTAGAGTAGAGTAGAGTAGAGTAGAATAACAGAGTTGGAAGGGACCTTGGAAGTCTTCTAGGCCAACCCCCTGCTTAGGCAGGAAACCCTACACCACTTCAGACAAATGGCTATACAACATCTTCTTAAAAACTTCCAGTGTTGGAGCATAGAGGAAGCGAGTTAGTATAGCCACTCCCTAGACCCATGATGGCAAACCTATGGCACATGTGTGGCAGAGGTGGCACGCAGAGCCTTCTCTGTGGGCATATGCGTAATCGCCAGCTGCTCTACAGTTTCCGGTGAGTGCATGCGCACCGCCCAGCTGGTCTTTGCACACATTGAAGCACTGGAAACTGAAGATCAGCTGGCTGAGCTGCATTTGCGCACCGGAAACCCGAAGAACAGCTGGAAACTGGAAGACCAGCGCATGAGCATTGGCCAGTTGATCACGTGCTCCAACACGTACACATTCCGGTTTGGGCACTTGGTGCCGAAAAGGTTCGCCATCACTGCCTTAGACTCTCCCAGGGTTTATTCGTCAAAGAAAGAATAGTGAGGGTTTAATCCGGCAAGATTCTGTCTATTGTATGTAAGCAATAAAAGAACTGATCTCTGGCCCGGATTGTTTTGTTGTTCTTGGGCTTAGCCTGACACCCCACCACTACAGACAAACTTACCGGGAAACCCTCAGGAAGGGAACTCAACCATTCAAACTTGCCTTCCGATGTATACGATCTCAACCAAGCCTTGAGCGGGACCTGCAAATTTAAAGAAAGTGCAGAGTTCTCTTCTAAAACCTCGATTTTATTGTATTTATCGGAGTAGAAGATGCACCGGAGTATAAGATGCAGCTTAGTTTTTGGGGAGGAAAATAGTGTGTGGGGGAGAATCTGCCTACCAGCCATTCATCTGGCTAGCGTCCTTAGTCTGGTCAGCTTCAGCACATTAGTTTGCTGGTTTTTATCCCCTACGTCGGGATAAAAAAACAGCTTCTAAAGCAAAGCTGATCTTTGGAGAGAGAAGCAATGAGAAAAGCAGGCGAAGCGCGGAAGATCGCTTCACTCGCTAGCGCCTCGTTAGGGCTGATAAAAAGCTTCAAAAAAACTACAGAGTTTAAGACGCACCCAAATTTTCAGCCTCTTTTGGTGGGGGAGGAGAAAGTGCATTTTATACTCTGAAAAATATGGTATGTAGAATTATATAAACCGCAGGGGATTAGTCTGCTTTCAGACTCTCATCTCCACCGAAAAAATATATACATTATGGAGCTGCTTCCTATGTTCCTTGTTTTCCGATTCCACCCTAGAAAAGAAAGTGTGGGGTCCAAAAAGAGAGAGATTGCTTGAAACTTTATAGAAAAGTTTGCAGGACGACCCCCCCCCACCTTACCTGATTTTGCACGGGAGAAATACAGGTCTCTCCTCCCGCCGTGAAGTTGCAAAAGGCCATCAAAGAGTCTCGGGGGCTGCCTTGATTGGGATCGATGTAATAATATCCTTGGAATGAAAGAGAGAAAATTAATCTTTTTTTTTTTTAGCCCATGCAAAATGCAGAGAAGAAGAGGTGCATTATTTCAAAGGCACACCCAATCGGAACATCCCAACTGGAATTGGGAGATGTTGTGAGTTGTGATTCCATCTGCTTCTTCTATATCCCAAATCCCAGTTTAGGAGCTGATTCCCCTTTCTGTAGAATATAGTCTTCTTGAAGGTAACTCAATCATCTCTTCCTAGTTACTTAAATTAATCTCTTTTGTACAGAGAGGAGAGAGAGAGAGGCAGAGAGAGAGAGAGAGAGAGAGAGAGAGAGACAGAGAGACAGAGAGAGACAGATAGACAGACTGAGAAAGAGAGAGAGACACACACAGAGAAAGAGAGAGAGAGAGAGAAACAGAGAGAGACACACACATAGAGAGAGACACACACACAGAGAGAGAGAGAGACAGACAGACAGATACAGACTGAGAAAGAGAGAGACACAGAGAGAGAGAGAGAGAGAGAGAAAGAGACAGACAGAGACAGACTGAGAAAGAGAGAGAGACACACACAGAGAAAGAAAGAGACAGAGAGAGAGACAGAGAGAGACAGAGAGAGAGAGAGAGAGAAAGAGAGAGAGAGACAGACAGACAGACAGACAGACAGACATATAGAAAGACTGAGAAAGAGAGAGAGACACAGAGAGAGAAAGAGACAGAGACAGAAAGAGAGACAGACAGAGACAGAGAGACAGGAGAAAGAGACAGACAGAGACAGAGAGAAAGAGAGAGACAGAGAGAGAGGGAGAGAGAGAGAGAGAGAGAGAGAGACACACACACACACACACACACAGAGAGACATAGATATATAGAGATATAGATATAACATCCTTGTGAACATAATATTCTTCATCCATCAGAAGGAAGTATGGAAAATTGTACTGTGCAGTCATGAGTCACAGTTGTGGCTTTTAACAACGAGCTGAATCAATGGAAGGACGTGTCTTCTCCATACCACCTTCTTTCTTCCTTTTCCCTTGCAAGTCTTCTCGTCTTTCTTGGCAACTTTAAGACTTGTGGACTTCCAACGCCCAGGATTCCTCAGCAGGCCATTGGGAATTCTGGGAGTTGAAGTCCACAAGTCTTTAACGTTGCCGAGTTTGGAGAGCCCTGGCTTAGGCAACTAAGGGAAAGTCCCAAACCATTCCCAAGTAGCACCTTTATCAGAACCAGTTCAAACGAGAGCAAAGAATATGCAATCTTGGGTGTCCTTCCATTCTCCTGCATCCTCCATCACAAGACAAAGCTCTAAAAATCTAGGAGGACCTGGACATTTTCAGGATCATCCAATGAAGGAAGGACCTAGTTTTTCTCACCATCTGATAGGTGGGAATGAACCACCAAAAGCTCTTTGCAGGTAGTAGCTGGGCGGTCCTTGGTGCCATCAGGGGCATCAATCAGGCGTTTCAGCTCCTGCCGTAAGTTCTCCATAAGTGCCCACACCAGGCTGAAATTCTTGTGGGAAGAATAGACCTATAGAAGTGAAAACAGGATAGGAGAAGTATGGATGCTCTGGGAACTCTGGTGTCGGCGAAAGCTCCCGAGAAGGGCGTGGACAGAACAAACAAATAGATCACTGACAAATCAATCCAGAGTTAAACCTACCCTCAGATCTTCTTTGGAGGCAATCCGAGAAGCTCCGGGTGGTCCAGGAGAACCAGGTTTGCCCTAAAAAACCAGGAGATATTGATAATGCCACCCATGCGTCATGGAGTACAAACAGTCTACCCGTCTTAGGATGGATTTTGAAATGTTTATGTAGTCTACATCGGAGGTGGTAACCCTTTGAGAGCTGCATGCAACAAAATTTCATTTGAATGCATGTCGATTAGTGTACATTCAGAGTGACAGTACAGTTATTCTATCTATGTCTGTCTGTCTATTATCTATTATGTTTATCTGTCTATCCATCCATCCGTCCATCTATCCATTCCTCTCTCTCATCTATCTATCTATCTATCTATCTATCTATCTATCTATCTATCTATCTATCTATCTATCTAATCTATGTCTGTCTATCCACCCCATCTGTCCCTCTATCCATCCATCCATCCATCCCTCTCTCTCTATCTATCCTCTCTCTCTCATCTATCTATCTATCTATCTATCTATCTATCTATCTATCTATCTATCTATCTATCTATCTAATCTATGTCTGTCTATCCACCCATCTGTCCCTCCATCCATCCATCTCTCTATCTATCCTCTCTCATCTATCTCTCATCTATCTATCTATCATCTATCTATCTATCTATCATCTTATCTATCTAATCTAATCTATCTAGCTATCATCTATGTCTGTCTGTCTACCTTTCTATCCATCCCTTTATCATCTATCTTCTCTCTCTATCATCTATCTATCTATCTATCTATCTATCTATCTATCTATCTATCTATAATCTATCTATCTATCTAATCTATCTAGCTATCATCTATCTATGTCTGTCTGTCTACCTTTCTATCCATCCATCCATCCATCCATCCCTCTCTCATCTATCTTCTATCTGTCTCTGTCTATCTATCTATATCTGGTACTATACTGTTTCAGGCTTGCCTTGGTTTTGTAGAGAAGAAGGCACCTTGAAGAAAATATACAGTAGTTGTCACATGAAGACATGAAGTGTTTCTAGTCCTCCTGGAGGAAAGAGGGGAAGAAGGGGGCTAAGAAAGGTGAAGAGGGGACTTAACTCACAGGTAAGCCTACTTTCCCTTTTGGTCCTTGGTTGCCTTCTAATCCTTTCAGGCCCTATTTAAAAGAAAAAAAGTGGGGAAGAGAGTTATTCATATTTGGATAATGTAGAGAAATGTTTACATGCTGCCCAGCATCCACTGTTGAAAAATCACAACGTACCACCCAGTCAACAGAAGTCCACGGTCCCTCTGGCAAATTGCAAAGACACCAAGCTGCAAAATTTGGCATGCATTTATTACATGTATTTATTATTTATTTATTTATTTGAAGGAAGATCTACAGCAGTGATGGTTAACCTTTTCCGGACCGAGTGCCCAAAGCACACACGTGTGCAAATGCGTGCATGCGCGCGCCCGAACCCCCAAAATGCAATGCGTACATGCCCCCTGCATGTGCCCCATGCCCTGCGCATGCGTGCATGGGCCCCCACCCCTCGTGCATCCACCCCCGGCCCCCCTGCATGTGCCCCGCCCCTGCACATGCACAGCAGAGATCCAAGAACCAGCTGGCGTTCGCGCATGCGCGACAGAACTGAACTGGGGCGACGGCTCACATGCCCACAGAGAGGGAGCACGCATGCCGTAGGTTCACCATCACGGATCTATGGGGTGGATTGGGGTGGAGGCCAGCTTAGGGAAACTCCAGGGAAATGCAAGGAGGGTGGGCGGAATCTAAGCAAGGTAGAGGGGGGAAAATACTTACTTTTGATCCAAGGTAGCCCTGGGGAAAATTAGGAAAATACATATTTGTGGAAAGCAAAGGGGGGGGAGAAAGATAAGTCCAGCTTGACCCATAAAGTAGAGGTGTGTTTACAAAGCATTAGAGGAGAACTGGCACATCCAGATGAGGAATTTAACATGCAGTCAGTTCAATGTTTTCCTTCTCTTCTTTTCATCTCTCCTTTTTAGGAGAGGTGCGGTGGCCTAGAGAGATGGAGCTCTCGCCTCACAATCAGGAGGCCGTGAGTTCGATCCTAGGTAGAGGCAGATATTTCTCTCTCTCTCTGGGCACAATGAGAATATATCTGCTGAACAAAACTCCGCACTGGCGACAGGGAAGGCATCTGGCCATTCAAGCACTCTGCTAGCTCCATTCAGTTGCCCAGGCTCCCCGCCCCCCAAGGGATTATGGGGTTGTTAAAAGAAGATTGTCAACTCGCAAAGCATCCCTGGACTGCTCTCAAGTTGCCATAGGCCAGGGCGGATGGGAAACCGGCGAAATGGCACCGCAGACCAAAACAGATGCACATCCCACACTTATCTCTCTCAAGGCTGTATCCCAGGGTTACCTACAGCATACAGCAGCCAAGGGGAGTGACCCTTACAACCTGTGAAATTGCTCTGTTGGTGAATATGATTAATGACACACCCTGTGGGGAGGCGGGGGGGGGGGAACAGGATCATATTGGAGCGTAAATTACGTAGGGTCAGAGCTGGCTTCACTTGGGAACCTGCCGACATGTAGCTCCTAATAAATAACTGGATTATTTTTGAAGCTTGGCTCGAGACTCGTGATTTAATTAGGGCATTGTCGGAACCCTGACAAAGATGACGACTTTCATCTCTCCTTTTTCCTTAACCAAAAAAAAATCTACACAGGAAAATAAAGGCACTTACTGGAACACCAGGAAATCCAGCATAACCTTGGGCCCCGAGAAGGCCAACAGCACCCTGGGGGAAAAAAAGTAAAAAATAATTCAGAAATGGCTTTCATACACTCCTCCCTCAAAAGTGTATCATCAGGCATTTGTTCTTCCTTCTTTGCACTTTCCTACAGGCATAAGATGCAACGGTACGATATTATGGTGCCTAGGTGTGTAAAAGGAGCCTTGGTAGCACAGTGGCCTAAACACCCTGTTATTAACACAGCTGCCTGCAATTACTGCTGGTTCGAATCTCTCCAAGGCTCAAGGTTGACTCAGCCTTCCAGTTTGTGGGGGCAATAAGCTGGCTTTGTATAAATATACAAAAGTATAAGGCTATTGCTTAACGCACTGTAAGCCGCCCTGAGTCTCCGGAGAAGGGCGGCATATAAATCAAATTAAAAAAAAAGGAGGGATTTCAACCAGCGCTATGTCAGCATCCGTTCAAGTTAGCTTGAAAGCAGCTTACCTGTTTCCCCTTCGGTCCTAGCCTCCCAGGTAGACCCACGAGGCCATCCTCTCCCTGAAAGAGGCCAACGGAATTCCATGAGGACCGCTCTCTTGCTTAACAATAGAATAACAGAGGCAAAGGGGACTTTGGAGGTCGCTGTGACCGAGGCTTCCTGAGCCAGTAAAACACACGAGTAGTCCCCCCAAAAAACTCTTTTATGGCAACAGCTGTGAATTCTGTTCATTCACAGATGAGTCCCCAATAGTCGTAAAGAGTCCTTCGGGATAAGGCTCGGGAGTCGAGGGTTTCTCTTTCCTAGGGATTGAACGGAGGCAGCTCCGACAGATGCTGTGGACCATTCTTTTGGCCAAGAGTATATTTTACCGATGCAAAAAATGGTTTATAGAAGTAGCAAAGCTGAATCTGCTGAATTGGAGCGCAAACTATATAGTTAAGTTTCTTTTTTCCCCGAGATTTCCCTGTTATCAGTCTTTGACCAATTGAAAAGTTTCAGGCTGTTTGGGAAACGGATCTCTGTGTGCAATTGCTTCATCTCCACATTCTTTTAAGTGATCTTATGCTGGAGTGGTGCGTCCCCCTTTGTTGGGGTGGCACTACCTGGCTCCCAGACCCCCCTTGTCTTCCCACATTTCATTCTCCCCCCCTTCTCCCCATTGCAAAAATGTCAGGCGGCCAGATGCGAAGCGATGCTAGCAGGATGTCGGCCATGACAATATCTATAGTTATGCAGATCCTTGCTTCATTCTGGCAAGATTCTGTCTGAAGGCATTAGATACTCCTACATAGACCTCCTGATCACAAACTTAGGGTGTTCAAATTCTAGGATGAATATCAGCACCCCGATGTCATCCTCACCTTAAAGCCAGGATCACCTTGGGGTCCAAGAAGCCCTCTGCTGCCTCTGTCACCCTAGAAAAAAGAAGCAAGACATCGGGAAGACTCCATGGCATGTAAAAAGGTGGATTAGCTTGAAGAAGAATTATGACCATCAGATCATTACGTGGGTAAAGAGGGGTAACTAATATGTATATTCACTAGCCATCAGCACTCACCTTATGCCCCCTGGGCCCTTTTGTGCCCTTCGTGCCCCGAAATCCAGAAGCCCCCTAAAATTGGGGAAGGAAGGAGGAAAAAAGGGTGTAAGTTCTTGAGGCTAGGAAGGTTGACTGATCTGAGGGAGGCAAGGGAAGGAAGGAAGGAAGGAAGGAAGGAAGGAAGGAAGGAAGGAAAGGGAAGGAGGAAAGGAAAAGAAAGGAAGGGAAGGAGAGAAGGAGGGAAGGGAAGGAAGAAGGAGGGAAGGGAGTGAAGGAAAGGAAAGGAAAGGAGGGAAGGGAAGGAAAGGAAGGAGGGAAGGAAAGGAAAGGAAGAGAAGGAGTAAAGGAAAGGGAGGAGGGAAGGAAAGGAAAGGAAAGGAAGAGAAGGAGTGAAGGAAAGGAAGGAGGGAAGGAAGGAAAGGAAGGAGGGAAGGAAGGAAAGGAAGATGGGAAGGAAAGGAAAGGAAGGAGAGGAGGGAAGAGGAGGGAAGGAAGGATAGAAGAAAGAAAGAAAAGGAAAGGAGGAGGGGAAGGGACTCTGGTGCTAAGAGAGTAAGGTTGCCAGGATTTGGCTACAGATACTAAAAAAAATAAGGGGAGAGTGCCAGCAGGTTCAGAAAAATAATAATTGCTGAAACAAACACCATCTGGAAAAACATTGAAAGGGAAAAAATCACTTTCAGTATTAGGGCTCTACAAATCTGGAGTTTGTTGGAAGGCTGGGCAGGAGCCTAGGAAGGAGAACAAGCAAGGGTCTACCCCGCCCCCCTTGCATTCATGCCAGACTCACAGATATGCCCTGGGGTCCACGGACACCTGGGAGACCCTTTTCACCCGGAGAACCCTGGAAGAGAGAAAAACACCCGTGACTCGTATCATAGACTCCGACCAGTTTTTCAGCTAGGACCTTACCTTACTATCTTAAAGTCTTGCAGGCCAGTGGAAGAAGACGGAATGGCGACTTTTCGTCTCCTACCCTTGGCCACATCTCCTTCTTCACCAGCATTCTTACTCGGGCGATTCTCCTCTGACTTTTCTCCTTGGCTGGCATGACCTCACTCATTCGCCCTGGGCAATGGGCCACGGCCCCTCCGTCCCATGCACTTCAGTGCGGTCAATTTGCAGAAGGAGGGTTCGTCCTGGGTTTTTCGCCACCGGGACAGTTAGCAACCAACCAATCCCAGCAGCCATAAGCCAAATGCTTGTTAGGAGAAGCAACGGAAGGGGATGGAAACTCCCCTGTACCTATTCTTGCCTCCCTGATAAAGAACAGGAAGGGAAGAGAGGGGAAAGGGGCGGTAAGTAAATCTACTTACCTTGTGGCCTCTGGAACCTCTTGGAGATCGAGAACCGGCTTTACCACGCTTGCCCTGGGGGACACACACACACACACAATTCCATTAGCTTCAGCAGATGGAGAAAGAGAAGGAACATCTCAACCTCAACTCTTCAAACCGTCACAGAGCAAGATGGCTCCTTGGGGGAGAAAAGAGACCAATTCTTACCTTTCTGCCAGCTTTACCCGTCTTTCCGATTCTCCCCTCGTGCCCCTGTTCACCCTAAGAAGGAGAAGAACAAATGAAAATGGAAAAAAAGATATATATTTTGTATGTATCACTGTTCGAAAAGATGCATCCCTTTTTTGGGACAGGCCGAAACCATCCTTCTACATTTTTCAAGGATTCTGTTCAGGAAATAAGATCTGGCTACGGAGGGATTTTTCCTCCCATTTTAAGAAAAACTCCAGAACAATTTCAAAAGCTGGTCCATTCATACCTTTGTCCCTTTGCTTCCTTTCTCGCCAGCTACACCTGGTGATCCTGGAACCCCCTGAAAGACAGAGATGAAGCAAGAAGGTCTAAGACACACGTGTCCAACCTTGGCAACTTGAAGACTTGTGGACTTCAACTCCCAGAATTCCCCAGCCGGTAGAGTCTGGCCTTCAGCAGCCAAACAACCAGAGTTCCATCATTGGCCAAGAAGATGTTTTGGGAAATCCTCTGGCTGGCTGGGGAATTCTGGGAGTTGAAGTCTACTAACAAATCTCAACTCTTCATTCACTCTTGCAAACTACTGCAGCCCAACAATTCCTCTGAAAAGCTGGATTTTCTTTTTCGTTTTTCCAGAAATACTGAGAATCACATCAAGAACAGCTCATTTCAGAGAATACCTTCCTGGACTGTCAGCACGAGAAACCTACCTGTCAGGCCTGGAAGCCATCTTTTGCATTGGGCCTTCAGGCCTGCAATATTTAGTGCTGTGGGAAACTGGGAGGGGGGATTGTATGGAGCTGGGGAGATATGTAGTCAAAATAACATTCCTTTCTCAGAGAGTCAAGGCCACTCTGCCCTGCACCTGGATGGATGAAACTGGGAGGCATCTCCAGTTGGGATGGTGCTTGGATTGGACCACATGATGGATATGTGAGTGCTGGTTAGGGACTTGGACTTTCCTTTGGGTGGGGAAAACCTGGAAGCTTTCAGATTCGGGTTTTCCCAGATGTGCCAATATGACATTTTATTAAATGGAACTTTTGAGGAACTTCAAGCCTCAGAGTTTTCTTTCTTTCGTTGGGGGTGTTACTTGAAACCTGATACTAACTTTGGCAATGAAGAAAATTTGCATTTTGGAATTACAATGGTCCCAGTCCCCTTTGTGATATTTGAGAAGTCTGACAATGATTGCAAACCTTTCTTGCAACCTTTCTTCTCTTGGGGAAGAGAAGATGGCTTTTCAGTGTGCTGAGAAAGGGGAGGCAGATATAAAAAAAGCTTTAAAAGGTGTTATGATGTCTAATCTAGGTACTTTACCTGAGGACCAAAATTCCCTGTTGATCCGGGTTCTCCTTTTCCACCTGGAGGACCCTAAAATGAGAACCTGGAGTTTAAGAGCTATCTGAAGTACTGTGTCTCCCCGAAAATAAGACCCTGTCTTATATTTTTTTGAACCCCGAAATAAGCGCTTGGCCTTATTTTCAGGGAGGTCTTATTATTTTGGGGTGCATGGAGCAAGATGGGGATCCTCTTGCCATCTTACCTGATTTACAGCTTTGTCTCCCTAACTCTAACCAGAGGAAATGGTGGGGACTGGCTGCGCATGCAGTTAAATATTTTCGGGGAGGGCTTATTTTTGGGGAGGGCTTATTTTTGGGGAAACAGGGTATTATACTACTGAGCTGCCACAGAGAAGCAAGACAGGGTCCCAGCAATTTATTTAAAGCATTTTGACGGCCTCAGATGCATCTCCATTTAGAAGTTCTTCACACCAGAGTGGGGGGAAATCCTGTAGGTAAAATCTACTTGCTGTCAGCGCTTCAACGCTGGCATAGAGAGCAGAGGAGAGAGAGAGAGATAAGCTCTGAACTTTTGCCTGCTAAATCCCTTTGAAGTCGGGTTGTCGTGGAAATGAGGAGGGGGGGGGACATTCCTGGGAAATGACGGAGAAAAGAAGCCTGAAGAATGACTTGGAAGACAGCCAATGAGAAGCAGAGATTTGGGGATCGGAAAGGGAGGGGTTGGGGGGCAAAAGGTCAGTCTTGTCCGCATCGAGTCATGATCCGGTGGCTGTGCTCAATTAAAGAAAAGATTTCCTTAAAGATTGACAGTTTGGAAATTCATTTATTTTGAGATAGCATCGAAGTCTGACACTTACACCCACTCCCCTTTCTCCAGGCATTCCTCTTTGACCTGGTGGCCCAGCGTGGCCCTAAAATCAGAAGAAGAGTAAATAGACTCGTGTGAGATTTTGCAAAACGTTGGGGACAATTGCAACCCACGCCAGGCATTCTATGCTTTGAAGTCAACAAAGTGGGATGTGTTCTGATGTAAGAAAGTATACAGCACAGTCTTAGTCCCAGCAAACCTCTTTAATTCATACGGCTGTGAATTATTGTCATTCCCAGTCTGAAAGGCTTCTCAAACAGTCTTTCAGAGTAGTGTTTACAAACACTCACCTTATCTCCCTTGGAATGCTGCCAGAGAACTAATTGCCACACGCAGGGCAAAGCCAAACTTAGCACAGAGTCAAACAGAGCGTTTCCAGAGCTTTTACTGACCAGATGAACTAATCGCTTCCTGTAAAAGCTCACATCCCGTTCGTTTCTCTTTTATGTCTTATGGGAGGGGCCAATCATCTCCAAGCCTTACTCCCAAGTTGACCATGTTTTCTTAATTGTTCCTGGCTCCTGGCAGCTCTGCGAATGCACACACTGGGAACAGGCTCCCGCTGTTCTTCTGCCTCGCTGCTGTCAGACTCCTGACAAATAATTTACTAAGACTGTATTACTATTATTCTTCTCTTCCTTACTAGTATCTATCTCTTCCCACTTATTACTATAACCATGTTGCTTGTTTCTTTCAATTATATTGTTTTTATTTGTTTCCTAGTATGATTTGATAACTTATTAGTAACCTTGATTATCACTAAGTGTTTTATCTTTTTATTTTTGATTAATGTATTTTATTCTCCTTATGTACACCGAGAGCAGGTACACCTAAGACCAATTCCTTGTGTGTCCAATCACACTTGGCCAATAAAGAATTCTACCCTATTCTATTCAAATGTTATGAAGGTGGACAAATCCAATCATGTTCAGCCAACAGAGATGGTAGATACCTGCAGCCCACCAGTTCCTTTCTCTCCCGTCATTCCTTGGTCTCCTTTCTGGCCATCAAGACCTTGAGGTCCCTGAATTCCCTTGAGGCCTACAGGACCTGATGACCCCTGCAACACACACAAAAAACAACCCACATAATACCAAATGGTAACACCCTCCACAAAAGAATGAACCAAGCTCATAAAGGAGACACCCCATCACTTCCTTCTCTATTAGAACAACTAGACACAAGGACAGTTTTTTCCCGAACGCCATCACTCTGCTAAACAAATAATTCCCTCAACACTGTCAAACTATTCACTAAGTCTGCATTACTATTAATCTTCTCATCGTTCCTATCACCCATCTCCTCCCACTTATGACTGCATGACTGTAACCTTGTTGCTTGTATCCTTACGATTTATATTGATATTGTTTCCTGATTGCTTATTTGTACCCTATGACTATCATTAAGTGTTGTACCTTATGATTCTTGATGAACGTATCTTTCCTGTTATGTACACTGAGAGCTTATGCACCAAGACAAATTCCTTGTGTGTCCAATCACACTTGGCCAATAAAAAATTCTATTCTATTCTATTCTATTCTATTCTATTCTATTCTATTCTATTCTATTCTATTCTATTCTAGGAACTCAGCTTGGTAACAAAGACCATTTTCCCAACAATCTCTATCCTTAAATTTAAAATCCTCTAAATTACAAATCGGTTTGTTAGCCCTTCCTTACCAAAGATCCAGGTGATCCCTGATCCCCCTTCTTCCCATTTTCTCCTGGAGATCCCTGCAAAAGATCAAGGGGAATACTGTACGTTTTCTGTTTGGATCTCTTCAAGCCATGTTTGGCCGCATAGATATGTCAGATTCTCAGATTCTACCCAATGATCCTTTAGTTCTGGAAAAGCATGAAGATGGCGATGGATGAGAATTCTTTATCTCCTACTGGACAAGTGCAACTGGAACTAATTTTTTTTTAAAAAGGAACTTACTGGTTGAATCAGGTTGTCTTCAGCTTGTCAACTTTGAGCAGGACTTGTGGGTGACACTCACAATATTCCAATCAAGAACTTCAAATGCTCCATTTGACACAACTTACCATCATGCCAGCTATTCCCTTTGACCCCTTCTGACCCGGAGGACCTGGATTCCCCTAAAAAGAAAAGCATGGTAGATACTCAACAGTGGCTTTAGATTACTTTACTATCTTGCACTTTGAACTATGTTGCTGGAGAAGACTCCTGCGAGTCCCTTGGACTGCAAGGCGATCCAACCGGTCAGTCCTAGAGGAGATCAACCCTGACTGCTCTTTAGAAGGCCAGATGCTGAAGAGGAAGCTCAAATCCTTTGGCCACCTAATGAGAAGGAAGGACTCCCTGGAGAAGAGCCTAATGCTGGGAACGATGGAGGACAAAAGAAGAAGGGGATGACAGAGAATGAGGTGGCTGGATGGAGTCACTGAAGCAGTAGGTGGGAGCTTAAATGGACTCCAGAGGATAATAGAGGACAGGAAGGCCTGGAGGAACGTTGTCCATGGGGTCACGATGGGTTGGACACGACTTCGCAACTAACAACAACACCATCTTGCAAGTTTTGAGTGAAGAAGGCACTAAGGTGAGAGTATCATACATGTTGTACACTCCACAAAAATTCTAGTCCAAGCCAACCTCCTCTGTCTTCTCTCCAGCTGCACCTTTCAACATGCATCACCTTCAACATGCAAGAGCTGCGGTGGCGCAGTGGGTAGAATGTGCAGTACTGCAGGCTACTTCTGCTGATCACCGGCTGCCGGCAGTTTGGCAGATCGAATCTCACCAGGCTCAAGGTTGACTGAGCCTTCCATCCTTCCAAGGTTGGTAAAATGAGGACCCAGATTGTTGGGGGCCATAGGTTGACTCTGTAAGCAGCCACAAAACTAGCATATGTAGTTGAATTAAATGTTCTGTTTTCTTCTGAAACTTTTCTTTCCTTGGACTTATCCATGGTTGGCCTACCAGGGGTTGAACAGCTCAATAAATCATGTGTCGGCAGGTGTCGCACATTGGCGGTTGTGACGCATATTTTGAGTGACAGGGAGCTGGAGCAGAGGGGTGAAAGAGCCACATGCGGCTCCAGAGCTGAAGGTTGCTGACCCCTGTTCTATACCTTTAATCCTTCAACGCCTTCTGGTCCAGGAAATCCCCAGCTTCCTGGTTCTCCCTGTAACACAAAATACAGTATCCAAATGATGAAATAATGCTCAGGTTTTCTTACAACTCAAAAGTGAATAAGTAAAAGGCAGAAAAAGACGATGTTATGGTATGGTCCATCGAAGTTCAGGAGAACATTAAGGGATTCATGCAGAATGAAAGGAATTTTATAAGAAACCAAAAGGCCCACTAGATACCACCTGATATCCTCGGATTCCTTCTGGGCCAGGCATCCCAATCACACCAACTTGTCCCTATAGAGAAAAAAGAGAGAGAGAATTAGTCCTTTCAACAAACTCTCTGGAGGAGATCCTATTTGACCTGTTCTCTTTCCTCTTAAAGAAAGGTCCATCATCATCATGATCATCATCATCAGAAGCTCTAGGGCTGTGTTTCTCAACTTTGGCAATTTATAGATGTGTAAACTTCAACTCCCAGAATTCACACAACTTAAAATTGCCAAGGTTGAGAAAGACTGTTCTAGGGCCAAGTAAGAAGCTGTGAACTTGCAAAGCATCCCTGGCCTGCTCTCGAGTTGCCATAGGCAAGGGGGATGGGAAATCGACGAAGCAACACAGCAGCCAAAGACAGGAGCACATTCCAAACATATCTTTCTCAAGGCTGTCTCCCTGGGTTACCCACAGCGGCCGGAGGGGATTAATCTCTACAACCTGCGAAATTGCTCCATTGGAGAATGTGATTGATGACACACCCTGGGGGGGGAGGGGGGAAACAGGGTCATGATTGGGGCCGTAAATTACGTGGGGTCAGAGTTGGCTTCATTTGGGAACATGCGTACAGTTCTGAACTGGTAGCGAAGGTAAGTGAAACCCACTACTGAAGATAACCTTGGACCTCCAAGCTATTTATAGGAATGACGGAGAGTCCTCTTCTGTCTTCCCCACAACTTTGCAAAGGTGGTGAGGTCTTCCTCATCCCAAGTCTAGGTTCTCAATCCCAGCACAAAGTTTCTTTCTCCTGTTCTTCTTGGTGAGGTTCTTCTCATGATGTTCTACATCATGTTCTCAGGTGTAAAAATGAGAGGCTGGTTAGAGACCCCTCAAAAGTCAGGAGCAGGTAAGTCAGATTTGTACTTGCCAGAAAGCCTTCTTGACCTTTCTCTCCTTTGAGGCCCTTTTGGCCAACGTTGCCTGGGATCCCAGCTGGCCCAGGCCAACCGAAGAGTCCTCTGGTGCCAGTGCTGCCCTGTTCCAGGAAGAATGTGAGGAGAAGAATCGCTTCAGAAGATGGGAAAGAACAGCAAAAGATCTGGAAAGGTTGATTCAGATGTTCTTGTATCATCCAATCTAGTCAAATTTCCATATGTTACTCTTAAAGATTGACATTCACCTGAACCAGCAGCAGAAAACTGCAATGTAAGAGCCTTGGTAGTACAGTGGTCTAAGGCACCCTGTTATTAAGCTGGTTATTAAGACCAGCTGCCTGCAATTACTGCAGGTTCGAATCTCGCCAAGGCTCAAGGTTGACTCAGCCTTCCATCCTTTCTAAGGTAGGTAAATTGAGGACCCAGTTGTGGGGGCAATAAGCTGACTTTGTATAAATATACAAAAGGATGAAGGCTATTGCTGAGCACATTGTAAGCCGCCCTGAGTCTCCGGAGAAGGGCGGCATATAAATCATTTTTTTTAAAAAAAAATGTAAAACATTAAAGGTAAAGGTATAGGTTCCCCTCACACATATATGCTAGTCGTTCCCAACTCTAGGGGGGCGGTGCTCATCTCTGTTTCAAAGCCAAAGTGCCAGCACTGTCTGAAGACGTCTCCGTGGTCATGTGGCCGGCATGACTCAATGCCAAAGGCACATGGAACGCTGTTCCCTTCCCACCAAAGGCGGTCCTTATTTTTCTACTTGCATTTTTTACGTGCTTTCGAACTGCTAAGTTGGCAGAAGCTGGGACAAGTACCGTTATGCAGCACTAGAGATTTGAACCGCTGAACTGCCAACCTTTCGATCGACAAACTCAGCATCTTAGCCACTGAGCCACCACGTCCCATTAAATATAAAACATTACTGAAGCCAAATCCGCTCAATCCTGATATCACATTCTATTTCCTTAGTTTTACAGTTATTGATTCACACTTTCCTCCTTCCCAACTTAGGTTCAATTTTGAAAAGAAAAAAAAAAGTCTTCAAGAAGAACTCTTTCTATTATACCTTTTCTCCCCTGGTCCCTGGCTCGCCTGGGATTCCAGGATCACCACCATCACCCTGTGGAGGGAAGGACATGCTAAGACACGGAGGTCTTCAAGAGATGCCAAGCAGGATTCAAAAATGTATCCAGATGATACATTCTGGGTGACTTAGATTTTGCTCCTCTTTTTCTAGAGATGCAGCCAAACATAACTACCTCTTTCCCACGTTCTCCCATTTCTCCTGGTGGCCCTTGGAAGCCCCTGTCTCCAGGTTCTCCAAGGCTTCCCTTGAGGCCAGGATCTCCTGGGGTTCCTCTGTCACCCTGGGAAGGAACAACAACTAAATCAGTTTATCATTCCCAACAGCAATAGTAGTGAAGACAGACTTACCAAAGGGGGACAAAAATTAGAAACATTCTTGATGTTTTATTTTTCTCTGATATGTCTGAATGATGGGGACGGGGTATCCCATTGTTCTGGGCCATCCCATAGCCAAGACTAGCTTCACTACCTAGTTTGGGGGTGCTGTTGTAAATTGCTTCAAAATGAGATGGGTGGCAAATAAATTGATTGCATGAATGAATGAATGAATGAATGAATGAATGAATGAATGAATGAATGATGGATGGATGATGGATGGATGAATGATGCTTCAAAATGAGATGATATTAAATTGCTTCAATACATTTATTGCCTGAATGAATGAATGAATGAATGAATGAATGATGGATGGATGGATGGATGAATGGATGAATGGATGATGGATGGATGGATGGATGGATGGATGATGCTTCAAAATGAGATAGAAAATTGATTCAATAAATTGATTGCCTGAATGAATGAATGAATGAATGAATGATGGATGGATGGATGGATGGATGATGGATGATGCATGGATGAATGAATGAATGAATGAATGATGAATGAATGAATGATGAATGATGAATGATGAATGATGAATGATGAATGAATGAATAATGGATGCATGCATGCATGGATGAATGAATGAATGAATGAATGAATAATAAAGGAATGATGAATGAATGATGGATGCATGGATGAATGAATGAGTGAGTGAGTGAGTGAGTTTTGGGCCTGAAAGATATACATCTCCATCGTTTCTTGACGTGAGTTTAACTCACAGAAAGAGACTCTTGACTTGCAATCAGGGAAAATTAATAAACAGTGGGATTTCCTTGAGGGCAGAAGAGAACTGATCATATTTTTGCTTACGGGCAAAAATAGTCAAAAGGTATTCATTGACACTCAGAATCACCAGCCCAAATGAAAGAGATTGTGCAACTTTGCTTGCAAACTAAGAAAGAAGCAGGAAGATGGATTCTTCAAAGCATTTGGGGGGTTACTGACCTGTTCCCCTTTCATTCCAGGCTGACCTTGCCTTCCAGGCAATCCTAAGGGACCCTAGAGGAGAAAAAAAAATAGAAGCTTTTAACACCTCTTACATCTACTAGGTATTTAATTTAAATAAAGGAGCCTTGGTAGTACAGTGGTCTAAAGCACCCTGTTATTAAGACCAGCTGCCTGCAATTACTGCAGATTCGAATCTCTCCAAGGCTCAAGGTTGACTCAGCCTTCCATCCTTTCTAAGGTAGGTAAATTGAGGACCCAGTTGTGTGGGCAATAAGCTGACTTTGTATAAATATACAAAAAGGATGAAGGCTATTGCTGAGCACATTGTAAGCCGCCAGTTGCCTTTTGGGGAAAAAAAAAAACACTTTTGGGTCAGCCATGACCTGCATGATTGAGAATCTCCATAGACATCGAGAAGAAAACATGTCACCTGTTCTCCGTCCAGACCACGGATGCCAATGTCACCAGGATCTCCATCTTTGCCCTAAAGAGATGAAGAGAGCAGTCACTGAAAGGGCAAAGTCCTATCTAACACCAGATAGATTTTGAAGAGGGTAGTTCTTCTCAAAAGACACATCCACGCCATGTCCTAAACCCGACTTCCCCAAAACAACGATGCATGTTTATAAAATAAGCCATGTTCTAGCATAGCGCAATTCACACCTCTTCTTAAGCAATGGCTGGGTTTTGCACCATAGTTTCACATGGCTCAGATTTGCCTTGTCTAGAGTTAGGCCAGGGGTCAGCAACCTGCGGCTCCGGAGCCACATGCGGCTCTTTGGCCCTTCTGCTGTGGCTCCCTGTCAGGTGATCCCACCACTGGCTGGCCCCGCCCCTTGCCCTCTCCTCCCAGTCACTCCTCGCCTGGCCTGAGAAGGTAAGGGTGACAGCGGGGGATGAAGAAGTGGCCAGGGCAGAGAGAGAGAGAGATACAGAGAGAGGGGAAGAGAGAGAGAGACAGAGAGAGAGACAGAGAGAGGGGGAGAGAGAGAGACATAGAGAGATACAGAGAGAGGGGAAGAGAGAGAGACATAGAGAGATACAGAGAGAGGGGGAGAGAGAGAGACAGAGAGATACAGAGAGAGGGGGAGAGAGAGAAACAGAGAGATACAGAGAGGGGAGAGAGAGAGAGACAGAGAGAGATACAGAGAGAGGGGGAGAGAGAGAGACAGAGAGAGATACAGAGAGAGGGGAAGAGAGAGAGACATAGAGAGATACAGAGAGAGGGGAAGAGAGAGAGACATAGAGAGATACAGAGAGAGGGGGAGAGAGAGAGACAGAGAGATACAGAAAGAGGGGGAGAGAGAGAAACAGAGAGATACAGAGAGGGGGAGAGAGAGAGAGACAGAGAGAGATACAGAGAGAGGGGGAGAGAGAGAGACAGAGAGAGATACAGAGAGAGGGGAGAGAGAGAGACAGAGAGATACAGAGAGAGGGAGAGAGAGAGACAGAGAGAGATACAGAGAGGGAGGGGGAGAGGGAGGGAGGGAGGGGAGAGAGAGCAATGTTAAAAGGATTTTGTGGTTCCTGGTGTTTTTTAACAACTGGTTGTCTGCCCTAATGATCAGTTGGGTAGGCATGGCTGGGGGGGGGTGTCATGTGACTGGGTGGGAGTGAGTGACGTTGAGTTGGCCACACCCACCCAGGTTTTGTGGCTCCCGGTGTTTTCTTTTCAGTGGGAAACGGGTCCAAATGGCTCTTTGAGTATTTAAGGTTGCAGACCCCTGGGTTAGACAAACCAGCTTTTGTTGAGTAATTAACACTAATATGGTCCAGAAATGACACTGAACTATACACCAGGAGTCTGCAACCTTAAACACTCAAAGAGCCATTTGGACCCATTTCCCACAGAAAAGAAAACACAGGGAGCCACAAAAACCTTCCCGTGCCTGACTATTTCTTGAGCGGCCACAAAACTAGCATATGTAGTTGAATTAAACATTCTGTTTTCTTCTGAAACTTTTCTTTTCTTGGATTTATCCATGGTTGGCCTACTGGGGGTTGAAAAGCTCAATAAATTGTGTGCTGGTGGGTGTTGCACATTGATGGTTGTGATGCATATTTTCAGTGACAGGGAGCCACAGCAGAGGGGTGAAAGAGCCACATGCGGCTACAGAGCTGCAGGTTGCTGACCCCTGCCATACACCATGGCTTCCCTTTCTCTTGCTTTCCTCCCTTACCTTCTCTCCTTTGTCCCCCGGTGTCCCATCAAGACCAACCGGTCCACCTGTTCCCTGTGTGAATACAATAAATATATTTGAGAGAAAAGAATAGAATTTAGGACAAACAGTTAGGTAATATAAGATCTGCAAGCAAACTGTTACAGAGAGGAGGGGGAAGTCACAGAGAGGCTGTCACAGAGAGGAGGGAGGGGGTCAAGCTATTTTCCAAAGCACCTGAAGGCCAGACAAGGAACAATGGATGGAAACTGATCAAGGAAGAGATTCAACCTGGAAATAAGGAGAAATTTTCTGACCGGGAGAACAATCAACCCATGGAACAGAAGTTGCCTTCGGACGTTGTGGTTGCTCCATCCCTGGAGGCTTTTAGGAAGAGATTGGACAACGATTTGGTATAGGGTCTCCTGCTTGAACAGGGAGTTGGACTAGAAGACCTCCAAGGTCCCTTCCAACTCTGCTATTCTATTATTCTATTCTGTTATTCCCGTATGATATTTCAGGGTCATCTTAACACAGAGCTTGGTTGTTCCTACAGGCCATCTTGGGAAGTCAAAGAATGAGTTTTCTGCCACTCCCACCCAGCTCGGTTAATGAAATATTTGCTGATAGTGTAGCCAGGCTCTAAGATAAGGTGTATTCAAAGTGTATTATTTACCTGGTTTCCAGGTGGACCAGTCATGCCCTTTGGGCCAGTAGAACCTGGTTCCCCTCCTCGTCCCGATTTTCCTGGGACCCCGTTGGGCCCTTTTCTTCCTGGAGGCCCCTGAGAAGTAAAAGATAAAAATAAGGTCCAAAGTATGCAAACTAGTATCATAAAACACAACAAAGCATCTGTAGATTACCTAACACTCATGTCAGAAGCACCAAGGTTGAATGGATTGAATGGTGACATCACCGTTGCCTGGGAGGACACCGAGTTGGGGCTCCTTTCATGTCCCCAGCTGGAGCTGGAGCAAGGGACGAGAGCTCATCCCACCCAACAGCAGCATCTGTGTCTCGAACACGAGCTTGCTAATCTCCAGCCCAGCGTCCTAACCATGCGAGCTACCGGGCTCCATCAGTTCTAGATTTGCGAGTTTGATAGAGAAAGGTTGGCCGTTGCATGATGGGAGCATGGATACCTGTGGCCATGTCAAGACTGAAAAATGCTTTAAGCTTCCCGTGGCTATTATTGCTTTTCAGCTTGCCAACGAACAGGGGGAGAGGGAAGGGTGAGATGGAATGTGGGAGGCTACAATCTTCAACCGTGAGAGCCAGGGACACTTCTGCAGGTGTCTGCCAAGAACGTAGACTGTTCTCAAAACAAAAGGCTTATTCCCAATTGGGCAATATGACCTGTTCCATGGGAGGAGGGGATGAAATTAATCTTTCCCGCCGCACAGGAAAATTTAGAGTTGGTTTTGCTTTGCTTCAGTGCCAAAATGATGTACTCAATAAAGGTTTTTGATGTACTCAATAAAGGGAGGGATTTTAAGGTTCCTGAAGATGCCTGTTTTTATTGAGTCCATTGGTCGGACGGTTGACAGTCAACTTTGGTTCAGAAAAAGAATAGGAAATCCCTCGATCTACCCAAACATTCAATGACCCACTCAGATATCTGTACACTTACCAACGGCCCAGGGAATCCTCTGGGACCCAATTCACCCATCCAGCCCTGGAAGAGAGTGAGATATAGTGAGATAGATCTCCACTTAAATATTTAAATCTGTTTGTGCAAAAAAAATTGCAAAAAAAATCTCCGCATTGGCGACAGGAAGGGCATCTGGCCAGTAAACACTCAGCTCAATTCAGTGGCCCAGCCTCCACCACACAAGGGATTATGGGGTCATTAAAAGAAGATGATTTGTGAAAAATATCACATGAAATGAGCGAGGGGAAGACATTATGTCCATACGGGAGCCCCACACCTGCATGGATATGTCCAGGAGATCTGGTTGAGAAAACCCATCTCCCTTTCCTCCCATAACCCAAGCAAAATGGAAAAGGAGAACATACCTGCGGGCCGGCAAGACCTTTCAGGCCAGGAAGTCCAGTTGGACCCTACGCAGAGAGGAAAACCAGGAAAAAATAAAAATGGCATTCCCGTTGACCTCGTCCATCATTGCAACCAGGTTTCTCCAGAAAACACAGGTGCGTTTGGCGCCTTGTTACGTTCTCTGCATGGAGCAGTGTTTCCTGGCAGGCTACAGATTCAGAATATTCTAGTCAACGGCGATTCGTTAGAAACCCAAGATTTGCACAGCAGAGGAAAAAGGGACTTACTTTGGACCCCTGTGTCCCTGGACAGCCTGGAGGGCCTTGGATTCCAAGTTCTCCCTATACAAAATGGAAAGTCGGGAGGAAGGGAAGAGAGGGTTAATTTAGAACCTACCAAACCCTCTTTAGACTGCAGAGATGATATTTGCCGGTTCTCCGAACTACTCTAAATTTCCGCTACCGGTTCACCAGAACCTGTCAGAACCTGCTGGATTTCACCCCTGCTCCAGTCCCCTAATCATCTTGGTTGCTGTTCTCTGCACTCTTTCTAGAGTCTCAACAACTTTTTTATAGTGCGGTGCCCAAAACTGGATGTAGTATTTTAGGTGTGCTCTCACTACCACTAGGTATGGTATTACTACCTCCCATGATCTTGATTGAATCTCTCTGTTAATGCAATTTAGGAGTACATTGGCTTTTTTTGGCTGCCGCTGCACACTGTTGGCTCATATTTAATGGTTGTTCACTAAGACTCCAAGATCCCTCTCACAGAAGGAACTGCCAGAACTAACTGAGACTCCTTACCTTTCTGCCCTCAAGTCCTGGTTGGCCTCTGTCTCCAATTAATCCTGGAGAGCCCTGGAATGGAGGGTTTTATCAGTGTCAAGGGAAGTAGCTTGAGATGTTCTCTGCTTCTACAACCTAATGTCTCCACAAGTTCTGATCAAAGAAATATGGAGGAGAACATCTGGAAGATGCCAGGTTATCTATGCCTAATCTTCATATCATCACTACACCAGTGGTGGGTTTCAAATTTTTTTACTACTGGTTCTGTGGGTGTGGCTTGGTGGGTGTGGCATGGCTTGGTGGGCGTTGCAGGGGAAGGATACTGTAAAATTTCCATTCCCACCCCACTCCAGGGGAAGGATACTGCAAAATCCCCATTTCCTTCTGATCAGCTGGGACTTGGGAGGCAGAGAATAGATGGGGGCGGGGCCAGTCAGAGGTGGTATTTACCAGTTCTCCGAACTACTCAAAATTTCTGCTACCGGTTCTCCAGAACTGGTCAGAACCTGCTGAATCCCACTTCTGCACTACGCCCTTGAGAAGAACTGCCGAGGGAAATGGTGAGATCTTGTGGGACCACCCAGCTCTTCCCAAATCAGGTGTCCCTCAAGTTCCTTCCACATGGCAGCAAATTTCTCACTTACGTTGATGCCAACAGCTCCTTGTGGCCCAGCTGGGCCAGGTTTTCCAGGAAAGCCCTGCCGACAAAATGCACAGATAAACAATGGTTTGGTTTATACACTGTACACTTATGGACCTAATGAACCATTTTCATGTTTGCACCATAACTCTAATTGTGAGTTAAAACGTGAGTTTGATCCTAGGTAGAGGCAGATATTTCTCTTTCTGGGCATGCTGAGAATATATCTGCTGAACAAAACTCCGTATCGGCGACAGGAAGGGCATTGGGCCAGTAAAAGACTCTGCTAGCTCCATTCAGTTGCCCAGACTCCACCCCACAAGGGATTATGGGGTCGTTAAAAGATGATGATGATGATGATGATGATGATGATGGTGACCATAAATTAGCTTAACTAATTGGCTAACTAATTAGCTTAACTAATTAGCTTAACTATTGGACTATTTTTTTTTTGCATATGCAACATAGACCAAATTGAGTTTCTAAGCCAACGGTGAAGGTATCCACCCATTCTCTAGTAACCGTCCATGGAATAAATAAGATCTCAAACGTGGCTTCTTACCATCAGTCCTGGGAAACCTGGATTGCCATTTTCTCCTGGTTTTCCCAGGGAACCCTATCAGGGAAAAAAGAAGCCATTTACAAGAAGATTCCGCAAAGCGTAACATTAGGTTGGAGAAGACTCCAAGATCCCTTCCCTAATATTGTATGTTCTATTATTCTATGTTCTGGAAACAATACAATATTAGGGAAGGGATCTTGGAGGTCTTCTAATCTTCTAGTCTTCTAATCCAATCTCCCTATCTCATTCTGGATAAATGACAATCCAATCTCTTTTTAACAACCTCTTGATGGAGCACCCGCAGCTTCTGGAGGTAAGTCGTTCTGCTGGTTAATTTTTCTCACTGTCAGGAAGTTTCTCCTTAATTCTAGGTTGGATCTCTCTTTCATGATCTTCCACTGGACAGCCATTTGGGCTGCCTTCAGGTGCTTTGGAGAAGAGGTCAATCCCCTTCTTTCTCTGTGATAGCCCCTCAAATATTGGAAGACTGCTATCATGCCACTCCTTCTTTTCGATATATCCTTCTGGATATATCTAGTTCCCAGTACTTAACATGCCACTCCTTCTTTTCGTTAGACTGGATATATCTAGTTCCCAGTACTTAAGTCCCAGCCCTTACTCATTGACATGAGTGAAAGCCACCAGATTCCACTTACAATTGATCCTGGAGCACCATTATGTCCTTGGGCTCCTTGCAAACCCAGAGGACCCTGCAGAAAAGAAACAAAACAAGGTTGTAACTCCAAGCAAAGAAACTTCTTGGATGAGAAGCGAAAGAGAAAAAAGAAAAAATCAAGAAAGTCCACAAAGGTGCTTTTTTTCCCCCCAAGAAGCAACCGAACTTTCTGGTTCTTCTCTGAAGACGTTTCTCTTCTCATCCAAGAAGCTTCTTCAGCTCTGAGTGGATGATGGTGGGGAATGGAAGGATTGCTATTCCTTGCAGACAGCTGGTCTTTTGCATCCTTTTAGAGGGTCATTGAGGCCACTTGGAGGTTTATCTGTGTCTTTTGTTTCTCCTTGAAGACATTTCGCTTCTCATCCAAGAAGCTTCTTCAGCTCTGATGGGATGGTGGGGAATGGAAGGATTGATATTCCTTGCAGACAGCTGGTCATTTGCATCCTTTTAGAGGGTCGTTGAGGCCACTTGGAGGTTTGTCGGTGTCCTCAGGATCCCCTGAGGGGTTCTCCTGGTTCCTGTAGTCCTGTGACCCTGAGGACACAGATAAACTTCCAAGTGGCCTCAACGACTCTAATTAAAGAATGCAAATGACCAGATGACTTGCAAGGAGTACAAATCCTTCCATTGAGCACCATCCAGTCAGAGCTGAAGAACTTCTCGGATGAGAAGCGAAATGTCTTCAAAAGAAAAAGTAGAAAGTCCAGTTGCCTTTCAGAAAAAAGCACTTTTGGGACAACCATGAGCTGGATGATTGAGAATCTCCATAGACAGGTTTTCCTTGCTGCATCTTTAATGCCCATCAGTGCTGAGAAACCGAGTGTTTAGATTCATGCATGCCTCTTTACAAAGTATTTTTTAAAAAAAAAAATGCTTCCACTCACCGCCAAACCAACTGGACCAGGACTTCCCACGTTCCCAGCGAGGCCCTGCAGAAATGAATGATTCAAATAATATTAAGGACCGAGTCTTCTTTTTCTTAATTATGAGTGATATATCTCACCACATATTGTGAGATGGGAGATCAGGCGAGCTTGCTGATTAAAACGGACAGAGGAACACGGATGTCGTGCAGGGTGGGCATCAAATTTTTTTAGCAAGGGGTTCTTTGCCCGGTTGCTGGGTAGGCGTGGCCTAGTTGGCCTCCTGCACATTGGCAGGGGGAGCATTTTTGCCCTCTCTGGGCTTCAAAGGCTTTCTTCGAGCCTCCGGGAGAGTGAAAACGGCCTCCCCAGGCTCTGGAGGCCCTCTGGAGGCCGGAAACAGGCCTGTTTCCAGCCTTCCCGAACTTCTGGTAGGCCCGTTTTTCGCCCTACCCGAGCCTCCATGCGTGCCCTGCACTTACCTGCATCCAAAACGGTCCGTGTGGGAACTCCTGGGAGGGGAGGGGAGGGGTGGCTGGGACCAGCCAGGAGTGGGATTTGGGACTTCTCCGAACTGCACAGAATCTTAGCTAGAGGTTCTCCCAAACCCCTGCAAACCCCCAGCAGCCCCACTCCTGATGCCGTGTCATTTAGCATCCATAACTAGACTCAAGTCTTGGTTGTCTCGGTGTCCCAATCTTGCTTTGCGGAAACCCAAGAAGGAGAGAAATAACATAGAATGGAAACCTGTCTACCAGCTTTTCCTTCTGCACCGACGATTCCTGGAGCACCTCGTAAACCCTAGCAGGAAGTTGGAGAGTAGGGAAGAAGAAAAAGAAGAACAAAGAACTGTTAGGAATTCTTCAGGGTCTCCTTCAATATTCCATAGGGCTCAGGATCCAAATACAGATGGTCCTCGATTTACGATCACAATTGAGCAGTGGACATTTCCCTTGCTAAGAGAGACAGATAAATGAGTTTGGCCCTATATTACAACCTTTCTTGGTTGGGAATCACTGCAATTGTTAAATTAGTCACATGGTTGTTAAGTGAATCTGGTTCCCCCGTTGACTTTGCTTGTAAGAAAGTCGCCAAAGTGGAATTGCGTGACCCCGGGACACTGCGAAAACGAACCAGTTGCCCAACCATCTGAATTTTTGATTGTGTGACCATGGGGTGGGGATTCTACAATGGTCGTAAGTGTGAAAAATGGTTTTTCATTGTAAACTTTGAACGGTCACTAAACAAATCATTGCAAGTCAAAGATTCCCTGTACTTGAAGTAGAAGTGGACAATATTACAAAGATTTGGAGTGGTGTGCCAGGGATTTCACTCCTCTTCTGCACCCAAGAACTCAGAAATGTTGTCCTTTTAAATATATTTGCATTTAGTTCTCAAATTTAGAGACCACCCAGGTCCCTTTCAGAGTCTTTCCAACTAAATCTGTTTCAGAGTATTAAAAGCTTTATGTTCCTGTTCAGTTTTTTTTCACTTAATTATATTATTGTTTATAGTTTGATTAAAAGTACCCTGTTCTCCGAAAATAAGTCCTAGCATGATTTTTCAGGATGCTCGTAATATAAGCCCTACCCCCAAAATAAGCCCCAGTTAAGATTGTCAGCCAGATGGGTGCATTTAGTACCGTATTTTCCCCAAAAATAAGACCTAACCAGAAAATAAGCCCTAATGCATCTTTTGGAGCAAAAATTAATATAAGACCCGGTCTTATTTTCGGGAAAACATAGTAGCTCAAGATCTCCCACAGGAAGATGAGGAAGTAACAGAATAAGTTATAATAGGTACAACAGCACAATATTTTCATGGTATTTTCACAGGACTGGCTCATATGATGTCTTTAAATAAACTTTTTAAGCAATGACTCAGCCACCTTTAAAAGCTGCTATTAAATACATATTTCTCTTCCCTTAATGCATACTTTGAACTTACATTAAGAAAAAAATAAATGATGTGAGCAACACTGCAGCCAATGTGGTAGCCGATAATCCAAGGCACTTTTTTTTTTTTGCTCATTTTTGCCAAAGATTAATCCGCATGTCCCTAATTAGGAGATGTAATTTAGTTCAATTGTGTGTCCGGTTAGAGAAATGGGCGACGTCCCCTTAAGCTATCGCCAAAGCAAAACTTAAAACCAAGTTTTGGGCAACCGCTTTTAAAAGATGATGGAGGATAAGGAATGATTTGGTTAAACGTGGGATGAATCAGATGGCAAAACTTATGGATTTCATTAAAACAAAATCTATTTTTTCTCTTCCCCTGTTCATGTCTAGGCATCTACCCAGCTCTTGAGACCAGTGTCCAGTGCCAAGTTTGACCTCTGGAACATTCTGTTTAAGAGCCAATGATGCCTTGAAAAACACACCCCGTGTGTCATTCCCTCAACCCACCAAGCCAGCCCACACACATCTGAAGTTGGCTTGAAGACCTTCTAGAGTATGGAGTACGTCAGCTAACGTCTCCTTCTCACAACTCTCTTTTACAGCATGGAGAATTGTCAAATTCTGGCTACCTTGTGGAAAAGGGGACAACCAAGAAATCCAGTAGCTAAGAAAATATAAGCTAGTCTATACAGTACATTAGAAAGAGGAGGGAATCTTCAGACTTACTGGAGATCCGGGAAGTCCAACAAGCCCACGCTGACCCATCCTGCCCTAAAGAGAAAACAGTTTAGCAGTTACTATGAGTGTTGGCTCTCATTTCTCCCTTTCTACAAGCCATACTTGTTCCCTTTGTGGGTAACTAGCTAGCCTAAACAGGGCAGGAAACTAGTGTTAGTATTTTGGTTATCCATCTTTCCTTCTCTGCTAGGAGCTTAGCTGCTCTAATTGTCCCATAGCATCCTCGCCTTTGGGAATAGTTCAGTTGCTGGTCATGAGCGGTGGACAAGAACCGTTATCTAGGTACAAGGGCTGAAACATTTTTTAAGTTCTGACAAATGAGGTAACATTCAGAAGCTGGTGAGGATAGGGTAGGGTGGGGTGGGGTGGAGTAGAATAGAATAGAATAGAATAGAATAGAATTTGGAATAGAGTAGAGTGGAGTGGAGTGGAGTGGAATGGAGTAGAGTAGAGTAGAATAGAGAATAGAGAATAGAGAATAGAGAAAATGAATAGAATAGAATAGAATAGAATAGAATAGAATAGAATAGAATAGAATAGAATAGAATTTTGAATAGAGTAGAGTGGAGTGGAGTGGAGTGGAGTGGAGTGGAGTGGAATGGAGTAGAGTAGAGTAGAATAGAGAATAGAGAATAGAGAAAATGAATAGAATAGAATAGAATAGAATAGAATAGAAGAGAAGAGAGAAGAGAAGAGAAGAGAGAGAGAAGAGAAGAGAAGAGAAGAGAAGAGAAGCTGGAAGGGGCCTTGAAGGTCTAGTCCAGCCCCTTGTTCAAGCAGGAGACCATTGAAAGTATTGAGTTGATTTCCTGATCTGATGTACTTAATGGAGACTGACACGTAGGTCAGGTTGAGAGATGGTCAAACAAAGCTTCAAGGCAGTCCCACAACCATAGCCAGAATGACCTTGAGGGACAAGAGGAAAAGTCATGACCAAAGTATTGGTTAGATCAGGGGTGGGCAAATGTGGCTCTTTTACAACCTGTGGACTTCAACTCCCAGAATTCCTGAGACAGCTTGGGAGTTGAAGTCCACAGGTTGTAAAAGAGCCACATTTGTCCACCCCTGGGTTAGATAAAAGGAACTTGAGTTCAGGGCAAAACTTAACGTGAAGAAACGTCTCAGGCAAGCGCTTCCCTAGTTTCACACGAAGATGAAGGAAGGGAGAAGAGAGGTTCTATTACTACAGCTTTGCCATAAAAGTAACACTGATTTACATGCAGGGATGGGCTGCTGGGGGTTTGCAGGGGTTTGGGAAAACCTCTAGGTAAGATTCTGTGCAGCTTGGAGAACCCCCAAATCCAACTCCTGGCAGGCCCCATTCAGAGGGCCTCCGGAGCCTGGGGAGGCTGTTTTCACCCTTCCGGAGGCTCAAAGAAAGCTTCTGGAGCCCGGGGAGGGCAAAAATGCCTCCCTCAGGGTTCAGGAGGCTGACTAGGCCACGCCCACCATGGCCACACCCACCCAGCAACCCTTGCTAAAACTTTTGAAGCCCACCCCTACTTATAACTTATGGCTTAGGACCCGGGTACTTGCGGGACCGCCTACTACCACCAATAGCCTCCCACCGGCCGGTACGCTCCCATAGAGAGGGGCTCCTCCGGGTGCCGTCAGCCAAACAATGCCGACTGGCGGCCCCCAGGGGGAGAGCCTTCTCTGTGGGGGCACCTACTATCTGGAACGAGCTCCCCCCAGAGATACGGAGGATCCCAGATCTGCGCACCTTCCGCCGCGCCTTAAAGACCTTACTATTTCACCAGGCCGGCCTGGCCTAATTTTCCCCCTCTTTTATAAAAGATTTTTAAAATTTTAAATATTTTTTAGTATTTATATATTCAATTTTAAATTGGTTTTAAAAGTTTGGGGTTTTAAATTTGTCGGGGCCAAAATTATTTAATTTGATTTTATTCTATTTTTTAAATTTTGTATTGTATGTGTTTTTATTGTTTGGCTGTGCACCGCCCTGAGTCCTTCGGGAGTAGGGCGGTATAGAAATCTAATAAATAATAAATAATAATAATAATATAAGGTGTTGGTTTCCTAGTCTGTTCTACCATGGCTGACAAGCAGATTTGAACCCAAGACTCCCGAACCAAATTCAGGGTCCTAAGTATCACGTCATCCTTACTTTGCTACCTTGTGGTCCTGACCTTCCACGGATGCCATCCGGCCCTTTATTGCCCTGCAGTTTAGAGAGAGAGAAAAAAAAATATCAGTTTTGTATTGCATTCTTAACAGCCGTTTCCCCCCCCCACCCTTGTGTCATGGGCCTGACCATCATTCAAAGAGAAGATGTTCTTCTGGCCTCCTCAATATATTTGAATCGGTGGCCACTTCCAAAGGGTGCTTTCAGGGGAGATGCCATTAAGGATTCACCAGCATTTTTGGGGTCCCCAAATGAGATTAAAACAACAAGACAACCTTAAATCCTTTGGTGCCATTTTGACCAGAGAAACCGATTGGACCTTCTTCTCCCTGAAAAGATATAAGATTTAAATGTTTAAATGTTTCCAAACAGAAAATCCTTGCAAATTTGCAAAACTATAAATTTGTAAATGCGATTTGTAAACTCTAATAAAGGACCATCCAAGGTCTCCTTTCTACTGTATGATGTCTTCTCAAGTGGCCACAATTTACTAACACTAAACTCCCCTCTTGAAACTTCAGAATTAAGACTCAACTAATTCTTAAATTTGGAAAAACAAACAAACCAGCCTTACCGCAGATCCTGGAAAACCTGGTAGTCCTTTATGGCCTGGAAATCCTTGGAAGCCAGAAGGTCCATGAAAACCTGGAGGTCCTCTTATCCCCTGGAGACCGAGAGCACCCTGTAAAAAGAAAATGGAACCAGCTGATCTCTTGACTGTGGTCTTTGATACCTGCAGACCTCATGTTCTCTAAAGAAGAAAATAGGTCTTGTAGATCCAGGTGTCAGGTTACGATGTCGTCTCAAATAAATTGCATTTCCAAACAAAAAGTCTTTGATGAAATCTTCCTTTTACTGAGTACAACAACCTGTCCCCGACTCCATCGTAGCCGACACTGACCCTCCGACCCCAAACCCTTCCCTTTCCGTTCCCCAATTCTCAGCGTCTCATTGGCCATCTTCCAAGTCACTCTCCCCCATCTCTACTACTTCAACTCACAGGAATGTCCCCCCTCCCATCCCATCTCCTAGGGGATATTATCTACAGAGAAAATAAGTAGGTGAAAAGTCAAGCGTCTTCTTCTCCTCTTTATGTCAGTACTGAAGTGCTGACATCAGGGGTGGGATTCAGCTGGTTCGGGAAAACTGGATGTTAATTTTAATCTGGTTCACCAAACCGGTTGTTCCAAGGACTGCCTGACCCCACCCACCCCACCTCTCCCCTCCCAGGAGTCTCCACGCGGCCCATTTTGGATGCCAGGTAAGTGCAGGGCATGTGCAGAGGCTCTGGGAGAGTGAAAAACGGGCCTACTGGAAGTACCGGAAGTCTGGAAACAGGCCTGTTTCTGGCCTCCAGAGGGCCTCCAGTGCCCGGGGAAGGCAGTTTTTTCCCTCCTAGAGGCTCCAGGAAAGCCTCTGGAGCCTGGGGAGGGCAAAAATGCCCCCACTGCCATGGTGCAGGAAGCCGAGTAGGCCATGCCCCCATGGCCATGCCCACCCAGCAACTGGGCAGTGAACTGTTTGCTGAAATTTTTCAATTCCACCCTGTACCTGGAATTTCTTGCTGCTTGAAATAGATTTTAAGAGTGAAAACTAACGCTGGGATGTCTGCTATCATTTCTGATACATGGCATGATACTCTTACCTGTTCACCTTTCCTTCCAGCATCTCCTTTGGCACCTTTTAAGCCTCGGTCCCCCTAAAAAAGGTAGAAAAGAAAGAAAGAAAGAAAGAAAGAAGGAAGGAAGGAAGGAAGGAAGGAAGGAAGGAAGGAAGGAAGGAAGGAAGGAAGGAAGGAAGAAACAACCAACTGTTTTTCTTACTTTCTGGGAAAGGTGATTCATCCAACTGACCATCTGTAGAAACCCGGTAACTTACTTGGTTCCCAAGAAGTCCTTGAGATCCTGGAATTCCAGTCACCCCCTTGGATTGGAGAAAGAGAAAAGGATTAGTAAGAGCCCCTGCCCAGACTACGGGAATAACTTATTCTCCTTTTGTGGTGCTTCCAACAAAGTTGGAATGGAACACTTGGAGTCTAGAATGTTTCCGTCTTGAAATTATTTCTGTTTTTCTCTGTAGATTTCAATACATACCTTTGGGCCTTCCTGTCCATGTGCCCCTCTTAAACCAAGAGATCCACTTGCTCCCTGGGGGTTGTGGGGGGGAAGAGGAATAAAAAGCATCACACAAAAGCCACAACTGCATTGGACAAGGTCAAACTGTGTCAAATCAATAAAGGAGACAAGCAACCTAAATAAGTAAGGCTGGAAAATTTACACACATTTGCAGTTGAGTATAGTTTTGTCTTGCATGAACCAACAGGCTCCCTGAAATAATCACAATGAGTTAAATGCCTTTGCAGGTACAGGTTTCCCTTGCACATATGTGCTAGTCGTTCCCGACTCTAGGGAGCGGTGCTCATCTCTGTTTCAAAGCCGAAGAGCCAGCGCTGTCCGAAGACGTCTCCGTGGTCATGTGGCCGGCATGACTCAACGCCAAAGGCGCACAGAACGCTGTTCCCTTCCCACCAAAGGGGTTCCCTATTTTTCTACTTGCATTTTTTTTACGTGCTTTCGAACTGCTAAGTTGGCAGAAGGTGGGACAAGGAATGGGAGCTCACCCCGTTCCGCGGCACTTGGGATTCGAACCGCTGAACTGCCGATCTTTCGATCGACAAGCTCAGCGTCTTGACCACTGAGCCACCGTACAAGCATACAAAAGACAACGGAGCACTGGAATATTTCATTAAGTTCAAATTAGGTTTCCAAAACATGAGTCACATATTTCTAGCATCAAAACATTGAAGTCAACTTCATGGAAGACCCAACACCATCCCATCTGAAAGTCACAATCGTTTGCTCTAGAAAAGAAGGGGGAAAAATAATTCTTACTGGTTCTCCTTTGGCTCCAGGGGATCCTTCCTTCCCAGTTGGGCCCTAGATGGATAAGATACTGGTTTCAAAGAGCTACAGGGTGACAAACAGTTCTGGTGGATTAAACTCCGTGTTGCCATGAACATCTTTGAGAAACTCACCTGTAAACCTGGAAGACCTGGGAATCCATAGCTTCCTTCCAAGCCTTGTGGTCCCTAAGGGGGAGAAATGTCACATAAGAGAGCAACGACGGGAAGGAAGGAAGGAAGGAAGGAAGGAGGGAGGGAGGGAGGGAGGGAGAATCTCTGATGATGCTACCTAGTTGGATAATGAAACATCTGAAGGCAAGCAGCCAAGTTCAGATGGATGGATGGATGGATGGATGGATGGATGGATGGATGGAAGGAAGGAAAGAAAGAAAGAAGGAAGGAAGGAAGGAAGGAAGGAAGGAAGGAAGGAAGGAAGGAAGGAAGGAAGGAAGGATCACTGATTATGCTACCTAGTTGGATAATAAAACATCTGAAGGCAAGCAACCAAGTTCAGATGGATGGATGGATGGATGGATGGATGGATGGATGGAAGGAAGGAAGGAAGGAAGGAAGGAAGGAAGGAAGGAAGGATGGATCACTGATGATGCTACCTAGTTGGATAATAAAACATCTGAAGGCAAGCAACCAAGTTCAGATGGATGGATGGATGGAGGGAAGGAAGGAAGGAAGGAAGGAGGTCTCTTAGTAAAGACATGGAAGAAATGCTGTTGCTGCAGAAATCCTTCAGTTGTTTGCTTCTTTGTCATTTTTAGATTCAACCTCTTATGTTGACATAACCAGTTGGAAAAAAGATGGCAAGCGCCATTCCTTCATACTAATCAGCATCAATGGAAAACCCACAGTCAAGATTCTTCTGGTGATGGAGATGGAGATGATGATGATGATGATGGAGGAGGAGGAGGAGGAGGAGGAGGAGGAGGAGGAGGAGGAGGAGGAGGACAACATACCTGAGGCCCTGGGATCCCTAGAAGGCCTGGGGGGCCCTTGTCACCCTAAACAAATTAAAAAAGGATATCTGAAATTAGCAATCCTAATTTAGTATTTCAAGAGCTATTTGGTGCCACATAACCCTGTTTCCCCCCAAATAAGACATCCCCTGATAATAAGCCCAATTGGGCTTTTGAGCACATGGCAATAAGGCCAAGTGCTTATTTCAGGGTTCAAAAAAATATAAGAGAGGGTCTTATTTTCGGGGAAACACGGTACTACCTGCCTGAACTAGGCACAAGCTAACTTCCAAAAGCTAAGCTAATTTTGACTTATTTTCAGCATTTTGAGAAACTAGGCTGTAGGCTGAATGGGGAAAGAAAGGCGGCAATAGCAAATTATTTCTGTTGCTAAGCGAGGCATTTGCTAAGTGAATTTTGTCCCATTTTACGACCTTTTGTGCCACTCTTCTTAAGTCCATCCCAGCAGCTGTTAAGTGAGTCACACGGTTGTTAAGCAAATCTGGCTTCTTCTCGGTGGACTTGGCTTGTCAGAAGGTCACTGCGACCGTCATAAATAGGCTGTTGTAACTTCGAACGGTCACTAAAACGGACTGTTGTAAGTTGAGAACGCTCTGTAGCCCTGAAGAACAGCCGTTCCATAAATTTGCCTTAAGTTGGGCGTCACTCACGCACCTCCCTGGCGGTTTAGCAACATGGGGCCTGTCTCCACCCTGCCACCACAATCCCTGAGGAATTTAGAAGAAGCCCACTCCGTAGCTTTGTACCTTTTTCTGAAGACATCTCACCTGTGTCCCTTTGGGCCCTTGCAATCCAGCTGCACCGCGTGGTCCTTGCTTGCCCTGAAGCACATAAAAATAATACAGTCATATAGAGTCGTTATTACAGCTTATTTCAGTGATGGGCGAACCTTTTAGAGACTGAGTTTCCCAAACGACTGCAACCCAAGACTCACTTATTGATCGCAAAAGGGCCAACGTGGCAATTTAACCTGAATACTGAGGTTTTGCTATCTGAAATAACGGTGAACAAGGCAGGGTTCAGCTAAATGTTCTAAGAAAAAAGTGATGAATGCACTTTTATTTATTTATTTATTTATTACGTGTATTTATATGCCACCATTCTCCCAAAGGACTCAGGGCGGCGAACACAAGTTAAGAAACAAGTACAATAAAATCATAATTTAACCCAAATAATTAATTAGTAGTAAATAATAAAGCCCGGAATCAGTCTCAGCCTATTTGTTTGAAAAGTCTTCAAGTCCCGACGGAAGGATTTTTTTTATGCCCCTCCATTTGTTTTCTGCTTTTGAAATATTACGTTTAGCAACGTACTGGGCTGCGTAAGGTCCTCTCAATTCCAGTTCCAATTTTTGCAGTTTCTAGGATTCGGAGCAAAGAGGGATTTTATTGGTATATTACAGCCTGTCCAGCTGAAATTCCCAGAGGAGACAGTTGGGAAATCAATCTTCAATGATTGCACGATTCGTTGTGTGGCTGCTTGCCATCTCAAAATAGCCACAGTGGATGGTCTGAGTTGATCCGATTCCAGAGTTCATAGGTTTGTGTAAATCGCTGCTTGGAGAAGGAGCAGGTGCGATTTGGAGAGAGAGGGACTGAAGAAATTATAACATTCTTACCAAAGATCCAGCAGGTCCCGGATGCCCACGGAATCCATGTTCTCCCTACAGGAGAGACAGCAATATTGAATTGGCACACTGACTTTTCTATCTTGTGGAACCCTTGGTGGCCTCTGAGCTTGGCGGTTTCCTTGCAGATAATTCATTACCCAACTCATCAGTGCTGGAAGGGAGGAGGAGGAAGAGGAGGAAGAGGAGATGGAGGACTGTGGGGTCCGTAGTGCTCTCTGAGCTTGATGGTTTTCCTGGAGATGTTTCATGACCCAACTAGGTAACCTCACCAGTGCTAGAAGGGAGTGGCATTTGCAGGAAGGAGGAGGAGGAGGAGGAGGAGGAGGAGGAGGAGGAGGACTGTGGGGGTCCTTAGTGCTCTCTGAGCTTGGTGGTTTTCTTGCAGACATTTCGTTTTTCATCTAGGTAACTTCACCAGTATTAGAAAGGAGTGGCATTTGCAGGGAGGAGGAGGAGGAGGAGGAGGAGGAGGAGGAGGAGGAGGAGGAGGAGGAGGAGGAGGAGGAGGAGGACCGTTGGGGTCCTTAGTGCTCTCTGAGCTTGGTGGTTTTCTTGCAGACATTTCGTTTTTCATCTAGGTAACCTCACCAGTATTAGAAGGGAGTGGCATTTGCAGGGAGGAGGAGGAGGAGGAGGAGGAGGAGGAGGAGGAGGAGGAGGAGGAGGAGGACCGTTGGGGTCCTTAGTGCTCTCTGAGCTTGGTGGTTTTCTTGCAGACATTTCGTTTTTCATCTAGGTAACCTCACCAGTATTAGAAGGGAGTGGCATTTGCAGGGAGGGGGAGGAGGAGGAGAAGGAGGAGGAGGAGGAGGAGGAGGAGGAGGAGGAGGAGGAGGAGGAGGAGGAGGAGGAGGAGGAGGAGGAGGAAGAAGAGGAGGAGGACTGTGGGGGTCCTTGGTGCCCTCTAAGCTTGGTGGTTTTCTTGCAGACATTTTGTTCTTCATCTAGGTAACATCATCAGTGCTAAAAGGGAGGAGGAGGAAGAGGAGGAGGAGGAGGATTGTGGGGTAGTTGGTGTTTTCTCAGCTTGGTGGTTTTCTTACAGATGTCCCATTACCCAAGCTAGGTAACACCATCACAACTGATGATGTTACCTAGTTGGGTAATGAAATATCTGCAAGAAAACCACCAAGTTCAGAGAGCATCAAGGACCACAAAGTTCAACCTTGAGCTACAAATATTCTCTTCTATCAGTACTTTTCGATTCTTCGGTCCTTGGGAACGGGCTGGCACCATGAAAACCCTTGCCCAACTTGACCTGAATGTAAAGCACATATTTTGCTCTTTCCAGGAACCCTGTTGTAAGATACTCAAGGGCCAACTGAAAGTGGCAGAGGCAGTTATCAAGATAATCCCAACTGTTGTCCTTCCTGAAGTACGGAGATGAATGAGGAACTACTTACCATGCGCCCTGGAGAACCTGGAACACCAAGGAGGCCTTTGGCACCCATGACTCCCTAATAAAACACAACCAGCACCGCCGTGAGATTTCCTGCTAGAAGCAACCTGAAACGTTTCTCTTAGAAGTGATGATAGTAATTATTACTTTAGGAGATGGTGCTACCAGTAGCTATGATGGCTCATAAATAGCAATTAACATTCAGCAATCACCCTGTCAGTTGTCACTTTATTACTTGCTGTGCATCGCTATTATGCAGGGACAGACTGCTATGAACTGTGGGGAGGGGGGATGAGGAAGGTGAGGCTTGGGAAATCGAAAATATAGACTGTACCACCTCAAGACCATGCCTCAAGATCATCCAGCTGGAAGAAGAAGGGAGCTGCCTACCAATCTGCGCTGGGACTGACTGTTTTGAAAACATCTTGCATCAACTTGATCGGTTACAGTAGGGTGGGCACTAAGGGACAGTTAGAGGGGTGGAAAAGTAGGGATTTTGGCGTGCAATTCTCATTTCTGGCTATGCAATACTGCAATACACTTGATCCCTAATAAAACAAATGGAGCCTCCACTTTTATTTGGAGGTTCAAGTTGTGGCAGGTCTGACACAACCAGATTTATGAAAGCATTCAGGGTTAATGTAGAGCCATGGCAACAAGAGACATCACCCTGCCAACAAAAGTGCGTATAGTCAAGGCTATGGTGTTCCCAGTTGCAATGGATGGCTGTGAAAGTTGGACCATAAGGAAGGCTGAGCATCAAAGAATTGAGGCCTTTGAACTCTGGTGCTGGAGAAGACTCCTGCGAGGCTGCAAGGAGACTGCGAGGCTGCAAGGAGACTGCAAGGCTGCAAGGAGACTGCAAGGCGATCCAACTGGTCAGTCCTAGAGGAGATCAACCCTGACTGCTCTTTAGAAGGCCAGATCCTGAAGAGGAAACTCAAATACTTTGGCCATCTAATGAGATGGAAGGAAAGACTCACTGTAGAAGAGCCTAATGCTGGGAACGATGGAGGGCAAAAGAAGAAGGGGACAGCAGAGAACGAGGTGGCTGGATGGAGTCACTGAAGCAATCGGCATGAGCATAAATGGACTCCGGGATATGGTAGAGGACAGGAAGGCCTGGAGGAACATTGTCCATGGGGTCGCGATGGGTCAGACACGACTTCGCAACTAACAACAACAACTTCCACAGATTATAACAGTTGACATGAGAGAAAGATTCAAATGCCACCCAACGGCTGCATTAATCACGCACAACGCGTTGGCAACAAAATGGTATATTTTTGTAGAAGACGAGGACCGTAATAATGACAACCTGTTTCAAGTATTAATATATACTCTTCCCAATTCAGTCCTTGGATGACACGCCATCACCTAAGCTCTTTGCAAAATGGTTTAGGTGACTAAAAAGCGATGAGGTTAACTAACTTACTGGAATGCCAAGAGGTCCAGGAAGTCCAGTTTCTCCTTTCACACCCTGGAGAACAATAAACCATCATAAGTGATGAGTATGTCATTCCACCAACCTTCTCTCCTACAGGGAGAGAAGCCTGCTGAGATTCTCTTTCCCTATGGAGTTTCATCTAGAGCCCTGTTGGTAGATCCTGGAATACAGCCTTCTCAATGGTGACACCCGATGTGAGGATAATTCACCCCCCGCCCCCACTGCACTGGTTTTACAAATGGGTCGTTTGTAGAACATCTTCAACTCTTGCTTATCATTGATTGATTTCTGCTTTTCTAGGATTGGATGTAGAGGTGGATCATTCACTGAAATGTATTTGAATGTTAGTATCGTTCATTCATTCATTCCCCATGAAGAAAATGGATTGATGTGACTGATAAGAGTTGACATTGACCCTACAGCACAGAGTCATCAAACACACAAACACACACACAGAGAGAAACCCTTTGGGATCATTTTGGAAGTGTTGTTGGTTTCAAGTGAGAGCTATTTTGAAGCCCATCACCCTTCTGGGGATGTCTTGTTTTGCCCTTCACCAAGTTGGGCAGAAAAAGAAAGAAAGAAAGAAAGAAAAGAAAGAAAGAAAGAAAGAAAGAAAGAAAGAAAGAAAGAAAGAAGAGAGGGAGGGAGGGAGGGAGGGAGGGAGGGAGGGAGGGAGGGAGGGAAGAAGGGGAGGGACGGAAGGGGAGGGGAGAGGAGAAGGAAGGAAGGAAGGAAGGAAGGAAGGAAGGAAGGAAGGAGGAGGAAGGAGGAAGGAGAGAGGAGGGGAGAGAGAGAGGAAGGAAGGAAGGAAGGAAGGAAGGAAGGAAGAAGGAAAGAAAGAAAGAAAGAAAGAAAGAAAGAAAGAAGAAAGAAAGAAAGAAAGAAAGAAAGAAAGAAAAGGGGAAAGAAAGAAGGATGTCTAAAATCGTCTGCCCACCCTCAAATGTCCATAATCCACTTTATGAGAACTGAATCCTCAAAGGCAGCTTAAAACTCCCAATACTATCGTGAAATAATCTCAGTCCTTTTGATCTGGGGGTTGAACTCAATCCTTTCTGACTTTAGGATCCGGCAAAATAAGCCTTTATAACTACACTCACCTTGGCTCCTTTCTTTCCTTTCTCTCCAGGTGGGCCAGGGTCTCCAGGAAACCCCTAAAAGGAAAAAAAAAGTTTGGCTACGTTTCACTTGCCTACTCTGATCTCCGATTCTCCATACAAGGTACATGTATGATGGATAAGACACAGTGAGAAATTACCCTTTTGGGCCTGGCTGGTGTGTTCTTTGAAGAGCTCCTCATTCCTTACTTGCTTTTGAATTAGCCACGGTGAAGAATAAAATGGTAGAACCTTCCTAGCAATGGAGGGAGGCACCACTTCATCACTGAGATTGAATTTCAAGTTGTTGGCCTTAGAGAGAGCATGAATGGAGCAACCAATCTGTGTTCCTACTTGGATTATCAATTCCATGGATGACTTCTGGTAGAGCCCATGACAATGCTCTAGGACAGGGGTGTCAAACTCGATTTCATTGAGGATTGCATCAGGGTTGTGTTTGACCTCAGGGGAGCAGGGGGGGCACAGCCAGGGGGGGCATGGCCAGCTCGACGTCACTCATGTCGGAAGTGCCTGTGGTGGCCCGAGCACTCTGCCAATGAAAACAAACTCCTGAGCTCCGTTTTCGGCTGCGACGGCTCCCTGCAACCCTGTGCCAGTGAAAACGGAGCTCGGGAGGACTGTGCGTGGCCCTCACGAGCTCCATTTCCGGCTGCAATAGCCTCTGCAATCCTGTGCCAGTGAAAACGGAGCTCTGGAGGACTGTGCGTTGCCCTCACGAGCTCCGTTTCCGGCTGCGATAGCCTCCTGCAATCCTGTGCCAGTGAAAACGGAGCTCAGGAGGACTGCGCGTGGCCCTCATGAACTCCGTTTCTGGCTGTGACAGCCTCCTGCAGCCTTCCCAAACTCTGTTTTCACTGGCAGAGGTACCACGGGCCAGTCCTTCACTGTTTCCAGGCCCATCCCACAGGCCAGTTCTAAGCACCCTGCAGGCCGGATCTGGCCCCTGCGGCCTTGAGTTTGACACCCTTGCTCTATGAAGTCATCCAAGGTTATATGAAACGAAGCATTAAAAATGATTAAGAAACTTAGTTCACCCTAAAGCTGAGATACCCAACACTGATGGCCATCAGGGCCACACGCCAACCTCCCAGTCTTCTAAACCTCCCCTTATCTCAACTCACCTCTTCTCCTCTTTCCCCAGGGGGTCCGTGGTCTCCTTTAATCCCTTGGGGGCCCTGGAAAGAAAGAGGAAAGGTGAACGGCCATTGAAAAATAAGAGATCAGAAATTAGCGTTGTATTTTTTTAAAAAAAGAGAGAGGAGTTTCCCTGCAACCTAGCTTTTCAATGATTGGATGGTCATTGGTGCAGTTGCCTCCCAGACATGCCAACTGTGAGTAAATCAATCTCTGAACTGGCCTGCTACTCAGAGTAAACATAACCATTTCCATGGAGGAAGTACATTTATATATTTTTTTCACTTCTTTCTCGGGACAACGGATGTGGATTTAAAAGGTAAAGGTTCCCCTAGCACATATGTGCTAGTTGTTCCCGGCTCTAGGGGGCGGTTCTTATTTCCGTTTCAAAGCTGAAGAGCCGGCACTGTCCGAAGATGTCTTCGTGGTCCTGTGGCCGGTGTGCCTCAATGCCAAAGGCGCATGGAATGCTGTTCCCTTCCCACCAAAGGTGGTCCCTATTTTTTCTACTTGCATTTTTTATGTGCTTTCGAATTGCTAAGTTGGCAGAAGCTGGGACAAGTCACAGGAGCTCACCCCGTTACACAGCACTAGGGATTCAAACTGCTGAACTGCCGACCTTTCGATCGACAAGCTCAATATCTTAGCCACTGAGCCACCACTCTACAATTACATACGATCCTGCAAAGAGGACAGTTCCTACCTGGTCCCCTTCCATTCCAGGTGGTCCAGGGTTTTGATCCACTCCCGGAAGACCATCTGATCCAGGAAATCCAGCATGTCCTGGGAGACCAGGTGGCCCAGTTTCACCCTTAAGGAAGAAAAAGCATCTCAGGAAAAGTCTACTCTCGAAGAGCGCATCCAACAAGCTATTTTGAAAGCGCTTCTAGCAACTCAATTTTTACTAATAAGAATGCAACTTGGTGAAATCACAACAACTGGGATGAACAAGAAGGACAATGTGGATGTGTGGCTTTTTTTGATCCGAAGAAGGAAAGGTCTTTGGAATCTAGTATGGGTGCTGTAAAAGAAGAGCAGGCAGAGCTGGAAGGCAGGGTTAAATGTGTCATTAGTTTGGAATCATTGAGTAGCCGCATGAGAGCCAAGTCCAGCCTTCCATGGATTCCATTGACCCTTATCTAATGCCAATTTAGCTTTGATCAGGGGTGAAATGCTACTGGTTCGGGCCGGTTCACCTGAACCGGTAGTAAAAAAATGCTTTAAAAAAGTTTTTAAAAAGGTTCCGACGATTGCGCAGTACAGCTAATTGTCACAGCTGATCGTCAGAACTTTTTTAAAACTTTTTTTTAAGTTAAAAAATGCTAAAAAAAGTTTTAAAAAGTTGGCCACGCCCACCCAGTCACATGACCACCCCCATCAAGCCACCCCCACCAAGCCACCCCCACGGAACTGGTAGGGAAAATTTTTGAATTTCACAAGAAGAGGGTAGCAATCTTACCTGGTAACCAGGTAATCCTTTCTCACCTGGCTGCCCTGGGTATCCGGGAGGACCCTAGAAATATAAGTTCAATTTACATACAGGCAATGCAAGTTGAGTTCTTTCCCCCATATAAGAAAACCAGAAAAATATTTTTAGGAGGAATATTCCCATATAGGAGGAAGGAAAAAAAAAATCAGGCTGCATCGTAAATGATATTCATAAAAGTCCTAAATCGTTGCATGAGATGGTCAACAGTCACAAAATTCTGAACATTTGATCCCCTGTAAAATGGCATAAAATTTGCTTTGATTTAATTCATGAGAAAAGTGACTGCCAAGACGAGTTCATGAAACGGGGGTCTAATTAAGATGAACAAGTTCGTCAAAGCAGGACCAAAACAGCCTAATTTCCCCCTTAACAAAAGTCAACTAAATCAAGTCAACCAGAATTATACTATGGTATGGACAAGTTCATAATTCCAAATTGCTTCCGGTTTTTTTCATGCTTACAGGTAATCCAGGTTTTCCTACGTGGCCAATCGATCCTGGAGACCCTCTCTGACTCTGTTTGAGAAGGGAAAAAAAACATAATTATTGATTATTGATTTAAAGAATATCAATGATCATTGATATCAATGATCTTAGTGAAAAGTCAAGGTCAATTCATGACATTCAAATATTTGTTTTCTCTTTTTTTCCATCCCTTTGTCCCAGCAGGAAGAAGTACTATCCTCAGGAAGGCACAGAAATTGAAAAATACTGAGATTTTTTAAAACAGAAATTGTGTTTCATTAGCTGAAAATTTGAACGCAGGGCTCTTGGCTCAGACAGAAATTCCACGCGCCATCTGGTGGCTAGAAAATACCCAACATTAAATTGTCATTTCATGTTTTAAAATGTATATTTAGCTGTTTAAACGTTGGCAGATTTTGGTAGCTTAGAAAACACCTAACTGTACTGATTCACCAGCCAAGATCTTTTAACTTTGGCAATTGGGTGAAGTCAAAAAGTCAAGGCAACGAGATTGAGTTGACTCAACGCAATGAGTCAACCCAATGAGAATCAACCAATGGAATAGCTTGCCTTCAGAAGTTGTGAGTGCTTTCAAAAGAGACTGGACAACCATTTATATGAACTAGTATAGGGTCTCCTGCTCAAACAGGGGGTTGAACTAGAAGACCTCCAAGGTCCTTTCCAATTCTATTATTCTCTATCCATGAGATAGCTTGCAATTGAAATGTTTACCCTGCTAAAATTCTTTCGCACTGAATGTCTGTTTCTAGTTTGATTGGGTCTAATATTTCACGTTTTGCCCTTGAACTGATTAAAAAAAACCCTTATTATGGAATAATCATTTTTTTTTTAAAAAAAGGTTTCTACTTACTGGCCATCCTGCTTGAAGAAGTTGATAGAATGAAGACTGCTAAACAGGGGAAGAAAAGAAATAAATTTGGCGTTATCAAAGAGAATGGACAAACAGGTGCACATATAGAATAGAATAGAATAGAATAGAATAGAATAGAATAGAATAGAATAGAATAGAATAGAATAGAATAGAATTAGAGTATAGAGTATAGAGTATAGAGTAGAGTAGAGTAGGATAGGATAGGATAGAATAGAATAGAATAGAATAGAATAGAAGTAGAGTAGAGTAGGAGTAGAGTAGAGTAGAGTAGAAACAGAACAGAACAGAACAGAAGTAGAGTAGAGTAGAGTAGAGTAGAGTAGAGTAGAGTAGAGTAGAGTAGAGTAGAGTAGAATAGAATAGAATAGAATAGAATAGAATAGAATAGAATAGAATAGAATAGAATAGAATAGAATAGAATAGAATAGAATAGAATTCTTTACTGGTCAAGTGTCTTTGGGGCATATGGTCTCAGTGTACATAAAAACTAAGATATGAGTGAACCAATAAGCAACTATAATTTAGCATTTCAAACACAAAATGTGCAATCACTCTAAAGAGCAATCAGCAACCATTATCTTTTGTACAAGCAACAAGACCAGAGCAGTACAAATATTGAAAATAATATCTTGGGGACTAAAAAGGCATACAAAGGATGGAAGAAAGATTAAGATGTTAATTGCTCGAATGAGAGAAGGCTGGAAAGCATAATTGTATGTTTTATTTAAATTTCTTTATTCTCTTTCTCCTACTTTCTGTTGATTTTTTTTTTTTTTACTGCGTCGAAAATAGTAATAGATATAAATAACTAAAGTTCGGCATCCAGCGGCTATTGACGGAGCCAAACCCACACCACCAATAAAGACTAAGAATTAAGGAGGGGGAGAAAAAAATTAAAGGGGACACAGAGCTGAAACATGAAACGAGCAAGTTGCTATTCCGAATAGCATCCCTCGATGCTGCAATTTCAAATATTTGTTTACCGGTGGAACCATTAAAAAAAAAAAGTGATTAAAAAAAAGCAATCGAAGGAAGACACACGAGCTGGATAAGGCACCTACGTAAATCCAAGTTGCAAAATAAGAAAGGAAAGACGAGATAAACGACGGCAAGTAATATTAGAAAACTGCTGTTTTAATCCTCTCGAATGGCAGTCAGCCAGTCTAGGCTGGGGCAAGTATTAAACCCTTGGGTGAGTTATCAGATTTCCAGCAATGGCTACAGTTTGCAGAAGTCAATTAAGACCCCTTTTTTCATTTTTCATAGTTTCAGGATTTGGATTTCTGCATTTTAAACTTCACACCTGTGTTCTATTGACCTGGGGGCTTAAATCAAGAAATAAGCCCATTGGCATCTGATGGTTATTGGCATGAGCCGCGGTGGCGCAGTAGTTAGAGTGCAGTACTGCAAGCTACTTCTGCTGACTGCTGGCTGCCTGCAATTTGCCAGTTCGAATCTCACCAGGATCAAGGTTGACTCAGCCTTCCATCCTTCCGAGGTGGGTAAAATGAGGAGCCAGATTGTTGAGGGGCAAGAGGCTGACTCTGTAAACCGCTTAGAGAGGGGTGTAAAAGTACTGTGAAGCGGTATATAAGTCTAAATGCTACTGCTATTCCTTCCTTCCTTCCTTCCTTCCTTCCTTCCTTCCTTCCTTCCTTCCTTCCTTCTTTCCTTCTTTCCTTCCTTCTTTCCTTCCTTCCCATGGTGGTGCAGTGGTTAGAATGCAGTACTGCCAGCTGATTCTGCTCACTGCCAGGAGTTTGATCCTGACCAGCTCAAGGTTGACTCAGCCTTCCATCCTTCCGAGGTGGGTAAAATGAGGAGCCAGATTGTTGGGGGGCAAGAGGCTCTGTAAACCACTTAGAGAGAGCTGTAAAAGCACTGTGAAGTGGTATATAAGTCTAACCACTATTGCTATTGCTACCGTATCACCTAGCAACTCATTTAACAAATGTTTCACTTAGCAGCGTCAATTTTCGGCTCTATCGTGGTCATAACCGGAGCAACCTAACGGTTAAATGCGCCTTAACATGCAACATTGACCTCAAGCAATGCTGCACGTCTAGACCCATTTCTGAATGAATTTGAGACGTGGAACGGAGGAGAAATTCATTTAATTCGTGCTTTAAACAAGCCGTGCGAATCTGCATTTCCCTGTCTGGGAAACAGCTTGGAACGCAACTAACCCTACATATTGAATATTTGTTCAAATTACTGCAGCGGCTCAAAAATTGCAGACATCTGTCTTTGAGGAAAGCAATTTGGTTTTCAGAGTTAAGTTGCCCGCAAAGGGATTTGAGTAATAAAGCAAAGAAGTGTTGAAATCAGTAGACAGACGTTCTTGAAATCTGGCCAAGCCATTCATGTGGATTAGCTTCCCTATCTCCTCGACAGTTTTAATCTCCGACTCCCGTTTCCAGCTCCGAGTTTCTATCGTGTTTCATTATCTTTTGATTAAAATGTTCGGGCGGGACGCCAAAAGATTGGAGGCGAATACCGCTATGGGAATGAAGACTTACCGTGAAGGCTAGCCAGTCCTCCTTGGAGTTTCTACCAAGAAAGATAATAGGAAGACCGGGAGCGCCAACATCTCCTGGATTGCCTCTGTGTCCCGGTTGGCCAATCGCACCAGGATAACCCTAAGAGAATTAAAATATATAGATATTAACAGTTGTTTTGTATAAGGGCTAGGACAGGACTGAGGAACTGACGAATGCTCCACTGACCAACCATTGTTGGATGTCACTTTTCAGCAATTTGAGACAACACAGTCAATGGCTCAGCCAAACCTGGTTGAGATGTTACCTTGGTGCCCTCTGAGCTTGGTGGTTTTCTTGCAGATGTTTCATTACCCAACTAGGTAGCATCATCAGTACTAGAAGGGTATGGGATTTGTGAAGAGGAGGAGGAGAACGGGGACTGTGGGGTCCTTTGTGCCTTCTGAGCTTGGTGGTTTCCCTGCAGATGTTTCATTACCCGATGAGGTGACATCATCAGTGCTAGAAGGGAGTGGGGTGTAAAGAGGAAGAGGAGGAGGAGGAGGAGGAGGAGGAGGAGGAGGAGGGAGGGAGGGAGGGAGGGAGGAAGAGAACTGTGGGGTCCTTGGTGTTCTCTGAGCTTGGTGGTTTTCTTGCAGACGTTTCATTACCCAATTAGGTAACATTATCAATGCTAGTATAGTACAGAGCAGTACCACGGTAGCACTGATGATGTTACCTAGTTTGGGTAATGAAACATCTCCAAGAAAACCACCAACATTAGACAGCTTCAAGAACCCTACAATCCTCCTCCTCCTCTTTCTCCTTCTCCTGCTGCTCCTCCTCCTCTCCACACACCCCAAATAAAAATTCTCTATGTATGGCCAGTTCCTGATGAATTAATTCAAAATCATTTGTTCTATGGACCTAAACCACATGAAAAAGAAACAAGGCCTTCAAATAAATGGGAAATCTTTAAACAAAAAACTATACCTTGATGCTGCCAAGAAAATTAAAAGATGCTTGCTCCTGGGGAGGAAAGCTATGGCAAATCTAGACAATGTACTAAAAAGCAGAGACATCACCCTGCCAACAAAAGTGCGTATAGTCAAGGCGATGGTTTTCCCAGTTGAATGGATGGCTGTGAAAGTTGGACCACAAGGAAGGCTGAGCGCAAAGAATGGAGGCCTTTGAACTCTGGTGCTGGAGAAGACTCCTGCGTGTCCCTTGGACTGCAAGGCCATCCAACCGGTCAGTCCTAGAAAAGATCAACCCTGGCTGCTCTTGAGAAGGCCAGATCCTGAAGAGGAAACTCAAATGCTTTGGCCACCTAATGAGAAGGAAGGACTCCCTGGAGAAGAGCCTAAGGCTGGGAATGATGGAGGGCAAAAGAAGAAAGGGACGACAGAGAACGAGGTGGCCGGATGGAGTCACTGAAGCAGTCGGCGTGAGCTTCAATGGACTCCAGAGGATGGTAGGTGACAGGAAGGCCTGGAGGAACGTTGTCCATGGGGTCACGATGGGTCGGACACAATTTCGCAACTAACAACAACAACAAATTCCAATCTTTTCCATTCAACTCACCTTGTCTCCTTTGGGTCCCATTAATCCAGGTGTTCCACGACAACCCTAGAAAATCCAAAGACAATGTAGAGTTATTTATTTATGGTATCTAATCATCCATTCATTCTTATAGTTCACCTCTTCACCGTGAATCTATCAGGTGTTCCCATCCATATTTACAGGATGGAACCACATCGCAAAATTCTAAAATGTGTGGGATCCTGGTTTACCTACAATAGGGAATATTGGTTTGCTATCTAAATTAAGACATAATTTTTCCGCCTACTCCACAATAGGACTTTCACCAGCTCACACAGTTTTTAACAGGAGAGAATAACAGAGTTGGAAGGGACCTTGGAGGTCTTCTAGTCCAGCTCACTGCTAAAGCAGGAGACCCCATACAATTCCAGACTAAGGGTTGTCCTCCAGTGATGGAGCACCCACAGCTTCTGAAGGCAAGCTGTTCCACTGGTTAATTGTTCTGTTAAATTCCTGCTTTGCCCAATCATAAAAGGAGCAGAGAAGACACACAAGAGGCCCTCTACTTACAGGCAAACCTGGTGGCCCTGGTAGCCCACGTGCTCCTGGTTTAAGACGGCTCCCTTGAATATTCCTTAACTTCCATAAGGAGTCTGGATCATGGTTCTGAAGAGGAACTTCACTCAACTTATGCCAATAAGCATCTCCCTTGAACGTCTTAGAGACAGGCGCACCTTGTAGTTCCTTCACAGCATTGTCAAGTTCTGCTGAAGCTCTGGTAGAGTTTTGTCCAGTGTCTTGATCTAGAGATGCCTTCAGCCTGGACTGAAGGATTAAAATCTCAGGTATGTTTTCTGGAAATTCACTCTGCTCAGGGACAACTTTTGGCAGAGCGGAATGGTTAAAATCCACGATAGGATTGTGGAAGTAGGCACCAATGTCACCCTTGAGCTTCTTCTCAATAAAGTTCTCATCTAGAGATCTGGAGAGGTCCCCTTTCTTGGGACTCGGAGAAATGACTCTGAACAGAGTTCTTGAATGAATATTGTTCTTATTAAATACGTGGGTAACATTCGTAAGGGAGCTGTCTGTTTTTTCTCGCTTCTCTGTAACCAGACTTCCATTTCTGGATGATTGAGTGTCGGAGAGGCTGAGGAGCTGCAAATCCGAAACCATCCCTGAACGAAGAAGCCTTCTCCTGGAGAACCTGCTGAGATTTTTCAGAGAATCTTCCCACTCTCGGGGATATGTCAAAACTGCATCTGACTCCAAGCCCTAGGAAAAAAAAAACAGTTTAAAAGCTGGCTGTGTACCAGTTTTTGAGTTCACACAACATCACAATCATGGCTTTGTCTAAGCATGGCTCACTCAGCAAACTACAGCTGGCTTGTCATAATGTGTTTAAGCTAACTTCATTTTTTTTATTAACTCAAGTGGGGTTCATAGGACACAACACAAGGCAAACAAATTACATTCTGAGCTTAACGGACTGGATGATACATGGATGCCTCATATTCACTATAAGAATGAGAGTCTTACTTTATATTTTAAAACGAGTGGAGGAATATTGTCTCACATCCTTAAGCATTCCCAAATTTGCCTCTTTGTTTAGAGAAAAAATAATCATCATTTCCAATTCCTCATGATTTCAATTAAAAGTGCCTAACATCCTTAGTCCATCTAGCAATTACTAGGAATCTAAGAATTCTAACTCTGGAAGGTTATGACGAGGGACTTTTTTTACATTTATTTTGACCCTGCAAGGTTTACAGATTAACAGGAAGGATTACAAGCAGCAGGCAGAACCCAAATCAAGCCTCAGTTTGTGACCTCAGCTCAATAGTGTAATGCATTGTGATGTTGCGACAGGTCCGGTGGCAGGTATCATCTAACAAGTAGATGATACTCTACTCTACTGAATCATCTAGTGAGGTATCATCTAACAAGTAGAAGTAGGTATTTGTGTAAGGAGGACAAAGGAAGGCAGCCCTTGTAGGTAGGCTGCATTAACAGAGGGACAGAATCAAGATCATGAGAAGTGTTGGTATTCCTTTATAATGCCACACTTGGAATCCTGCGTCCAGTTTTGGTCACCACAATATAAAAAAAGATGTTGAGAGTCTAGAAAGAGTGCAGAGAAGAGCAACAAAGATGATTAGGGGACTGGAGGATAAAACATATGAAGAACGGTTGAAGTAATTGGATATGTCTAATTTGATGAAAGAGGGACGCGGTAGCTCAGTGGCTAAGATGCTGAGTTTATCAATCGAAAGGTCGTCAGTTCGGCGGTTCAAATCCCTAGTGCCGTGTAACGGGGTGAGCTCCCATTACTTGTCCCAGCTTCTGCCAACGTAGCAGTTCGAAAGCATGTAAAAAATGCAAGTAGAAAAATAGGGACCACCTTTGGTGGGAATGTCACAGCATTCTGTGCGCCTTTGGCGTTGAATCATGCCGGCCACATGACCATGGAGACGTCTTCAGACAGCGCTGGCTCTTCGGCTTTGAAACAGAGATGAGCACCGCCCCCTAGAGTCGGGAACGACTAGCACCTATGTGTGAGGGGAACCTTTACCTTTACTTTAATTTGACGAAAAGAAGGACTAGGGGTGACATGATAGCAGTCGTCCAATATCTAAGGAACTGCTACAATGAAGAGGGGTCAACCTATTTTTCAAAGCACCAGAAGCAACGGATGGAAACTAATCAAGGAGAGAAACAATTTATAACTAAGGAGAAATTTCCTGATAGTTAGAACAATTAATCCGGGGAACAAACTGCCTCCAGAAGTTGTGAATGCTCCAACACTGGAAAATTTTTAAGATGATGTTGGATAACCATTTGTCTGAAGTGGTGTAGGGTTTCCTGCCTAAGCAGGGGGTTGGACTAGAAGACCTCCCAGGTCCCTTCCAACTCTGTTATTCTGTTGATTCGCTTACAGACAAACATTCATTCTGGGTGCAATAAAGAAGGGGAATAATGAAGAATATTTCAGAAAGAAAGAGCAGTATCAACAATGGAGTGATGGAGCTGGTTAATATGGAAACCTACCTTAAGGAGGTTGGCAACAGCTGGTCTAACAACCCATAATCCCACGAAAAGCAATCTGAAGAAGAGAGATCTCATGGTATTCTGATCTAGGTGGAGTTCAGGATCCAGGGATCAAGACTGGCAATAGACAGAACATTCAGAGTCTCAGGGTTTTTTTGGTGTGAGAGTGGTGAAGATATATAGAGGTCCTGCCCATTTGGTCACCGCTGAGCAAGAAAAACCACAAGGACTGCCCAGTTCCCAAGACGTCACATCAGTCCAAGGAGGAAGAATGGAGGAGAAGGATAATTTTTTTTCTCCCCCGTTTTTGACTGGCATCTGGCTTGGCTTGGCCCCTTCTTGGCAACGGAATGGCACACCTCGTGGAGTGCTTTATTTTAAATGAGCCACGGCAACGAGCTTGGTGCTTTGCCAAACAGGTTGCTGCTGAAAAAGTACAAGGGGCCTTCCATTCGCAAGGAGGTGACACTTGATTTTAAAAAAAAAATGGAAGTCAGGGAAGAACTGTGGATTCTTTGATCGGGAGACTAGATTTTTTTTTTTCCAACTAAACTGCAAAAGGCAACCTTGGGATTTCTCTCCCACCCTCAGAAGATCTCAGTTAGCAAAGAAAAAAAAAGCGGTGTGGGGAAAGGGAACAAGGAGGAGGAGAAGATAGATAAGGAAGACAAGAAGGAGAAGGGGAAGGAGAAGGGGAAGGAGATGGAGGAGGAGGAGATAGATAAGAAGGAAGGAGGGGAAGGGGAAAGAGGAGGAGGAGGAGGAGAAGGGGAAGATAGATAAGGAGGACAAGAAGGGGAGGGAGAGGAGGAGGAGGAGGAGGAGGAAGAGATAGATAAGGAGGACAAGAAGGGGAAGGGAAGAAGGAGAAGATAAATAAGGACAAGAAGGGGAAGGGGAAGGAGGAGGAGGAGGAGAAAGAGGAGAGAGATAAGAAGAACAAGAAGGGGAAGGAGGAGAAGGGGAAGGAGGAGGAGAAGGAGAAAGAGAAGAGAGATAAGAAGGACAAGAAGAGCAAGGGGAAGGGGAAGGAGGAGGAGGAGGAGAAGGAGAAGAAGGAGAAGGAGAAGAGAGATAAGAAGGACAAGAAGAGGAAGGGGAAGGAGGAGAAGGAGAAGGAGAAGAAGGAGAAGGAGGAGAAGAGAGATAAGAAGGACAAGAAGAGGAAGGGGAAGGAGGAGGAGGAGAAGGAGAAGATAGATAAGGAGGACAAGAAGGGGAGGGGGAAAGGAGGAGGAGAAGGAAGAGGAGGAGGGGAGAAGGAGAAGATAAATAAGGAGGATGGGAAGGGGAAGGAGGAGGAAGAGGAGGAGGAGATAGATAAGGAGGAGAAGGAGAAGATAGATAAGGACGCCGGGAAGGGGAAGGAGGAGGAGGAGGAAGAGGAGGAGGAGGAGGAGAAGATAGATAAGGAGGACAAGAAAAAGGGGAAGGAGAAGGGGAAGGAAAAGAAGGAGCCATCATGAGATCAGGGCTCATTCCCTCCATCTTTTTTTTTCTTTGTGTGAGAATTTTGCCTCCCTGCCTCATAAGTGCTCATGCGCCCAAAAGCTTCTGCCACAAAATGAGTATATCTGATCACTGCCATGTCAAAATAACAGACACCAAGATGGTAAGAAGATTTGCTCTTTCAAAGAACATCTCAAAACTATTCACAAGAAGGCCGACAGAAGCTGGCCCATAGAATGGAGCCTAGAATAACCCAAGAAGCTGAATTTCCATATGTTGAGCCCCACCCCACCCCCCCGCAAATTTTACTGAGGTAAAGCAGAACCCGGTTGACTTGATCTAACTAAGGATGACGAAGGAACGTAGCCTCCAAACGTGTGAGAATTGGAGGGAAAAATAAGTCACTTCTCCAGCGCCACAGATTCTTAGTAATGAATTTGTGGGCGCTTCCTTCACACAAATTGTCTTACATTACCTCCGAGAGGGCTTTGTGTTCTCAGAACTTTGCTGAACCTTGGCAGACAGTGGGCGCTTTCCTTCCCCAGCTGGCACTTGGCAAACTCCTTCCCAAAGTTTCATTTAGAGGTAATTAGAGAGAAGCCTTCTCTTTGGAGACGTTGGACAATGAGCGTCTTGCCAAGGGAACACCCAGCCGCCTATAAATAGCTGAGAAGGAAGTTCTGACACGGTCTGGTTCCCGATTCTTTATCATGGTTCTCCATGAAAAGCCAGTGGTTTACAAAGCAACTCCCCACTTTTCCAAAAAAGGGAGCTCCTGTTTGCCTCGTGTACCAACAACTCAACAAAAGTAGGAATTGTTGCATCGCACCTTACAAAAATGATGTGGCACTTAGGTCATCAATGTCCAATTGAAGGCATTGTTGTGTCCTAGGCTTACGGAGTCATTACAAGACACAATTAGTCCCATACAAACCTATTTTATTGTAACTGCTGAGAATTACGTTCATTCCCAGCTGAGTCCCAATTAGTTGCCAAAAACAAGTCCTTCGGAAGAAGTCCTTCAGGATAATCACCAACCTTTATCTTCTTTGACACTTTGCCAAAGGCCTTACTTGGCAAAGCCCCATGAAGTTCAGAAACAAACAAGAGATGCCAACTGGAAACAGAGTTAACAACGTTGCTTTCCTGCAAAAAGGCCCAAATGCCTCTGTTTCTCTTTTAAGCCTTATGGGAGGGGCCAATCATCTCCTGGCCTTACTACCGAGTTGTCCCTTTTGCTTTAGCTGCCCTTGCCTTCTGGCAGCTCTGCGCATGCTTGCACTAGGAACAGGCTCCTCCTGTTCCTCTGCCTCTCTGCTGTCCGACTCTGGGGGCTCCGGAGTCCATGCATCACTCCCAGATGGCCTTGGCCCAATCTTTGCCTCCGATGCAGAGCCCTCGTCCAGGCCTTCCCCTGACTCTAGGACTGGCCCATGTTCCTCCCCAGCCTCCTCACTGTCTGATTCCGCTGCCAGCTCCGCAGGCTGCTGGCGGACCACAACAGGCATACTGTCTTTTCTAGGACCTGCTGATGAGTGAGACAGGGATAAAGAGATTGACATGTTGTCATGTATTCAAGTATTCCAGTACAACTAAGATCATGGCATCCGGCCCTCTCAATTCCTGGCAAATAGATGGGGAAGAAATGGAGGGAGTGACAGATTTTATTTCCCTGGGCTCCAAATCACTGCAGATGGGAACTGCAGCCAAGAAATTAAAAGACGCTTGCTCCTGGGGAGGAAAGCTATGGCAAATCTAGACAGCATACTAAAATGCAGAGACATCACCCTGCCAACAAAAGTGCATATAGTCAAGGCTATGGTGTTCCCAGTTGCAATGGATGGCTCTGAAAGTTGGACCATAAGGAAGGCTGAGCGCCAAAGAATGGAGGCCTTTGAACTCTGGTGCTGGAGAAGACTCCTGCGAGTCCCTTGGACTGCAAAGCGATCCAACCTGAGCGGGGTGGGGGCATCGGGGGGTGGGGTGGGCTAGAAGACCTCCAAGATCCCTTCCAACTCTTATCCTTCTGCAATTTTGAAACCCTAACCCTAATCCCCTCCCCTTTATCATACAAAGGGAGATGAATTTCGTTAGGAACATAGACTAACCTAAAACCTATTTTATTTTTTATTTCTTTTGCTTTTCTGCACGGAAATTGAAATGACGAACCTTACCAAACCAAACCAGAAATAAAATAATAAGTTTTAAAAACCAGATCGGGAGCCTGCTGGGCATGAAAAGCCGCTTCTCGTTAATTCCACAAGTCCAGAGACAGTAACCTCCCCTCTGATTCGGAACAAATTTCTTACCACTGTGGCTATTTAAAAAAAAAAAAGAAAGAAAGAAAGGAGGAAGAAAGGAAGGAAGGAAGAAACCCTAGTATCATTTTCAAAAAGCTCCAAATTAAAAGCAGAATAGGGAAGAACAGGAGCCTAAGGAGGCAGGGAAAAGCAGGGGCATCCACAGTTCATGTCTTACTCTGCAAAAACCAACAGAAAGTATCTAAAAATATACATATTTTTTTTTAAAAAAAATATGTGCTTACTGAAATCACGAGGCGCAAGATGACGTCAAAGTTGGCAAGGAATAGTCCCTTGGTGGCCAAGCAGCCAACTTTCAAAAGGCTGCAGTTGACTCCATCCTGGCCAAAAGAAAGTCCACCAGAATCCCGATAGGATAAAGCTAGTTTATCTAGAAAGGTGGAAGGGATGGGAAGAAAGAAAGAAAGAAAGAAAGAAAGAAAGGAAGGAAGGAAGGAAGGAAGGAAGGAAGGAAGGAAGGAAGAAGGAAGGAAGGAAGGAAGGAAGGAAGGAAGGAAGGAAGAAAGAAAGAAAGAAAGAAAGAAAAGAAAGGAGAGTTTAACAGATTAACAGAGTTGGAAGGGACATCGTAGGGCATCTAGTCCTACCCAGTGGTAAAATCCAATTTTTTTTTACTACTGGTTCTGTGGGTGTGGCTTGGTGGGCGTGGTATGGCAGGGGAAGGATACTGCAAAATCCCCATTCCCACTGCACTCCAGGGGAAGGATATTGCAAACTTCCCATTCCCTCCCCATTCCTGGGGGAAGGATATTGCAAAATCTTCACTCCCTCCCCACTCTGGGGCCAGCCAGAGGTGGCATTTGCCGGTTCTCCGAATTACTCAAAATTTCCGCTACCGGTTCTCCAGAACCTGTCAGAACCTGCTGCATTTCACCCCTGGTCCAACCCCCACCCAAGCAGGAGACCCTACACCATTTCTGACAGATGGCAGTCCAGGCTCTTCTTGAAAGCTTCCAGGGATGAAGCTCCCACAACTTCCGAAGGCAACTTCTGTTCCATGGGTTGATTGCTCTCTCACTGCCAGAAAATTATTTCCAGGTTGAATCTCTCAAGAGAATTGCAGGGCAAGAAGTCATAGGGGGAAAAAAAAACCCCATGCTTTGCCCTTCAAGAATCGAACCATGTTTGAGCAGAGGGTTGGACTAGGAGACCTCCAAGGTCTCTTCCAACTCTGTTATTCCGTTAAAAACATGGGAGATTTATAAGAAGAGATTGGACAGCCATTTGTCTGAAATGGGATATAAGGTCTCTCGCCTAAGCAGAGGGTTGGACTAGAAGACCTCCAAAGTCCCTTCCAACTCTGTTATTCTGATGTTCGTGCACCCCCACGCCCACCACCTCACCTGCGGGCAGCGGGGAATCTGCGTCCCGGTTCTCTCCATCCAGCTGCATCCACATGTCCCGGGACCCCAAAAGGAGGAGAGGGGACAGGAGTGCCAGCAACATTGCCGGCTTTGCGCGGACTGAAGTGGGAGTAGGTCTGGCGCCTGCTGCAGGCAGCTGTTGCGCGCCTTGCAGTATGAGCTCGGGCAGGCGCAGAAAAGGTTAATGGGGGCTGCTCCCCCCGCCTTCTTATTGGGGAGTGGGCACCGACCATGTGCTTAAGGTGAACGTGAGACAAGGAGCTGCGCCTCTGGTTGACAGAAAGGCAGCTAGCTCCCCCAATGTCTGGGACGAGAAGAAGGGAATGGGGGGAGAAATCAGGCTCAGTTGCTGCTTAATCCTGGTTTAAATAAACCACAATGGGTGGACTCAGCAGACACTGGGAATACCATAGATGAAGTCACACTAGGTTTTAACCAAGGTGATGTTGGATGCAATTGTGATCAATGTATCAGGATCAACCGACGATAGATGTGATCCATTTTTAGGATCAACTGGGGATGCTAGATGTGATCAGTTTCGCAGGACTATGGAGCAAGCATTGTGTTCTTCCCACGATGGTTGATGGAATAAGCCACAATTGATTGGGCTGTTGATGCAATATGCTAAATTATAGACTTACTTCCGATAAGAGCATGTTTGTAGCTCAGGGTTGAACTGTGGGGTCCTTGGTGCTCTCTGAACTTGGGTTGTTTCTTCCAGACGTTTCATGACCCAAGTAGGTAACACCATCAGTGCATTCTCAGATTGTTCTTATCCCATTCACATCCCTACTTAATTGTTTCATCATTCAGGTGGACTCACTCACTCCAGCAAAGAATGTACAATAAATATTCTCACATGTTGGTTACTTGTGAACCAGTAAAACACTGCTCTGCGCACGCCCAGCCAGCCATGCTACACTTCCCAGATTTTGCTCATCGCCATCTCTTGCACGCTTTTCGTCGCAATAATGCAATATCGGGTTTTCCAGTCAATCGTATAGAATGTGAAGGATGTGTGCTTGTGTTTTATTTTGATAGTTATAACGTACACTGAAGATGGCATCTAATTTCGTTGGACGAGGAGCAATGACAATAAAGTAAATTTAACAATCCTGCATACTTAGCTATAGCTTCACTAAGCTATGGATTTGGCATCTGTGCAAGGGCCGTGAACTGCACCTGTGGAGTGACCAGCCTGAAAGTGTTCTTCACAGAGGCCTTCACCATGGAAACTTACCCTCATGATGTTGGTTGGTTGATCAGGAGCTTAGAAACTAAAATATATGAAGAATGATTGAAGGAATTGGGAGTGAAATCCAGCAGGTTCTGACAGGTTCTGGAGAACCGGTAGCGGAAATTTTGAGTAGTTCGGAGAACTGGCAAATACCACCTCTGGCTGGCCCCAGAGTGGGGTGGGAATGGGGATTTTGCAATATCCTTCCCCTGGAGTGGGGAGAGAATGGGGATTTTGCAGCATCCTTCCCCTGCCATGCCCACCAAGCCACGCCCACAGAACCGGTAGTAAAAAAATTTGGATTTCACCACTGCCTTGTTTAGTGAAATGAAGGACCAGGGGTGACACGACAGCAGTCTTCCAATATTTGAGAGGCTGCCACAAAGAGGGAAGGGGGTCAAGCTATTCTCCAAAGCACCTGAAGGCAGGACAAGAAGCAACGGGTGGAAACTAACCAAGGAGAGAAGCAACTTAGAACTAAGGAGAAATTTCCTGACAGTTAGAACAATTAATCAGTGGAACAACTTGTCTGCAGAAGTTGTGAATGCTCCAATACTGGAAATTTTTAAGAAGAGATTAAACAACAGTTTGGAATGATATAGGATTTCCTGCCTGAGCAGGGGGTTGGACTAGAAGACCTCTAAGATCCCTTCCAGCTGTGTTATTCTGTTTTCTTTTATCTGTTTTCCATTCATCAGCTTGGAAGGTGAATCTATCTTCGAATACCTTTCTTTTTTTAGGATTTATAGTTTCTCTTCCTGCGGTCATTATAATTTCACTGTGCTCTTCCCCTCTCCCCCGTCTAATAAAGGCCATATTGAACAAAAAAAAAATGTAGCCTCTAATTTTGTTTGTAATTCTGTTATGAATAAATCTGAACTTCAAGTACATTTCTTCCACCAATATAATAATTGTCAACCTTGGAGCAAACATCTTTGAGGCTTCATGGTTGCCACAAGGCAGACTGTGGAGAAAGGGAGGGGAAAAATTAGATTGCTCGGCTTTGCCGTCAAAATACACAGTTTTTCTTGTGGGAACCAAGGTCATTCCAACAGGTGACTGAGAAGAGGAGGAGTGGAGTAACCAGGCAACCTACCAGCACCACTGTTGGACAATGTGACCGATGACCTGGGAGGAAGCGGGAACTTTTGCTTTTTAATCGGTTTTCACCAGTTGTGCCAATATGATGTATCCAGTAATTTGTTCTTTGAGGAATCTACCTGCTTCGGAGTTCTCCTTTCAATGAGTGTATTACTTGGAACGCTGACAATAATTTTCACATATTCTTCATTTACTTACCTCTCATTCTTAAACCTTGCGTGCCACACAATAAATTTGCTGTTGAGTTCACACCCGATTAATTAAATCTCTCTCTTTCTTTCTTTTTTTTTTTTTCCTAAGGGTTTATTTAAATTCAAGGACTTTGCTTCATACAAAATGTAATTGTAGAAACAATGGCAGAATCCAAAGTTTGGCTGATAAATATGATTCAGGCAGCAAGTCATTCAATCACAGATTTTTTTTTTTTAAATTTTCCCAGCCCCCTTCTTAAAAGTTCCATTTATGTTGCATTTTGGAACTTTTCTGTGGGTTTTTTTTTTAACACTGCTTTTTTTTTAATATAAACTTTTTGCAACAAACCCCCGATTGATATCAAATATAATTAAAAATTAACAACAGGTGAATACATTGTATCAAAAAAGTACGAAGATAAACATTTTCCTCCATGCACCTTATATATATATATAGTCTGTGCTATATATATATAGAGGTTGGTATATATTTATATTTTATGTATATATTTTACATGCAAACGTTACTTATTCAAAGTATAGCCACCACTAGACTGATTTTGGATGCAAAAAAGAAAAATGATGGGTGCATTTTATGTTTTGGCAACTCGCTAGAAGAATTTAGGGAAACCTCTGAGCCCTGAACTTCTGGTGTCTTCGTTGACCTGCCTGTGGTATTATCTGAACAGTTCAGAAGGGGTTTACTGTTGACTTCTTTTGAGCTGGCCTTCAATTTTTTTTGTGTGGCTTGCACAACCCTGGATTTTTCTGGTGCTCGCTTGTGCAAATACTAACCAGCTCCCACTTGGATTACAATTTTTTTTCCCGACATCCTCTAAGGTTGGCTAAGTATTGCCATTTGCTTAAGAATGACCTCAATGTAAGGGTGAAGACTATCTCAAGGGCAACCTCAAGGAAAGTCTGAAGATTATCTCAAGGGCAACCTTCAAAGAAAGACTGAAGACTATCTCAAGGTCAACCTTCAAGGAAAGACCAAATATGATCTCAAGGTCAACCTTCAAGGAAAAACCAAAGACGATCTCAAGGTCAACCTTCAAGGAAAGACCAAAGACGATCTCAAGGTCAACCTTCAAGGAAAGACCAAAGACGATCTCAAGGTCAACCTTCAAGGAAAGACCAAAGACAATCTCAAGGTCAACCTTCAAGGAAAGACCAAAGACGATCTCAAGGGTAACCTAAAGGAAAGACTGAAGACTACCTCAAGTAAAAATTGCCTGGTGAAAGGCAGGTTGATGACCCAACTTTGCTCAATGATGCAATTCTCCCACTTAGCATGTGAATTCTCAGCAACCTCCACTCTCTGTTGGTGACTGTAGTCTGTAGCTTCCTTCAACACTTGATAAACCCACTTTGGGGGAAGTGCCTGCTCGTTTGGTCCCAAGTGGTCCCAAGTCTTTGAAAGTCCTCCCTTCATGGTCACCACCATCTCTAGAAGGGAACCTCATTTGCGATGAGCTCGATTTGAGATAACACGTGCATCGAAAAGAGAGCTGGGTGGATTCTCCAAACCAGTGGAAAGCCAGTTACCAAAAGCCACTACTACATGCATTTCAACAGTGGCAATATTTGTGATCATCCTTCCCCCCACCCCAACATCTCCCAGAGACATCACCTCCCAAATATCGTCAATCAATTATCCAAACTTGTAATTTAGCAGCTGCGAATGCCACTTACAATTGGACAGGGTGGTTGCATCATACTGGTTTAATAAGAAAAACGGGAACGCAGGACAGCGGTTACAGAATAAAACCAACCAACCAACCCCATGCACAAAATTGGGAGAAAACAGATTTTTCCCGGCGAGTTTGTTCTCCGTATCTTGGATTTTTTTTTTCTAAAACAACTCCCCTTCCTTTTTTTATTATTCTTATTTTGTGTGTTTTTTTTAAATGGTTTTCCCCAAGAAAGTATTTGTGCCTTCCTATTGGTAAAAGGTAGAAAAGATTTGGTCACAGTCATGCTTTTGCTTGGAAGAAGGAAAGGAAAACGTCAACTTGGTTAAGTTGTAAAATAACATGATGGTCTTGTATGGCTTGATGGATTTCGCTCCCATTCTTCGACTGGAGTTATGAAAAAAAAGTACCGCTATCGTTGCATAGCCCTAGTTTTATTTTGTTGCATTTTTTAAAGAATCGTATTTTTTTTTAGAAAGAAAAAAGATAACGCAGCGTCCACCCGAGAAGGACGAACTATTCTCGGTGAATCGGTTTCCTGCATGTATCCTCCATTTTTTAAAAAAGTTATCTCCATCAAGCCAACCTATTCTTCACCCCGGACAAGAGAACACCAGTGGTGGGATTCAAATAATTTAACAACCAATTCTCTGCCCTAATGGCCAGCTGGGTAGGCATGGTTTGGTGGTCATGTGACCGTGTGGGCATGGCCAACTCAACGTCACTCATGTCGATCGGTGCTTCGCTTTAGCTGTTACAATGTAACAAGAGTTAACCAGAGAGGCAGTTTCTGTAAGCAGGGCAATAAAGATTAGGCTAGAAACAACGCCAGAATGTTTCCTTCCTTACAGGATTAGCCCTGTAAAGTGGGAAAAAACAAAAGGAGATTTCTTCCAACAACCGGTTCTCCGAACTGCTTAGAAAGTTAACAACCGGTTCTCCCGAATAGGTGCGAACCGGCTGAATCCCACCACTGGAGAACACCATACGACTTGCCTAGGCTAATTTGTATGCCAAAATGCAAATTTAGAAAGAGCCGCTTGCATGTTAAATAGAGTTTCCCTACAAGTGGTCCTCAACTTAACACCCATTTATTTAGTGACCGTTTGAAGTGACAACAGCACTGGAAAGAGGATGATGTACGACAATTGTGGCATCCTCGTGATCACGTGACCAAAATTCAAAGGCTCGGCAACTGGCATGTACTTATGACAGTTGCTCCGTACTAGGATCATGTGATCAACTGTTGTAACCTTCCCAGCCAGTTTCTGACAAGCAAAGTCCAAAGGGAAAGCCAGATTCACTTAAGGACCGCAAGAGTCAGACACCCCCCACAGCGATTCGCTTAACAATGGTGGCAGAAAGATGTCATGAAACTTAAGACTCTCTTAACAACTGCCTTGCTCAGCAGTGGAAATTTCGAACTCAGCTGTGGTCTTAAGTTGAGGACTAGTTCCCACGCTAAAGGGGTAACTATTACCGTAGAAAAAAACATTTGTTGCCCTGGGTGCTAATTCTGGCAGTTCTGAAGATGCCCTCATATTATTATTTTTTTATGCTTAATGACATCCAACATTTCAGCTGCACTTCTGTTGGGACGGCTCAATCGGAAGACTCTTAGGCCTAAAGTAAAATTAATAGTGCTCCTGTTTACGTGTTCAAAAGGTGGCGGATTAATAAAAGAGAAAGATGTTACACACGCATGCATCCATACACAAACACGCAATCTAGGGATGAGATTACTTGGAGATCAGAATCTGGAAAACGCAGTTTTTAAAAGAGAGAGGCGCATCTTTCTGAGATGCTTCAACTTGAATTCCCAAAAGTTGGTGTCTATGCCTTTTTTCCCCCAAGTTGTGGTCATAAGTCGAAGGATTACCTGTACAGGATTTCCAGAAGATTTACGAATTCAAATCCCACTGCTTTAAGTGGGAGAAGAAGAATTTTGAAGTCCGAGATACCCAGCTTTCTATTTTTAAAAATGTGTTCGCTTAAAAACCTCTGACTCACAAGCGTCCAAGGGATAGCTTTAAAAGCAAAATGTTGTATTTTCTTGTCTTTCCAAAAAAACAACAACACATTTTCCCAGTTCAAGAATTAAACTACTTTTTTACGGTCTCTTTGTATATTCTGTGCGCCTGGTCTGTGTTCTCTGTGTTAAGTGGTTAAGCTTTTCCTTTGCAGCCGATTTTTGCTAAATAATAATAATAATAATAATAATAATAATAATAATAATAATAATAATAATAATAATAATAATAATAATATTTCCCCCTTAGGTTGAGATTCATTCCTCCCGTTGCAAAAAAACTCTCCCCTTGCTTCTCTGTGGCTATTTGGATCAAGTATTAAAGGAGATATAAAATACTGCCTTAATGCAAAAAATTGCAAGCTTTTTCCGCCCGGGTACATGGGATTATAGCAACACCTAGTGACAATTTAAAGTTATTAACTAATAATCATAATAATAAAAAGATATTAGCCTTAGATGCTAATTTGCAACTGCCTTTTAAAGCATGCCACAGTAGCACTTGCTGGGATGGGCAGGGAACTGATTTAAAACACATAAAGTGCTAAAAAGAAATGTGGGACATGCTTAATTTTTGCAAAGTTTTATTCTGTTTCTCGGGCTGGGTGGCTTTTTAGAGGTTTGCTGACGGAGAAACAACTATTTTTTTTTTCCCTTCCCCATCCCATCTTATTTTTCCAGTCCTGTGCAAGCAGTTCTCGACTTAAAACCATTCGTTTAGTGACTGTCCAAAATGACAACAGCACTGAAAAAAAAAGCGACGTATGTTTTTCGCGTTTACGACTTTTGGAACGTCGTGGCCACGTGATCAAAACTCAGTCGTAAAAGGGGACAAGACTCACTTAACAACCGCCTCGCTTAGCAACAGAAACGTGGGGCTCAATAGTGGCCGTAAGTCGAGGACTAGCTGTCTCTTAAAAAGATTCTGCTTTCAAAGCTACACGGGACACTTTCTCCTGGAACTGAAGTGCAAGCTAGATATAAAATGAAACACACTTTTGTGTCTAGCTTTATAAAGTTGTGTGTGTGTGTGTGTGTGTGGGTCTTTCATGCAAGGGGTTCCAACTTTTTTTGTGCGGGGGACAGAGGTTATTATACTTAATTGTATTTGCTGCAGGCAAGGGTTTGCCCCTTAGTTTCGATGGTGCAGATCATGGCTTCTTAAAAGCTATGGTTTGGCCTGGGAGTCAACTCCTGGTCTGGAAAACCAAGAACAGGAATAGCTAAATGTCTATGGAGATTCTCAGTCATCCAGGTTAGGATTGTCCCCAAAAGTGCTTTTCCAAGAGGCAACTGGACTTTCTTGCTTTTTCTTTGAAGACATTTTGCTTCTCTGAAGAAGCTTTTTGGATGAGAAGTGAAACGTTTTCAAAGAAAAAGCAGAAAGTGCAGTTGCTTCTTGAAAAAAAAAAAACACCTTTGGGACAAAGAACGGGAATCTTTTTTTCCAATTTCAGATGGAAATTGTTCCCCATAACTAGGAATAACCTCCGGATTATGGTAGAGGGTTGTTTTTTTTTTTTTTTGGCTTTTAAATGCTCTCCAAATATTCTTCCCTTCCCTCTTTTCCCCCACCGCCGTTCAGATGAAAGCTGGATTTACAAGCAAGGGTTACTTTCAAAGATGAAAATACCCTGTTTCCCCGAAAATAAAACCCAACCGGAAAATAAGCCCTAGCATGATTTTTTTTCAGGATGCTCGTAATATAAGCCCTATCCCCCAAAATAAGCCCCAGTTAAGACTGTCAGCCAGACAGATGCATTTAGCCTGACTAGGTGGCTCGGTGGGTAAGACATTGAGATAGTCGATCAGAAAGGTCGGAAGTTTGGCAGTTCAAATCCCTAGTTCAGGTCTCCTGCGTGAGCAGGGGGTTGGGCTAGATGACCTCCAAGATCCCTTCCAACTCTGTTACTGTTATTTAGTACCGTATTTCCCCCAAAATAAGACCTAACTGGAAAATAAGCCCTAATGCATCTTTCGGAGCAAAAATTAATATAAGACCTGGTCTTATTATCGGGGAAACACGGTAACTGTAGGACTCTGTCCTTCTAATAGCAAATTCCTCCTGGGGTGCCTTCACATGTTACACTCAGAGCCGCCCTGAGTCTTCGGAGATGAGCGGCATATAAATTTAATTAATTAAATTTAATTAATTAAATTTTTAAAAGTATTTTAAGCTATGTGGAAAGTGTCGTGTCAAACAGAGACTCTTGCTCTGTTTTCCCCCCCACCGGTTCCCTTCTGACAATTATTTTGGCTCTGTTCCTTCTTTCTTCTTAACCTCCTCCATGCCCAGAACCTCAGCTGCTTTGGGCTGAACCAGGGGTGAAATCCAGCAGGTTCTAACAGGTTCTGGAGAACCGATTGCAGAAATTTTGAATAGTTTGCAGAACTGGCAAATACCACCTCTGGATAGCCCTAGAGTGTGGTGGGAATCAGTGGTGGGTTGTCCCCGGTTCTATAGAACCGGTAGTAAAACCGGCGGGAGGCTCCGCCCACCGACCCCGATGTCATCAAAATGCTTCTGCGCATGTGCAGAAGAGAGTGCGCATGAGCAAAGCGAGTGTGCACACGTGGCCCCATTGTGAACTAGTAGTAAAGGTAAGTAGAACCCATCCCTAGTAGGAATGGAGATTTTGTAATATCCTTCCCCTGCCATGGCCACCACGCCACACCCACAGAACCGGTAGGGAAAAATTTTGGATTTCATCCCTGGGTGAAATGCTACCGGTTCAGAACGGTTCGACTGAACCGGTGGCGGTGGGTGATTTGGAGAACTGGTAGTGGCAGCAGCGCAAGTCTCCGCCCACTCGTCCGGATGTTGCTACTTCCTGGTTTTAACCAGGAAGTAGCCTTTTTTTCACCCAAAGCAGAAGGCTTTGAGCATCTGCAGAGGGTCCAAAATCAAATGTGACGCAGAACGCGCACTTCCAAACCGGTAGGGAAGTAAGTAGATTTCACCCCTGGGCTGAACGTCAATGAAATGGGTCCTATCTTCCAAAGCAGCGGTTTGGCATCTTTTCAAAGCAAAGGTTTGGCTCCCTAGCGAAACTACCTTCCTGAATTCAGAACCAGCGCACGCATGCACACTAAACCCCGTGCGTGCAGGACATTAAAAAATATATATATAAAAACCACGCAGACACAGACAGACAAGCATACAGACCCAAAACGGGGGTTGAGAAATAAAAAAAATAAAAAATAAAAACGGAATCTCATCCCTGAGAATCGGAATTAACTCCAACCAAATGTCTGGGTGAAGGATTTGCCCCCCCCCACCCCACAACATCCCGTCCCGAGGCCGCTCCCGAGATTCAGTCTCCAAGACACGGATTTCAATCCAAAGAGCTGAATGAAGCACTCCTTTCCCCCTTTTTGCTTCTATTGAGTTTTGCAAAAGCATCCATCCTGAGGCAGAAGGCTTCTTTCTTGTGTAGGGTCTCCTGCTTAAGCAGGGGCAGGGGGTTGGACTAGATGACCTATAAGGTCCCTCCCAACTCTGTTCATCTGTTGTACACCTTCCAGGACCCATCAAACATCCTAAAACAAAACCTGAACTTATTTTATTTGATATTCTAAAATCGTTCTCTGGCCTCGTGTGAAGTGAAAAGATCAAATCGAGCTCTGGGTGACGTTGAGAGCCCACTAAAAGCTATGCCAGAAGATCAAAGAAGCTTCTCTCCTCAAGACTCCCTCCTGCTTCTTACTCTATTCTATTTCGGGGGAGATGGGGGAATACAAACACAACTGCATCGTTGCCACAAGAGGTTCCCAAAGATTAGGCACTTAGAAGTAAAGAACGGGCGCCTTCAGGAAGGAGAAAAAAACAAACCTTGGAATGGCCAGTAGACGAGTTCTCCACTGGGAAGGACTCTCCACATTTTGGCTGTGTTCTTGTCTTGCTTTCTTTCGCTATACAGTTTAACCCCACCCACCCCAGAAAGTGGACACAATGAAAAGGAAAAGTTTATCCAACAGCTCAATATAAAACACAACAGTTCTGCCCACCCCACCCTCCTCCTCCTCCTCCTCCTCCTCTTTCTCCTCCTCCTCCTCTTCCTCCTCCTCGTCCTTTGTCTTCTCTTCTTCATCCCCCTCCTCAGCTCGGATTTGTAAACAAGATGTAAATTTAAGATAGGGGCCACCAACTCTTTTGTCCGAGGAGAAGAGTTCGACATCAAGAATGAGATTCAAGATGTTGTCCTTGCCCAAAAAAACCTCTCCTCTCTTTGAAGGGCTTTTTCCAAAAACGCTGGTGGGAAGGACTCACAAAAAAAACAAAACGTGGAGACCAAAGGATGGACCAAGAAGTTGGGCGTAGCCGTATGGTGCTCGGATCCATTGGAAGTTTTCCATGCCTGGCTCGGTTGATAAGGGGTCACCGTTGGCCAAGGGTTGAGAAGATCCATCTGGATAAACTCTCTTCTTAAAACGTGGACACAATAAAACATAGGTTGGTGTTCTTTGTACATCAGGGTGATTATTTTTTTTTAATTTTCTTTTGTCTTCCACACCTGCTAACCCCCAACTGTGTAGATTTCCAGTCTTTTAGTCTAGGGTTTTCTCTCTGGGCTTTTGTTGTAGCCTCGTTAACTTGGGGTGGAAGGTGGTATCTCCCATGACATGGCAACAGGGAGCAGAACAGAAGGACGCCTGCTCTACTCGGACCCTCTGAACCAGGTGCCTTTCCTGATGGATCAATAGCTCTTCTAGTGCAAAAGAGGAAACCGGGGACAGAGAGGGACCAGGCGTCGTGGGGTCCATGGACCTAGGACCATTTTGGCAAGGCTGTTCCACAAAGAGGCAGCTGCTTTGTATCTTCTTTCCCCACCACCCCCCAGCAGCCTTGATGTCACAGGGCTGGATGCAAAGACATAAGCACGTCAACGTGGCGGTTGTCCGGATGATAAAACTCATCGAACCTCCAGTGTGCAACTTGGTTCTTGTCCTGCTAGCACCAATCATCTTCGTCTCGCTCGTGGTAATAGCTACGCGCCCTAGTGCTGGTGCCAGAGCCGGCATTTAGTCCCAAGACATAATGGTACCCATTGGGAACTCGGCGGATTTGATGGGACTGGGATGTTAGAGAGGAGACATAAGAGGTCCGGGAGGATCTCCCTGAATTGGTGGCCACTGCCTCCTCAAAGGTGAGCGTGTCCTCAGGCATCATATGGTATGAACTGTCACTCTCTTCTCGGTGTCCCAGGTAAGGGTCCGAACCGATGCGTGCCATCAGGGTTGGTGAGGGTCCCTGGGAGTCGCCATGCAGCAAAGCATTGTGCTCAGAGAGACCCCGGCTCAAGCGTCCCGGGGAGAAAGTTGGCAGGCCGGTCTGGAACCCAGAGAAATGCACAGGCGAGGAGTTGGCAGTCTTGTAGGTAATGCTGGGGCGTGGAGTCAGCGGAGTTTGCGGCAACTGCCTCCGACCACGGCATGGGGTGCTAGCACCAGAGGTCAACAGCAGGGGGCTCCCGTTAACTGAACCACTGCCCTACATGAAGATTGGAAGAAAGTAAATAAACAAAACAAAAACCAGGAGGAGGAGGAGAAGGAAGATATGGAGAAGGAGAAGGAAGATATCGAGAATGAGGAGAAGGAACAGAAGGAACAGAAAGATATGGAGGAGGAGGAGGAGGAGGAGGAGGAGGAGAAAGAAGACTTAGAGAAGGAGGAGATGGAGGAGGAGGAGGAGAAGGAAAAGGAAGAGAAGGAGAAGAGAAGAAGGAAGAGAAGGAGAAGGAAGATATGGAGAAGGAGGAGATGGAGGAGGAGGAAAAGGAGGAGAAGGAGAAGGAAGATATGGAGAAGGAGAAGGAAGATATCGAGAATGAGGAGAAGGAACAGAAGGAACAGAAAGATATGGAGGAGGAGGAGGAGAAAGAAGACTTAGAGAAGGAGGAGATGGAGGAGGAGGAGGAGGAGAAGGAAAAGGAAGAGAAGGAGAAGAGAAGAAGGAAGAGAAGGAGAAGGAAGATATGGAGGAGGAGATGGAGAAAGAAGACATGGAGAAGAAGGAGAAGGAGAAGGAAGAGAAGGAGGAGAAGGAGGAGAAGGAAGATATGGAGAAGGAGAAGGAAGACATGGAGAAGGAGAAGAAGGAGAAGAAGAAGGACAGCGAGGAACAGTAAGAATACCAGACAAACACAGTCACATGTTGGAGTAGAGTGGCAAAACGCAATGGACAGAAGAATGAATGATACGAACAGGGGAATGTATCATAGGATAAAAAACAAAAAACAAAACAAAAAGGGGAAAGAGAGAGTTTAGACACGCACAGTCAAGGACAGGGAGACTGCTCCAGAACCATTTGAACAGAGGGAGGGATAGAGGAAATCAACTGGGAGGAGAAAGCATTCCAAATAAAGACAACCAGTAAGACAATACTGGGGAAGCAGACAACCTAGTAGACCAGAGAGCCAAGTGATCCACCTTGAAAATTCAGGAGATCCACTGCATGCTTCTAGATCAACGTCAAGTCCTTTCAGACTTGCAAGATTCTATTCAATGTAGCCTTACAGTAAGTTAAAATTAGCGAATCTGGTCACGATTCTTCTCTGATCTACTTGGAAAGGCTACCATGTTGCCTTCACTTTCTGGGGATGTTTGAGTCCAATCACAACCAAAGGCCGGCCACATTGATCAGGGGTCCTAGGGAACCCCCTTTCTCATCCCTTCTCTCTCTCTCTCTCTCTCTCTCTCCGCCCTCCATCTCCCATTCTCACCTGTTTCTGTGTCTCGTGGTCCAGCCCTCCACCAGGAGACGGAGGCCTACTGCACTCAGAGGACTTGGGCTGAGAATGGTCCCGACTCCCGTAGCGGTCGCAGGAGTAAAAGCGTTGCTTTTCAGAGGAAGAGGAAGAATGGACTTTCCGTTCCTGGGACCGGCCCCGCTCCTGCCTTTTGGACTTGGAGGTGGCTTCTCCTGCTGAGAAGACAATAAGACGACTCAGGAACTGTCTGTTGTGGTCCGCAAGCAGCCTGCAGAGTTGGCAGCGGAGTCAGACAGTGAGGAGGCTGGGGAGGAATATGTGCCAGTCCTGGAGTCTGGGGAAGGCCCGGACAAGGGCTCTGCATCGGAGGCAGAGATGGGGCCAGGGCCATCTGGGAGTGACGCGCAGACTCTGGAGCCCCCAGAATCGGACAGCAGAGAAGCAGAGGAACAGGAGGAGCCTGTTCCTAGTACATGCATGCGCAGAGCTACCAGAAGACAAGAGCAGCTAAAGCAAAAGGGACGACTCGGGAGTAAGGCCAGGAGATGATTGTCCCCTCCCATAAGGCTTAAAAGAGAAACAAAGGCACTTGGGCCTTTTGCAGGAAAGCAACGTTACTAACTCTGTTTCCAGTCGGCATCTCTTGTTTCTTTCTGAACTTCGTGGGGCTTTGCCAAGTAAGGCCTTTGGTAGGGTGTCAAAGAAGATAAAGGTTGGTGATTATCCTGAAGGACTTCTTCCGAAGGACTTGTTTTGCAACTAATTGGGACTCAGCTGGGAATGAATGTAATTCTCAGCTGTTACAATAAAATAGGTTTATTTGGGACTAATTGTGTCTTGTAATAACTCAGTAAGGCTAGGTCACAACACTGTCCTCCTTGAAGGCATTGTATGTAATTGTAGACCCACAGCAATAGACGACTTTATATTGTCATTATCTTTGTCATCATCCCTGTCAAAGTTCTACTGCAAGGTATTTGACAATTTAAAGACAAAAGGGAGCGGCTTCGTTGGCTTTGGAGGAGAATGGGGAGGAGCAGACCCAGTCAAGCCAGGGCCTTTCAGGATTACAATGGTTTATAGATAGGGAGGAATGGGGGCAGGATGCCCAAGAGAAGCTAAGCAGTGAACATGAGAGGCAGAGCTCAGGCGATGAGCAGGGACAGCTCCCTCCTGATCCTCGAGCATGGAGAGTGGAGAGAAGGTGAGAACAGCGCAGGCTGACCCAACTACTCGGGAGGAGAGTGCCCTGCTCCTCTTCACAAGGCACACCTGGGGACTGAGACTTAAGGAGACCCTGCGGGGAGGGGCATTTGTTGGGAACAAACGCTGAATTCCTGAAGTGTTGAGTGCTGACATTTGAACTTACCTGGATCCCTTGCATTCTTTCTGGATTTCTTGCTTTGCAGCTGTGGTGCTCACAGCGTTGGGCTGGACTATTTGCAGCCAGAGGTTGCTTGAGGTGTGTATGTATGTGTCATCACTTTGCTCTGGGACTTGCTAGAAATGTGGGAGTGTTTGAGGAACATTTGGAGCAATAAAGGGGCGGTTTGAACTGCCATGCCCCGGGTCATCACAGCGCCCTTACCAGGAGCTTCACCATCAATCAAATGATTGGGTGGCTTGTCAACCGACTTCTGCTTCTTCTCTCTCCGCCGGTGGCAACGATGGTGATGATGATGATGGGTGTGTTCAGCTGGCCGGGGATGTTCGTAAAGATGCGTGGCGCGGGGACGCTGTGGGTTGAGCGTAGAGACTGAGCGCTTCATGGGGCTGGTGTCCGGAATGGGCTGTGGCAAGAGGGAGGAACAGAGGAAAGAAGACAAAGAAAATGCAGAGAAATTCATTGGATGTACGCCATCAAAAGATAGCATCTCTTCCTTCACACATCTGTGGACTGTGGGTATTTGTTTCAGCAGAAGAACAGAGTTGTAAGGGACCTTGGAGGTCTTCTAGTCCAACCCCCTGCTCAAGCAGGATACCTATACTATTCCAGACAAGTTGTTCCAATCTCTTCTTAAAAACATCCAGTGATGGAGGACCCAAAACTTCTGGAGGCAAGTTGTTCTACTGGTTAATTGCTTTCACTGTCAGGAAATTTCTCCTACATTATCCCAAAGGTTGGCTTTATTTTTCCTTGAAGATGTCTCACTTCTCGTCTAAAAAGCTTCGTCAGTTGAACTGAAGTGAACCGAAGGCGAACCGAAGAAGCTTCTTGGGTGAGAAGCGAAACGCCTTCAAAGAAAAACAAGGAAGTCCAGTTGCCTTTTGGAAAAAGCACCTTTGGGACAACCTGGATGACCTAGCATCTCCATAGACGTTTAGCTCGAAGTTGATCCCTACGAAACCTTTCCCTTAAAACCCTTTAGCATTTGTGGTGCTCTCTGAGCTTGATGGTGCACTGATGATATTGCCTAGTTGGGTCATGAAACGTTCTGCAAGAAAACCACCAAGCTCGGAGAGCACCAAGGAGCCCAATGTTCAACCCTGAGCTACAAAGACTTAGCTCCTCCAGATCGAGTGTTTCCTTCCATCTTAAAAAAAGCCACTGAGAAGGTGACTCTTCCTTGATTAGATTTTTACAGGACAGGACAGTTCAAACGAGCTACATACTGATAGATATCGCCCCGGTGACCGTGTTTTGCTCCTCTGCAAGAAAAAAATGGCATGGATCCCAAACCAGCAACAGTCAGACATCCCAGGAGGCACACGTGACAGACGAGATGACCAAAGAGAGGCAGGGAAGGAGGGAGGGAAGGGTAGAGAATGAGACAGACGAAGGCCGAGGAATTGGGGAGGGGGGGTGAATTGAGACAAGAGACAGAAATGAACGTTAGTCAGCAGTTATTCATGAGGAAAAGATGGTTGTATGAACATGGTTTTCAAAGGAAGCGGCGGACTGCAAGAAAATAAGGTTCTCAACGAGCTCAGGGAGCGAGGTAATTTCCCACAACCCAACTGCCATCCGGAGTCATCCGTCGCCATTGGTGATTACCACTGCTAGCCCTGATGATGTTACCTAGTTGGGTAATGAAACGGCAGGCACTTCTCATCATCATCTTCATTTAACGACCTCATAATCCCTGGCGGGGTGGAGTCTGGATAACTAAATGGCGCTAGCAGAGTGTTTTAATGGCCGGATACCCTTCCTGTCGCCAATGCAGAGTTTTGTTCAGCAGATACATTCTCAGTGTGCCCAGAAAGAGAAATATCTGCCTATACCTAGGACCGAACTCACAGCCTCCTGAATGTGAGGCGAGAGCTTCCACCTCTAGGCCACCGCACCACTCTAAACGATCAGCACTTCTCATGCCTGTCATCATTTTTATGGCGATGGTTAAGCAGATATGCCAGTGGTGAAATCTAAAATTTTTTTACTACCGGTTCTGTGGGTGTGGCTTAGTAGGCATGGTGTGGTTTGGTGGGCGTGGCAGGGGAAGGATACTGCAAAATCTCCATTCCCACCCCACTTCAGGGGAAGGATACTGCAAAATCCCCATTCCCACCTCACTCTGGGGACAGCCAGAGGTGGTATTAGCCAGTTCTCTGAACTACTCAAAATTTCCACCACCGGTTCTCCGAACTACTCAAAATTTCTGCTACCGGTTCTCCAGAACCTGTCAGAACCTGCTGGATTTCACCCGTGAGATATTTTATTTATTTATTTATTTATTTATTTATTAAATTTTTATACCGCCCCCTCTCCCGAAGGACTCGGGGCGGTGAACAGCCAAGATTAAAAAACATATAATATAGACATTAAAATACAGTTAAAAGAAAATTAAATCCAAAATGGCTCCCCAATTTAAAACGCCTTACCCATAACCCTATAATTAAAACAAATTTAAAATTTCCACACGTAAAAGGGGGAAGGTATGCCCCCCAATGGGATTTTCCAATGTATTTTCCCAGGAAACGTAGATAAGGCAGCCTCGATGGGCTCTGAACCTATTGGTGATGTCTATTTCACTCTCCAAATTTGAGACTGTCATTGTTCGGAAGACGAGAAATGAGTCTTAGAGAAGCTCCTCTTTTTGGAGGAAGGTTAAGACGGTGCCCAAAATGTCGATGGATTCTATGAACTCCCTAACAAAATGCTTGTGAAAACATCCAGAATAATGCCTTGGAGACTGGAGGGTCTGAATCGCTCTTTACTCTTTGCCTTTCATTCCCTGTTAGGACACCCATACACACTGATGAGGCTACCTAGCTTGGTAATGAAACGTCTGTAAGAAAATCGCCAAGCTGAAAGGGCATCAAGAAAATCCCAGTTTCTAACACCAGTGTTTACCTGAGTCTCGGCTGCCAGCCGTGGCATGGAAGCCGCTCGCCCTTGAATTTCCAGTCCTGGTTGATGCTCCCCGTTGGCTAAAGTTGGGCTGATTTTTTGCATTTCTACAACCTGGAAAATACAATGACAGAGTAACAGGAATGAGTAAGAAGCTGTTGCCTACAAACATTCCCAGTAGTTTCTTTTTTTTTTTCTATTTTTATTAAACATTTTAAAAAAACAAAACGAAAGCTTTAACACTTTTTCTGTTTCAACAGTTTTGCACCAGTCAAAAATTTCCTACTTATACATTTTTTCCTCCCTTATTTCTACTATATCTTTTATACATATACTTCTAATATTTATTTATTTATTTACACATATACATAACAATACCCGTGTACCCACTATTATTTCTACAATTTTTGTTTCCTCATATTGGCAGTTATACTTCAACTCCTATTTCGACCATTATTTAATTTTCCCCTTCCTTTTATCTCTCTCCTCCAACCATTCTCCCACACTAAGTAATATTCTGTTTCCTCTTTTTCTTGTATCTCCTTTGTTAATTTGTCCATCTCCGCACACTCCAAAACCTTTCTGATCAGATTATCTTCGGATGGTATATTATCATTTTTCCAATTCTGAGCGTAGATTATTCTTGTTGCTGTGGTAATATGGATAATTAAATATTGTATTTCTCTTTCGTATGACCCTGGGAGTATTCCTAATAAAAATGTTTCTGGCCTCATCTCTATCTTTTGTTTGGTTATTTCTTCTAATTGTGATCTGATTCTACTCCAATGTTGTTTCGCTTTGTGGCAGGACCACCACATGTGATAATATGTTCCCTTTTGCTGTTTGCATTTCCAACATGTTGGTGAGGTATTGGGAAACATCTTTGCCAATCTGGCTGGTGGCAAATGCCACCTGTAAAACATTTTATACAGATTTTCTTTATAGGATACAGACATTGTCAAGTTTATAATTTTTGTTCCATAATTTCTCCCATTTATCTAATTCAATGTTGCATCCGAAATTTTTCGCCCAAATGATCATATTTTCTTTAAGTACCTCCTCTTCCAATTTGTATCTTAATAAATGATTGCAAATTTTTTGGATCAATTTATCTTCTGTACCTTGGAGGATTTTGTCTAATTCATATACTTCTCTTTGGAATCCATATTGTGTCAAATCTGTTTTATATCTAGATTTTATTTGCATGTAAGGCCACCAATCAATGTCTGTACCCTGTTCTTTTAATTCCTGCCTTGTTTTCAATTCCCTTTGACAATTTAACAATTATTTAACATTCCCAGAAGTTTGCCTGTGATGTCCAGGATCCTTGGTGCTCTCTGAGCTTTGTGGATTTCTTGCAGTTGTTTTATTACTGATCTAGGTAACATCATCAGTGCTAGAAGGGAGTTTGCTTTCTCTCCCTTCTAGTACTAATAATGTTACCTAGTTTGGTACTGAAATGCCTGCAAGAAAACAACCAAGCTTGGAAAACACCAAGGTCCCCAGAATAATATATCCTCCTCCTCCTCTTCCTCCTCATCCTCCTCCTCTTCCTCTTCCTCTCCTCCTCAAACCCCACTCCCTTCTAGCACTGATGATGTTACCTAGATGGGTAATGAAACATTTATAAGAAAACCACCAAGCTCAAAGAGCACCAAGGCCCCCACGGTTTAACCCCGAGCTACAAATTTTCTTAATTTACTGCATTATGCTTCCCCCCCCCCATCCTTATTACTTTCAGTCATCTAGGAACCCCAAATTTCCCCCCCTTTTTTTTCCCCTGTTGCAAACGAACCAGCTCGTTCAATCAGCACTCCCTTAAGAGATCAAAGAATGCCAAAATTTGGGTTTTTGCTAAGTAGATGAGGCCAAGCTGAAAAGGAAGCTGGAAGGCAACATGGCGTTAAGATTTTCTAGGAAAATCCTTATGTTTTCCTCTCGTCTGTACTGTATCTCCCACCCTCTTGCTTGCCTGCTGGACGGGAATTTCCTCCGAATGGCCTCGTTCAAACACTGGTGTCCTAGTTTCATAAAACATGTTCTGGGTGTGTTGGATCCCCCAGGACACGGATTCTTTGATGCCTCCTCCTTCTGGCATTGGCCTGTTGCAAAAGAAGAAGAGAAGAGGCTCTTAGAAACCACGTGGCAGAAAGGCTGTCCTAGGGAGGCCTAAGAAAGAACCATAAAATAGAAGCATTTTTGCAATTCTTTTGCAACTGGAATCCGGAGAGGCTTTGTATGTTCTAGGGTTACCTTTAGATGTTCCCTTCAGAATCAGTTTCATGCAACCATAGCTGGTCCTTGACTTACAGCAGTTCATTTAGTGAATATTCAAAGTTAGAATGGCACTGAAAAAAAGTGACTTACAACCATTTGGGGACTCTCCCCTGCTCTGCCCAGCCTGACTTTGCCCTTCCCCAGTTTCCTCCACAGCCAATGGAGCCACTCTCTCGTTCTCTCTCAGATGTCCATCTTCCATCTCAGATTCAGACTCCAACGGGGGGCAAGACACTGGAAGAACCTCATCCAAATGAACACCAATGGAATATCGGAAAAAGGAAACACCCCACATCTAGAACATCTACCAACAAAATGGATACTCGTGCCATTTTGTCAAACTGCTGGTCTCTGTCCACAGCTGAAAATGTTCAACTAGCTGCCTTAAGCTAGTGTTGTGGTCCACCAGCAGCCTGCGGAGCTGGCGGCGGAATCAGACAGTGAGGAGGCTGGGGAGGACAATGGGCCATTCCTGGAGTCAGGGGAAGGCCCGGATGAGGGCTCTGCATTGGAGGCAGAGATGGGGCCAGAGCCATCTGGGAGTGATGTGCAGACTCCGGAGCCTCCAGAGGCTGACAGCAGAGAGGCAGAGGAACAGGAGGAGCCTGTTCCTAGTGCACGCATGTGCAGAGCTGCCAGAAGGCAAGAGCAGCTAAAGCAGAGAGGACGACTAGGGAGTAAGGCCAGGACATGATTGCCCCCTCCCATAAGGCTTAAAAGAGCAGCAGCGGCTCCTGGGCTCTTTGTAGGAAAGCAATGTTGCTACATTTGTTTCTTGTCGGCGTCTCTTGTTTCTGAACTTCGTGGGGCTTTGCCAAGAAAAGCCTTTGGCAGGGTGCCAAAGAAGACAAAGGTTTGTGATAAGGCCAAAGTTTGAAGGACTTGTTTTGGAATTAATTTGGACTAAGCTGAGAATGAAGTAATTAATAAAATATGTTTGTTTAGGACTGCTTGTGTCTGGTAATAACTACTTGGGCCTAGGTCACAACAGCTAGGCTGAAGCGATGAAAAAGAGGAGAAGGAGTACTTACAGGGCGCCCCCATTGTTGAGTGACGCGGAGCTCTTTTGACGCAGGAAAGCATTGGGGAATCCTGTCTGGCTTTGCTCGAGGGCCGCTTTCAGCGGATGGAAAAGGGAAACAGTGCCAGTCTAGAAGAAGAGAGGAGAAGAGAGAGAGAGTGGATTTCACAGAATCACAGGGCTGGAAGAGACCTTGGAGGTCTTCTTAAGGCGGTCTTTATTCCATCCCGGTCAAATGGTTGTCCAATCTTTTCTTGAAAACCTCAACCAATATATCACCCACAACTGAGTAATGAAACGTTTGCAAGAAAACCACTCGGAGGCAAACTATTCCATTAATTAATTGTTCTCACTGTCAGGAAATTTCTCCTTGGTTCTAAATTGGATCTCTCTTTAACAAGCTTCCACCCACTGCTTCCTGTCTTGCCCTCTGGGGCTTTGGAGAACAGGTCAGCCCCAGTGGTGAAATCCTCTGAAGTCTGCTACTGGTTCTGTGAGTCTGCTACTGAGCGCGTGCCCGCACAGCGCTTAAAAAAAGAACATTTTGAAGCCTTCCGAGTCTGCAAAGGTAAGTAGAACAGCGAGGGGGAGGGGGAATCCACTGTGCCACGTGATTTAGATTAGCTAGAAAGCAGGAAATCCGATGATTCTAACTAATATAAATTGTGCGTCACAGCTGATCGTCGCCCAGCTGATCGTCGGAAATACCGGTTCGCCCAACTGGTCCGAACTGGTAGCATTTCACCCCTGGTCAGCCGTGTCTTCTCTGTGTCAGCCAAGTACTAAAAGACAGTTATCGTTTCACCCCCTAGTCCTTCTCTTTGTTAGGTTAGACATATCTAGTTCCCTCAACTGTTCATTGTATGATTTAGCCTCCAGACCCTTTATTGTCTTTATTGATCTTTCTCTATACTCTTCCTAGCCTTAGCATCTTTGTTTGTATCATGGTGACCAGGACTGGGCCTGGATCACCTGCCTTTCTACTATTTTGAACACAGCAAAGGACGAACTGTACTTGACAGAAGCACTGAACCCCATTGAATCCATGGCCAGGGAGATAGGTGGGTGGGTGGATGGATGGATGGATGAATGCATGGGTGGGTGGGTGGGTGGGTGGGTGGATGGATGGATGGATGGATGGATGGATGGATGGGTGGGTGGGTGGTTGGATGGGTGGATGGATGGATGAATGCGTGGGTGGGTGGGTGGGTGGGTGGATGGATGGATGGATGGATGGATGGATGGGTGGGTGGGTAGGTGGGTGGTTGGATGGGTGGATGGATGGATGAATGCGTGGGTGGGTGGGTGGGTGGGTGGACGCATGGGTGGGTGGATGCATGGGTGGGTGGGTGGATGGATGCATGGATGGATGGGTGGATGGATGCATGCATGCATGGATGGGTGGATGCATGGATGGATGAGAGAGGGATAGGTGGATGGATGAGAGAGAGGGATGGATGGATAGATGGGTGGGTGAATGGGTGGGCGGATGGATGGATGCATGGATGGATGCATGGATGGATGGATGGATGAGAGAGGGATAGATGGATGCATGGATGGGTGGATGAGAGAGGGATAGATGGATGGATGGATGGATGGATGGATGGATGGATGGTTGATAGAGGGATAGATGGATGGATAATAGAGATATGAATGGATGGATGTTAGAGAGATGGATGGATAGATGATAGAAAGAGGGATGGATGGATGGATGGATGGATGATAGAGAGAGGGATAGATAGATAGATAATAGAGATATGAATGGATGGATGTTAGAGAGATGGATGGATAGATGATAGAAAGAGGGATGGATGGATGGATGGATAGATGATAGAAAGAGGGATGGTTGGAAGGCTGAATGGATGGATGGATGGATATTTACCTGACAGAGACCTCCAGGCCCTGAGTGAGAAGGGTCACGGGTGTTTTTATTTTGTTTGTAGAAATCAAATATCATCAAGGCTGCATAAACCTTCCCCACTGTCATGGCTTCAGCTAATCAGGGAAGACAGAAGAAGCCACAGAGAGCAGAAAATCAATTCACAAAATACGGAGGCAAAAGGAAACAAAATGAATTGAGGTTGGAGAGTCTATGACAAGTGAAACATTTGAAAATTCCAGCTGAACTCAAACCGGCATCCTCCAACCTGGCGCTTTCCGCGGATCTAACTACAATACCCATCGCCCTTCTTCCCAGGTTCTCCACGCAACACAAAGAGTTGCAGTTGAACACCTCTGGAAGGGACCAAGTTGGGTAAAACTGCTTTACGTTTGTTATGCTCTTAGTAGTAGACGGATGTTCTCCACCCAACAAATGTATTAAGATATTGGTCTTTTTTTTTTCTGATATTTTGCTGGAGGAAAAAAAACAGTAACAGAGTTGGAAGGGACCTTGGAGATCATGTAGTCCAACCCCTGTACTAGGGATTCAAACCGTCGAACTGCCGACCTTTCTGATTGACAAGCTCAGTGTCTTAGCCACTGAGCCACCCAGTCAGGCGTGTAAAGGAGGATTGATATTTGTTTTCCATTGTGGTGTTTTTGTGCTTTCAAGTCAATTCGGACTCTTGGCAACTACCTGGAGCAGAGGTGGTATTCATCCGGTTCGGACCGATTCAATGGAACCGGTAGTTCTGATGATCAGCTGGCACTGTCCGCCCGCCCCTGCCCTACCCTGTCCTATATTTCCTTCTTTCTGGCTCAGCTGATTCGTGCAGCACAGCTGATTTCCGTGCCTTCGAATTGCTGTATTTTGAACGCTGCAGGCAAGCGCCTTAGGCGCACGCACCCTCACTGAACAGGTTGTTAAACCCGTTGCATCCCACCACTGACCTGGATGCCACTTTGAGGTCCTCTTGGCAAGAGTTTTTTTTGGAAGAGATTCGTCCTCACTACCTTCTTCTTTGTAAAGAGAGGACTGGCTCAAGGTCACCCAACTGGCTTTTTGTGTTAGGTGAGACTAGAACTCCCGGTGTCCTGATTTCTAACCCGATGCCGTGTTTAACCACTACGCTACCGTGGCTCTCTGAGTAGCATTAAGTAATAACACTGATGCCATTCATGCTTCTTTCCACTTGCACAGACACAGAAAGGGCTTGGAGCACTTACGTTTATGAGGTGGCACTAACAGATCCAAGGTTTTGGAGGACAAATTGGGCCAAACCACTGAAACCTCCTTCCTCAGCTCAGCATCACACTGGTGTTGCAACATACCTGTTAGATTAAAAAGCAAAGAAACAAGGTCTAACTTCAGGGGGAAATCCTCAAAAAATACACCAGAATAGAGCTGGTTTCTCTTCTGATCATATAAATCTTTCGCCTTTTACAAAAGATTTCCGTGGAGAGGAACATTTATGAGTTTCGGTGATCCACCTGCCTATGAAGCAGTGGTGGGTTTCAATTTTTTTTACTACTGGTTCTGTGGGTGTGGCTTGGTGGGTGTGGCATGGCTTGGTGGGCGTGGCTTGGTGGGCATGGCAGGGGAAGGATACTGTAAAATCTCCATTCCTTCCCCACTCCAGGGGAAGGTTACTGCAAAATCCCCATTTCCTCCCGATCAGCTGGGACTCGGGAGGCAGAGAATAGATGGGGGCGGGGCCAGTCAGAAGTGGTATTTACTGGTTCTCTGAACTACTCAAAATTTCCGCTACCGGTTCTCCAGAACTGGTCAGAACCTGCTAAAACCCACCTCTGTTTATGAAGATATTGCCATGCATTGTGTCTCCCCTCCAGACGTATCCATTCTTGCTGTGTTTATGCCCAAGAATGATATCTCAACTGTCTATGTTAGGTCATGTCTATCAGCAGAAAATGTGTTACAACCAGATCTACATCACTCCATATCCCAAACTTCTTGTAACTTTAGTCTGATGCTAAATATGTAGCAGAGGAATCCCTTAAGATCTTGGTCATCTAAATTATTGACCTGTGAATCTGAATTTTCTCCCTTGGACATGGTCTTCCCTTTTCCTTGAGATTTATTTCCTTACTGATAGTTGCACCTTGCTATAGTTTCTTCTAAGATATGTATCACTGTCCTGTTTAATAAGCCATCCCCCCAAAATCTAATTCTTATTGGCTTAATTCTTTAATAAAGGCAACCCCCCCCAAAAAAACAACAGAATAGAGCTGAAAAGGACCTTGGGGGTCATCTAGCCAGCCATCCAGGGGTGAAATCCAGCAGGTTCTGACACGTTCTGGCGAACCGGTAGCGGAAATTTTGAGTAGTTCGGAGAACCGGCAAATATCACCTCTGGCTGGCCCTAGAGTGGGGTGGGAATGGAGATTTTGCAATATCCTTCTCCCAGGAGTGTGGAGGGAATGGAGATTTTGCAGTATCCTTCCCCTGCCGCGCCCATCAAGCCACACTACGTCCACTAAGCCACGCCCACCAAGCCACACCCACAGAACTGGTAGTAAAAAAAATTGGATTTCACCACTGCAGCCATCCCCTTACCTGATGCAAGTTTGATGTCCAGGGCTGTCCGTATCAAGGCCATTAGCGTTGAGGTGAAGTGGACGCTTAAATCGTCGTTTGAGATGGGCATGTTCATCCTGACCAAACGCTGAAGAAGAAGAGAGTCTTCCGGTCAAGGCGATATCCCTCGTCACCTACTCCCAACCTCCACCTCCTACTCCCCTCCAAAGTAAAAAAGAGGACAACAATGTTCTACAAGGCTAACTTTTCATGTGCCGAGATGGTTTTCATCATGGGCCAGAGAGGAAGATTCAGTCACAATTTTGGAGCGGTGTTCTTTTTTTTTTTTTTTTTTTTTTAACTTTCAGCACAGGAAAAGCTCAGCACAAGTGTTGGGTGTATTTTTTTCATGCAAGTCAGGGAGGGAGGGAAGGAAGGAAGTAACGAAGGAAGATGGGAGGGAGAGAGGGAAGAAGGAAGGAAGGAAGGAAGATGGGAGGGAGGGAAGAAGGAAGGAAGGAAGATGGGAGGGAGAGAGGATGGAAGGAAGATGGGAAGGAAGATGGGAGTGAGGGAGGGAGGAAGATGGGAGGGAAGGAGAAGGAAGATGGGAGAGAGGATGGAAGGAAGGAAGATTGGAGGGAGGGAGGGAAGAAGGAACAAAGAAAGGAAGATGGGAGGGAGGGAGGGAAGAAGGAAGGAAGGTGGGAGGGAGGAAGGGAGGGAGGGAGGATGATGTGAGGGAGGGTGGAAGGAAGATGGGAGGGAGGGAGGGAGGGAGAAAGGAAGATGGGATGGAGGGAGGGAAGAAGGAAGAAAGGTGGGAGGGAGGGAGGGAGGATGATGGGAGGGAGGGAGGAAGGAAGATGGGAGGGAGGGAGGGAGGAAGATGGGAGGGAGGGAGGGAGGAAGGAAGGAAGATGGGAGGGAGGGTGGAAGGAAAATGGGAGAGAGGGAGGGAGGAAGGAAGGAAGATGGAAGGAAGGAAGGAAGGAAGGAAGGAAGGAAGGAAGGAAGGAAGGAAGGAAGGAAGGAAGGAAGATAATGTTCTCTTGAGACATATCAGAATTACAGCTATAACACATGCACTTTGGAAGATCTCATGCACAGTAGCTCCAGAGTTGGGATCATGCCAAGAAGGCAACAATACAGACACACAGAAGGATGGATCAATTAGAGCCCGTAAGAAGCATGTGGAGGAGAAACACCATGTACATGTCAGAAGATCAATTGAGAGCAAAAGAGATGATAAAGAACCATGGTTGGCAGAACCAGCTCTTGGAAACAAGGAAGCAACTGCTACAGGGAGGACAATCACAACATCTTTCTATCTCCAGAAGACCCGGACATAACAAATAGAGATGGGAGGGATGTAGAGATTAGAAGAAGCCAGAAGGAACAGAAAATGGTCCAGATGGAACAGTTTAAAGCTAGAACAGGGGTGTCCAAACCGAATGACTTAGGACTGTAATTCTAACCCGAACGAGAGGTGGATGGACCAGAGATATTCTCCTCGGAGAAGATGGTTTACAACTGATCTTCTCCAACCGGTTATTGCGACAATCCTATGCAAAATATAAATAAATGGGGGGGGGGAAACTCCATGGCAAAGGGTCTTATTAAGTTGCTTTACATAGCTGCAGGTGGATTGGGACAACTCGCTGCAGCCAACTTCTCACAGTCAACTTGACACCACCAATTGGCCATGGCCAACTCGCTGCAGAAGAACTCAGCGTGGCTGATTTGCCACAGGACAACTCGCTGAGGGACAATTCAACAATTCAATTATTTAAAACAGGGGCATCAAACTCAAGGCCCGGAGGCCAGATTCAGCCCGCGGGGGTGCTTAGATCTATCCCGCAGGGCCGCTCTGGAAACAATCGACTGACCCACAGTGCCTCTGCCAGTGAAGACGGGGCCACCACAGGCGCCCCCGACACGAGTGACGTCGAGCTGGCCATGCCTACCCCAGCCCCCCCCCCAGGTCAAACACAACCCTGATGCAGCCCTCAATGAAATCGAATTTGACACCCCTGGTTTAAAATAATTAAACAAATATTTTTTAAATTTTTTGATCGTTCACGTTTCATTCTGTCCCGCCTTTGGCGTTCTTTCTTTCAGATATCCACTATTTGTTGGATATCCTATTCAGCTCAACACGGTGAGTTGTGCCATGGAGAATTGGCCACGGTGAGTTGGCCACGGCATGTTGGCCATGGCGAGTTGTCGTAGACCCGCTATGGGGGCAGTTACTGTGTTTCCCCGAAAATAAGACCCTAACTTATATTTTTTTGAACCCCGAAATAAGCGCTTGGCCTTATTTTCGGGGAGGTCTTATTATTTTGGGGCACATGGAGCAAGATGGGGCTCCTCTCCTTACCTAATTTCCAGCTCTGCATTTAAATATTTTTGGGGAAGGCTTATTTTCAGGGGGAGATTTATTTTAGCGCATGCGCCCAAAAGCCTGATTGGGCTTATTATCAGAGGATGTCTTATTTTCAGGGAAACAGGGTAGGCACCTGCCTGGGCTTTGGCAAATAACGGGAAACTCTTCCGTTTTTTTTTTCCACCTTGAAATCGGTGAAAGCATTCACTGAAATAGGTGTGAGTAATTCCTAGGTTTTTTTTAAGACAATTGGACGGGTGTGGCATTCTCGGGTAGGTTCGTTCTCTTTCCAACCTCGTGAAAGGAGAATCCAATCAGGGCGACCATTTTTTTTGTCTCCTATTGGAGAAGTCCAGACTTGAAAGTCCCTTTGGCCGAGAGTTTGGACACCCCTGGACCAGAGGAGAAAAAGAGGTCTGCGGAAGCCACGAGTACCACGAGGGCATGAAGCTTAGAACGAAACACAGATGCCACCAGGGGTGGTCCGGTGGGGGCAAATCTAACCTTATAGGCAATACGAGCGGGACAGTTCTTCCCGAGGCCAAGTGGTGGCGACATGTGCCTCAGCATCTCGTACATGTCGGTGTAACTGATCCGCCCACTTGGAACCAGTAGGGGAGACAGACAGACAGACAGACAGACAGGCGGGGAAGGTAAGACAACGCAAGAAAGAAGCACCAGCCACAAAAAAAGGGGGGGAAATAATAATAATAAGGATCGGTGTAGGGGAGGAGGGGAAAAGCAAACAAGGAGACAAGAGAATTTTGGTTAATTAGTGCGACGGAAGACTGGCTTCCAGGGAAGGAGGAGGTTAGATGAGGAGGGCTTCTTCAAGTCCATCTCTTTTGGGTTTCTCCTGCCATCTGCTCTCAAGATTTTTTTATTTTTATTGGACAGAAACAGGTCAGGCCGTAGGAAAGGGAAAGAGGAGAAAAGTGGAATCCTCGGTGAAGGTGTAGGGGAAAGAAATCGTAACTCCTTTAGAAAAAAAAAAAAAGGCAGCGGTCGATTTCCAACGGGGAGGTGTTATTTTCGGTGTGAAGGAAAGTGGTGGTGCTCCTGTGAAGGAGGAGGGGAAAGGAAGCGTTATGGGATGGTCAGTCGCGGTTGAAGGAAAAGGTTTGTTTGTTGGAGTCCTTGGAGTTCTCCGAGTTTGGTTGCTTTCTTGCAGATGTTTGATTGCCCAATGAGGTAACATCGTCAGTGATATTCCTTCCTTCCTTCCTTCCTCCTTCCTTTCTTCCTCCCTCCCTCTCCCCTCCCTGCTTTCTTCCCTTCCTCCCTTCCTCTTTCCTCCCTTCCCTTCTTCCTTCCTTCCTTCCTTCCTTCCTCCCTCCCTCTCCCCTCCCTCCCTCCCTCCTTCCTCCCTCCCTTTTTTTCTTCCTTCCTCCCTCCCTCCCTCCCTCTCCACTCCCTCCCTTCTTCCTTCCTTTCCCTTCCCTTCTTCATTCCTTCCTCCCTCCCTCCCTCCCTCCTTCCTTCCTCCCTCCCTCCCTCTCCCCTCCCTCCTTCCTTCCATCCCTCCTTTCTTCCTTTCCCTTCCCTTCTTCCTTCCTTTCTCCCTCCCTCCTTCCTTCCTCCCTCTCTCTACCCTCCCTCCCTCCTTCCTTCCTTCCCTCCCTCCTTCCTTCCTCCCTCCCTCTACCCTCCCTCCCTCCTTCCTTCCTTCCTTCCCTCCCTCCCTCCCTCCTTCCTTCCTTCCTTCCTTCCTTCCTCCCTCCCTCCCTCCTTTCTTCCTCCCTCCCTCTCTCTCCCCTCCCTCCCTGCTTTCCTCCCTTCCTTTCCCTTCCTCCCTTCCTGTCCCTGCCTGCCTGCCTCCCATTCATCCATATTTGATGCGCTCTGATCTTGTGCTGCTTTCTTGCAGACATTTCATTACCCAGCTAAGTGACATCCTCAGTGCCATGTTCTTTCTCCAGTGGAAGATCTGTTTCAATTGCACGGAAGGGCAGAGAGACCTCTTCCATGCCAAACATTATCCCAATAACTCAGGCTTTGGAGAATGAATCAAGAAATAAGGCTGTAGCTTTGGGACCTTGGGAGATGGAAGATAAGAGACAGCCTAGCCCTTAGCTGTAAAATGAGTGGGACAAGAGGCTCGGAAGCGGCCCTCCCCAGTTTCTCAGGCTGTAGAAGAGACAGCAAGAGAATTGTACTTTCAAAAGTACAAAATTGATGTCAGCCTTACCAAGTAGATTAGACCGAAAAGCCAATGAGATCACCAATTCTATTTTAGCACTGATTACGTTACATAGTTTGGTAATAAAATGTCTGCCAGAAAACCACTGAGCTCAGAGAGCCACCAAGGATACCTTACTTTTGTTTTATTCTAAAGCTACATTAACAAAATTTTGGAAGTCTGAAAACACAATTTCCTTCCAAATCACCTTTACAGCAAATTGACCAGGGTAAAACATCTCCTTTCTCAATGACTGAAGATTTAATGGATTGCTCTTATGCTCTTTTTGTTTTTTTAAAAAAAGATCTTATCCTTCTTCAATAATTTAGCCTGTATTTTGCTACAATATTCTTTAAAAGCTCTCCTTAGCTCTTAAAGACCTAGTTAAGAATTCCAGATTACATTAGACCGTCGGCTGGCCTTTTCAAAATCAAAAAGCAAGTTCTAGCTTCGAACTAAATAAAAGTTTTTAGCATCTCGCTGTGGAACAAAATAATGGGAGATCTTTTTTTTCCTGGAATTGGGCTGGATGAAAAGAGTTAGAACAGAGCAGAATAACAGAGTTGGGTGGGACCTTGGAGGACTTCTAGTCCAACCGTCTGCTCAAGCAGGAGAACCTATATTATTTCAGACAAATGGCTGTCCAATCTCTTCTTTAAAAACTCCAACAATGGAGCACCCACAACTTCCGGAGGGAAGTCATTCCATTGATCAATTGTTCTAACTATCAGGAAAATTTTTCCTTAATTCTAGGTTGCTTCCTTCCTTGATTGGTTTCCATCCATTGCTTCTTATCCTGCCCTTCAGGTGCTTTGGAGAATAGCTTGACTCCTTGTTCTTTGGGGCAGCCCCTCAAATATTGGAACCAGGGGTGGGTTCTAAATTTTTTTACTACCGGTTCTGTGGGCGTGGCTTATGGGTGTGGCTTGGAGGTCAGGTCCTCACACTTACGACCAGTCCTCACACCTACGACCCGACTCATTTGTTTGCTTTTAACACTGATCAGCTGTAGGGCGGCCCTTTGAAACCCCGCGGCAAGAGTTTAAACAGTTTTTTTCCCTAGTCATCAGCTGGGACTCAGGAGGCAGCAATACATTGTGGGTGGGACCAAATAAAAGGTAAGAATAACGTGGGGGAGTGGGAGGGCGGTGGGGGGGAGAACCGGTTCGGTGACGTCATATCGTCACCGCTACCGGCTCGGCCGAACCGGACCGAACCGGGAGGAACCCACCACTGATTGGAACACTGCTATCATGTCACCCCAAGTCCTTCTTTTCACTAGACCACACATACCCAATTCCTGCAACAGTTCTTCACATCTTCACAGCCTGTTTTTAATTTTTTTTTTAATCATCAAGCAACAAAGATGATTAGGGGACTGGAGGCTGAAACATATGATGAACGATTGCAGGAACTGGGCATGGCTAGTCTAGTGAAGAGAAGGACCGGGGGAGACATGATAGTAGTCTTCCAATATTTGAGGAGCTGCCACAGAGAGGAGGAAGGGGGTCAAGCTATTTTCCAAGGCACTCGAAGGCCAGACAAGGAATAATGGATGGAAACTGATCAAGGAGAGAGATTCAACCTGGAAATAAGAAGGAACTTTCTGATGGTGAGAACAATCAACCGATGGAACAGAAGTTGCCTTCAGAAGTTGTGAGAACTTTATCCATGGAAACTTTCAAGAAGAGACTGGACTGCCTTCTGTCAGAAATGGTGTAGGGTCTCCTGCTTGGGTGGGGGTTGGACTAGATGACCTACAAGGTCCCTTCCACCTCTGTTAATCTGTTCAATCTGCCTAGGAGCTCGGGCATGGCTGGGCTAGCCTAAAACTTCTCCCAATTCCTAGTTAGAAGAAGGAAACCCCCCTTTTTTTTTTTTAAAGCTGACCATCCCATAAGGCTTCCGTATCCAGGCAGGGAAGATCTAAGTTGGGCAGAAGGAAAAATGCAGCAGGCATGTACGTAGGGGTGGGAACAAGCTTGTCCATCGTTTCTAGGTACACAACCGGTTAGTTTCATTCCAAGGTTATTTCTATTTTTTTTTTTTTGCAGCGTAGACTCAAAAGACCCCATTCAGTTTGCAAGTCAAGGCAACCTCTCCTCCCCCACCACAAAAAAAAAAAAAAAAGGACTGGGATTTCCCCACCCCCCACCCCGAATTTTTCAAACCTTGTATGCCACTCTATGAGGGCACTTCTTTCCTAAGCCCAAGGGTGGAGCAATAGCTCGGAATAAATTGTACATATCCTTATAATGTATCCGGCAACTGGAAAGAAAACAGACATTTTTATAAGTCGCGACTCGACGGGGGAAATAAAAGATGCGATTAAAATTAAAACCAAAACTCTCTCCTGGAACCTCTTGTCACCATCCCATAATAACATGACTAGGAGAAGAAAAACTGGAGGAAAAAGATGACATTTCAGAACCGATGAGTTAGAAAAATCCTCTCCGCTGAAGTCACATAAAAGTAATTGGTGTGAAGTTTCTGAAAGATGCCCTAATTAATTCATGAGCCATGAGCCGAACTTCAAAAGAAATACAGTCATTTATTAGAAGCACCATTTCGGCAATATTCGGATGCAGTTAGAACTAATCCCACGTAGATTTAGGTTCCCCTATGACTCTGTCTCTCCCCTCCTCTCCTCTCTGGCCATGTCATAAATCACATTCTCCAATTAACCACTTTGGCTGGCTGTGAAATCCAACACCCTCCTTCTGATTGCAGTCAGGAAGAATGTATGGAATGCACTTCAGTTAGGGAAATCAAACAGCTCTATCAGTTCTCCCTCCCTCCTGCTCATGGCAACTTGAAAGCTTTGCAAGTTGACAATTGGTTAGTTTCCATAAGTAGGAGGAGATGAATCAGAAGCAATAACTTTAGAACCGAATAGAGCGGGAAGGGTCCTGCGACGTCTTTTCTAGTCCAGCCCCCAGCTCAAGGAGGAGAACCTATACCGGTGATGGTGAACCTAATGGCACGCGTGCCAGAGGTGGCACGCAGAGACCTCTCTGTGGGCACGCGCGCCATCGCCAGCTGCTCTTCTGGTTTCTGGAAGCCCAGCTGGTCTTTCCGGGCACCGGAGCACTGGAAAACAGCCCGAAAAACTGCCAAAAAATAGGCTGTTTTGGGGGGCTTTTTAGGGCTGTTTTCCGGGGCATTTTTAGGCTGTTTTTTAAGCCATTTTAAGGCCGTTTTTTGAGCCATTTTAAGGCCGTTTTTTGAGCCATTTTAAGGCCATTTTTGAGCCATTTTTGGGCTGTTTTTGAGATGTTTTTGGGCTGTTTTTTTGAGCCATTTTAGGCCGTTTTTAAGCCATTTTTCGGGCATTTTTGAGCCATTTTAGGCTGTTTTTTGAGCCGTTTCTGGGCCATTTTGAGCCATTTTTAGGCTGGTTTTTTTGAGCCATTTTTGGGCCCTTTTTGGGGCCGTTTTCAAGCTATTTTTGCCAGTTTTCGGGCCAGAAAAACAGCCTAGAAATGGCCCCAAAAAACGGCCTGAAAACAGCCACAAAAACAGCCTGAAAACGCCCCCCAAAATGGCCAAAAACAGGCATGACCACGCTGGCCAGCTAGTCTTCGGGTTTCCGGTGCTCCGATGTGTGCAAAGACCAGCTAGCCGGCGTGCAAGCATGTGCCAAAACCCAAAGATCAACTGGCTGGCACACAGATGCGCGCCAGCTAGCTAGTCTTTGGGTTTCCGGCACTCTGGCATGCGCCTTCTGGTTTAGGCACTCGGTGCCGAAAAGGTTCGCCATCCCTGACCTATACTATTTCAGATAAGTTGTCTCGTCTCTTCTTAAAAGCTAATAACTAAATCGTCAACTTACAACCACAATTGAGCCTAGAATTTATGTTGCTAGGTGAGACATTTGCTAAGGGGGTTTCATCCCATTTTACGACCTTCCTTGCCACCGTTGTTAAGTGAATCACTGCAGTTGATCAGTTAGTAACCTATCTGTTAAGTGAATCTAGCTTCCCTACGGGCTTTGCTCGTCAGAAGGTCGCAAAAGAGGACTCACGTGACTTTGCAACGGTCGTAAGTATGAACCAGCTGCCAAGTTTGATCATGGGGGGGAATGCTACAAAGGTGGTAACTTTTTAAAAACGGTCCTAAGTCACTTTTTTCCAGTGGCGTGGTAACTTTGAACGGTCACTAAGTGAACTGTCATAAGTCGAGGACTGCCCGCAACCCGTTTACTGCGCGTGCACCAACCAATAAGTAGAACCAGAGACGTGAAAACGAAGCCAACTTTTATGGATTTCATTCACTTCCCTGACTGTTGTTTTCCCTACGTTTTTTTGCCATGGTGGTGTAGTCATCATTGTTCTTTTGAGTTTAGACCTATGACTCCCTGGAATGCATACCCAATGGGAGAAAGTGGATAGTTGTATCATTAGTAATATGGATACCGGTCCAGCTTCCAAATCTCCATCACCCAAAATATTGATGGGTCTTGGACCTCTAAAGCCAGGTGAGGAACCCCAATGCAGCTGTCTTTGAGGATAGCCAGCTAATCCCTTTTTTTCTTGGCTGATCTTCCCCCAATGTGAGAAGCACCTCAGCCAATCCAACACCACCTTCACAAGACCAAAAGCGGACATACATACCAAGCAGCTGGGTCGTACTCTGCCCACACACGAATGAACTCATCCAGATGATGAGGTCCAAGGATGGATGAATCTCGGGTCAAGTACTCAAAGTTGTCCATGATTACAGCCACAAACAGGTTCAACATCTGTAAAGGGAGGATGGAAATGAAATCAGGGTAGGGAGGTTATTAACTTTAATCCAAATTAATCCAAAGCACCAGAAGGCAAGAAAAAGAAACAATGGATGGATGCTAATCAAGGAGAGAAGCAACCTGGAATTAAGGAGAAACTTCCTAACAGTGAGGACAATTAATCAGTGGAACAGCCTGCCACCAGACATTGTGGGTGCTCCATCACTGAAGGTCTTTAAGAAGAGACTGGACAGCCACCTGTTTGAAATAGTATAGGATCTCCTGCTTGAGCAGGGGGTTGGACTAGAAGACCTCCGAGGTCCCTTCCAGCTCTATTCTGATTCTTAACTTTTTATGTTATTGTTGATAAGTGAGTTCCCAACTTTTCAGACAAATGGAAGAGGGCATAGACTGGAACAACAAGGGCAACTTTTTGTGGTCCAAGGAAAAGTAGGCCTGAAAGAGACGGAGCTCTTGAATACATTAGAGCATTGCCGTGTTCAACGGGGAGAGAAATGTCTTACCAGAAAGGAGCAGAGGAAGATGAAGGAGACAAAGTAGAAGTAAGCAAAGTCACTGCCACATTCGTTTCTGCTGAGGTTGGAGTGCTCGTCGCAGGGTTGGTTGCTGAGGCACGCAAGCATGATTTCATGCCAGGCTTCTCCAGTAGCGCTCCTGAAATCAAACGCAAGGAAAGGAATTGGGAGGAATCAACCAGTCCAGAATGGACTCAGTAGCTTAGATGTTTTGTGGCCCATCGGCCACCAGCCCCTCCAGCAGCCGAATCAGAGGAGGAGGAGGAGGAGGCATGGGAGTCAGGATCAGCATCAGGGCAACCTGGGAGCTCCAAGGGGGAAGAGGGAATGGAGCTGGGAGAGAGAGAGAGACAGAGGCGGAGCCTGGGCCGTCCGTCAGCCCTCAGATGGAGAGTCAATAGCCCCCAAGTCTGGAGGTGGCTGATGATGAGGAGGAGGAACAGCTGGGTCCAGTGCCTGATGCGCAGATGCACAGAAGGCAGAGGAGAGGAGAGCAGTGGAAATCTATGGGCTGGTCCTTGGGATGGAAGAGCCACCGCTGCTAGCTAAGCCCCACCCTAGCTCTGGAGATAAAAGGCAGGGGGCAGAGATGAATAGGTGTGGCAGACTGGATCCTTCTATTAAAGCTCCTAAAGTTTCAGTTAAAACCTTTTGGGATGGTATGAGCTGCGGTGGCGCAATGGTTAGAGTGCAGTACTGCAGGCTACTTCTGCTGACTGCCGACTGACTGCAGTTTGGCAGTTCGAATCTTATCAGGCTCAAGGTTGACTCAGCCTTCCATGCTTCCAAGGTGGGTAAAATGAGGACCCAGATTGTTGGGGGGGGGGGCAATAGGCTGACTCTGTGAACCGAGGGCTGTAAAGCACAGTAAAGTGGTATATAAGTCTAAGTGCTATTGCTATCTGGCCCGTGCTATGTATATAGGTAACCGTGGGCTCTTAATCAATAGTTCTTCAGATGGCTGAAAATTATGGCATGGTTGATAAAACACGGGCCAAGAAGGAATATTTCTCCCATACGGGATCCAGCAATGACTCACCGAAAAAGCAGCATTAGTGCTTGCAGAAAGGTTTGGAAGTTATTGTGACGATTAATGGCGCTGTCATCATCCAGAGCGATGTTTCCAAAGACCTGGGGGCAAGGTGAGAGAAGGAGGAGAGAGACAGAGACAGAGAGACAGAGAGAGAAAGAGACGGGGGGGGGAGACAGAGAGACAGAGACAGAAACAGAGAAACAGAGAGACACAGAAAGAGAGAGGCAGAGAGACAGACAGAGAGAGAGAGAGAGAGAGCGAGAGAGAGAGAGAGAAAGAGAGAGACAGAGACAGAGACAGAGAGGGAGGGAGAGACAGAGAGAGACAGAGAGAGAGAGAGAGAAAGAGAGAGAGAGACAGAGACAGAGACAGACAGAGAGAGAGACAGAGACAGAGAGACAGAGAGACAGAGAGACAGAAGAAACAACCAAGAGGACATTGTAAAGAGTTCTACACTTTAGTAGAAGGGCGAGCATGACAATGGCATTTAGCAAAGGTACCATTGGAGATGATGGATTTCATCACCCTTAGATACTCCAAGTGGCACTGGGCTTGGAGACAGAAGACATGCCATTCAGATGTCTATGGAGATTCTCAGTCCTCCAGGTCATGGTTGTCCCAAAGGTGCTTTTTCAAGAGGCAACTGCCTGTCCTGTCCTGTCCTATCCTATCCTTGTCAACTTGCAAAGCATCCCTGGCCTGCTCTCGAGTTGCCATAGGCAAGAGGGATGGGAAAACCAGCGAAGCAGCACAGTAGCCAAAAACAAAGGCACATTCCAGACATATCTCTCTCAAGGCTGTCTCCCAGGGTTACCCACAGCGGGCGGAGGGGAGTGATCTCTACAACCTGCGAAATTGCTCCGTTGGCGAATGTGACTGATGACACACTCTGGGGTGAGGGCGGGGGGAGAGAAACAGGGCCATGTCTGGGTCGTAAATTACGTGGGGTCAGAGTTGGCTTCACATGGAACGTGCCTATATGAAGCTCCTAATAAATAACTGGATTTCTTTTGAAGCTTGGCGCAAGGCTCATGATTTAATAAGGGCATCTGTCGGAACCCTGATAATCTAATCCTATCCTATCCTATCCTATCCTATCCTATCCTATCCTATCCTATCCTAGTTCTGAACTCCCTGCATTGAGCAGAGACAGATCATGAACTAGACTAGGATTTCAGCACCATTTCACCCGTAGCATTTTATATACCACAACGTGAAGATGCTGCAAGATATGGAGATGGCCACCCTTCAAGATGAGTTTTCTCCAAGCACCTCCACGGGAAAGGTGGATTTACAATGGGGTAGTTTTTTGACCCATCGCTAAACCTATTCTGCCAATCTGATGAGGGCAGGCTCTGAACACCACTTAGCAGATCTGGTTCCCCCCTAGCAGATTTTTACCTGCATGCCAATTATGGCATAGATGAAAAACAGCATGGCGATGAGGAGGCACACATATGGCAAGGCCTGGAGGAAAGGAAAAAAAAAACAGTCGGGAGGTTAGACTCGCCAGCAGACCACAGGACATCACAACATCTGCACAGCTGCACGTTTCAGAGTCCTCGGCTCAAGGCTGCAATTGGGCCCCGAATTCATTGCCTTGGCTTGTCAGGAAAAGAGGATCGCATGACTGCAGGACACTGCAACTGTCATAAATATGAGTCAGGTGCCAAGTGTCTGAATTTTGATCATGTGACAACCCCCCCCCCCCCAGAACACTGCGACGGTTATAAATATGACTCAGTTGACAGGCCTTTGAATTTTGATCACATGACCATGGGGATGCTGCAACGGTCATAAGTGTGAAAAATGGCCATAAGTCACTATTTTCAGTGCCGTCTAAGTTACTTTTCTCCGTGATGATGTAACTTCGAACGGTCATTAAACTGTTGTAAATCGAGGACTGCCTATATGTCTTTGTGAATTTTTAATGCACCTTTTTTTTTAATGTCTTGTGTTGTTTTTTGTGTTGCTTTGTTCTTGCTGTCAATGTATTTATGACTGGCAGAGACATGGTAACAAGGGCAACCAATGAATAGGGCTTAGTAACAAGGGCCGCCAATGGGAGCTGAGACAGTAAGGAGCCTGGGCGTGGCTTAGCTGTGCTTATCTCTGAGCGCTGTGCTGAGAATTGAAACTGAAACTCTTCTCTCCTCTGCTTGTGTTTGCTTGTCATCTCTACTACGTTGGAAGAACCACTCTGGGTATTGTATATATGTCTCATGTGTTATTATGTATATAAAGAGAACTTAATGAATCCTGTTGCATCAGTTGCCTGTGTGTGCTTTCTGGATTTGATTGCTGCAACAAACTCTGACACCTGCTAAGTGATCTTTTTTTTAAAATAAAAATAAAAATCTGGAAGCCAATCGAAATTGACAGCACTCCCCGCCATCCAAAGCCCTCACCTTGAAAGACTGGACAAAAGTCCACAGCAGAATCCGTATGGTGTAGCCCTGACGGAGAAGCTTAATCAGTCGGGCTGCCCGGAAAAGTCGGAGGAAGCTCAGGTTAATGAAATTATCCTGCAGAGAAAAGAAAAAATGTGCATCGTTCAGATGTCGGGCAAGATCGAAAAGTGCAACCCACACTAAATAAATAAATAAATAAATTATTGGCTTTGTGTTCTAAGCAGCAAGTCGCACCCCCCCCAAAAAAAAACTTTTGGAAAAGAAGATTTTGTCAGTGCGAGTCACTCCTCATGCAGAACACCTGAGGAATCCCCCTCTCTCCCCATGAACCCTTCCTCTGGCAACGGGGAAGAGAGGGCGAAAAGAAGGCAAAAGAGGGAAGCTGTCTTTGCAAGAGATTGCTAGCTGTCTTTTTTTGGGTTCATCCTTGAAGTAAATTCTATTTTGGAAGGGCAGACAATGAACCTTTAGTGGACACAAAGGACCGTCCTGAAAGTCAATCATTTGTGATGGGCCTCTTCTACATCAAGAGGGGACATGACAGAGAGATGATAGCTGGATAGCTAGCTGGATAGATAGATAGATAGATAGATAGATAGATAGATAGATAGATAGATAGATAGATAGATATGGATGGACAGACGGACAGAGATAGAAGATAAATAGAAGATAGATAGATAGATAGATAGATAGATAGATAGATAGATAGATAGATAGATAGATAGATATGGATGGATGGACGGATGGACGGACAGAGACAGAAGATAAATGATAGATAGATAGATAGATAGATAGATAGATAGATAGATAGATAGATGGATGGGTAGATAGATGATAGATAGATAGATAGATAGATAGATAGATAGATAGATAGATAGATGTCTATTTTGATCAGTGTCCAGATAAATAAAGGAGTGGTCAGGCAAAATCTTTTGGGAAAGATTAAATCAAGGTCTGAATCTTAATGGCAGCTTCTCAGAAGCCTCCTAGAAAAAAATTGTGTTAGATACAGAGTTGTGCAGCGGAGAGAATTTAGAACTAAGGAAAGAGAAAGCTTAGGAAAATGCTTTGCTGGGCCATTGGGCGATCTGGAACTCAGCCACTTTATCTCCGTAGAGAGTAAGGAAATGGAGAGATGCAACCAGGGGCAAAGCATCTTTTTGGTCCACAACTGTCAAATAGCATTTGGAAGTGGATTGGACAGATCCTACCCTAATTTGGAGGAGGAGGAGGAGATCAGTTACTTATAAGACAAGAGTCATAGATTCTGGATCATGTGTGACCTTCTTTCTGATGGCCATCTAGGATTGCCTAACCATCTGATTGTCCACATATATCCCCAAATGCAGATGGAGATGGAGGAGGAAGAGGAAAAGAGGAGGAGGAGGAGGAGGAGGAGGAGGAGGAGGAGGAGGAGGAGGAGGAGGAGGAGGAGGAGGAGGAGGAGGAGGAGGAGGAAAGGGCGATTATGAAAAACATAATCAGACTTTTAAGATCCTATTATATCCAATCTCAAGGGAAGTCATGTTGGGCTTCCTGTGGAATTGATTGATTGCTCCAGTCTGTCCAGTGGATCTGATAATGTCAACCTATCTGAGGATTACTGGGAAGATCAACTACGGTGGAAAAAGAACGAAACATAGATTTCATCTTGAGCCCTCGGACAAAAGGCAAAGTATAAACACTATTAAACCTCCATAAATGCATCATTGAGCTGGACAGCTTTCAAAATAACTAAGCAACGAAGAAGTTCAGTGTTATGTCTTAGTCTGGATTCCCTTCTAGGTTTTCACATACATTTAACTCAATTTTTTATATTTCATTTCTCAAGCTTAAAGTAAAAAATAAACAAAGATTTATTTCCTTAAAACTCCCTCATCCCGGTCAAGAAAAAAGCACCATCAACTTTTCCATGGATCCCGATGCATCGAAAGGGAAAACATGATTGATTTCATTTCAATTTCCTTTCCCCTTTTCAGCGAACCAACGCCGAGAAAAATAGTTAATTTGGGATGCATGGTTTTAACCAGGGGTCTCCAACCTTTGCATGGAGGACTTTGCTGGTTGGGGAATTCTGGGAGTTGAAGTCCACCAGGCTTAAAGCTGCCAAGGTTGGAGACCCCTAGTTTAAATAAAGCATGTTCGGCACATACAGATGAGAAAGGAATGGATATAAATCTAAAAGCGGAAGAGATTGGATTGCGTATGAAGAAAGACTGAATTAATGAAAAGGGTCCAAGAATGAAAAACAGAATCAAAGAGTTGGAAGGGACCTTGGAGGTCTTCTGCTTAGGCAGGAAGACCTACACCACTTCAGCCAAATGGTTGTCCAACATCTTCTTAAAAAAATTGCAGTTGTTGGAGCAAACGTTCTTCATGTGGAAAGGAGATCAAAAATGTGGAAGAGATGGACAAGGAGAGGAAATGGAATTAAATGTGAATGCAAGGAAGGAATTTTGGGTGGAATTGAAGTAAAGGGATGCTGGAAGGAGCAACTTAGAGATGTGTGTATCAATGACAGCAATGCGCTACAGAGTGCATATGAAACCAACATCATGAAGGTGGAGTGTCTGTGAAGGAAACCTCCAGGCTTGGTCACTGGAAGGGTGAGGATTTGACTGAATGCCAAACCCACAAGTGTATTAAGTGTGCATCAGAGAGAGTTTGGCAAGATTCAATCAATCAATCAATCAATCAATCAATCAATCAATCAATCAATCAGAGAATGGAGCTGGAAGGGACCTTGGAGGTCTTTTTAGTCCAACCTCCTGCTCAAGAAGGAGACCTTACAGAATCACAGAGTTGGAAGGGACTTTGGAGGTTCTTCATTGAATACATTGAAGAATGGTTGGATTGACAGGAAGGAGGGGGATTAAGAAAGGCGTGGCTGAATGGAGCTGATAATCCTGAAAAAAGAGCGAAGTGAAATGTTGAAAGGACAAAGCAGCAGATGACACGGTGGAAGGTTGGAAGGAAAGGAGAGACAAGAAGAGATAGAATGGATGGGATGACATGAATTAGCTGAGCTGTGCTTTCTTTCCTTTCTCTTTAATTGCTTTGACTCAGACGTATTTTGTTTCTTTCCTGGGCTTTGCGTGAGTCGTGCTTGCCCATCAAAAGGACTTGTGTGATGGGTACGTCTTTACAGAAGCCCTCCTAAGCTTTGGACTTCCTCTCCAGCAGAGGGAAGGACATCAGAGGAGAGAGGGACCTGGTAGGTGTAATCTAGCAGGCCGAAACTTTGCTTTCCACCACCCCACCATCTTTTTAACAGATGCTTGACCGCATGAAAAGCTGACCCATCCCCACCATCAACGCATAAGTTGAGTGTACAAAAGCCGATTCATTATCCGGTCATTGCTTTGGGAGCATCCAAGCCAACCATGCTACATTCTGGGGGTGCCATCAAAACTCGAGGGATTCAGCCACAGGCATGCAATCAGCTCGGCCGCCATTTTGTTTCGGTTGCGGTTTTAAAGAAAAAGGGGAAAACAGATGCAGCTCAGAATTGGCTGACATCATGGCACCCAGTTCTCAAACAAACAGGGGGAAAAAAGAGCCAGGTGTCAAATCAAGAGGCCCGACCAACAATTCAAAACACCACCGCAAGGAAAGTCACAGGCAACGTCAAGCAACAAGCAGCCAATTATTCTCCCTGGGTTGATGTGGCAAGAGTCCCCACACCCCACACCCCCCAAAAAAAATCTCAAATTAAAGAGAAGGAAGGTAAACGAAACGGCGAACCAAAGAAAAAAAATCCTTAAAAGCAGACGATCGGGAAAAAAAAATTAACCCCCCCAAAAAATTCAATGAAACCAACCGTGTCCTATATGAGATGTTTTCATGGATGGATTGTGATTTGCAAGGATTTTTGAGTTTTAGCATTATTATTATTATTATTATTTTAAAAAAAAGAGGTATTATTTTGGAGCAGGAGGCAGACAACAGGCAGATGCAGACACGATGATGGTTTTTCGAGTGGGTTTTTTTTTGGTATGTTGATTGAATGGCATGATTCAGCAGGAAAAAGGAAAACACACACAAACACGAAACAGAAAGAGAAAGAGAAAATGAGTCATTCGGCTGTAGCAAAGAACAGAAACACGAATGATTGTATTAGAGAGTGGGGGGTTGTGGGAGAAATTAGAGGTTTATAAAAAGAAGTGATTTTTCTAACAATGAACAACCCTGCAAAGAAACACAGTGAGGTGAATTATTTGCATTTCACACTGTAATGCAAATTCATGGACATTTTGCAAGCACCTTGATTTGTCTTTCTTTCTTTTTCTTTTTTTTAAATTCCCAGGCAAAGCTAAAAAATGCCAGTTTCAACAGTTTTGGGTTCAAAAAAAGGGACGGTGAATTTAGCAATCCCCTGCGGCCACCTTAAAGGTCTTGTAAGATGAATCAGTAATTAGCAATAGTGGTAGCACTTAGACTTATATACCGCTTCACAGTGCTTTTACAGACCTCTCTAAGTGGTTTACAGAGTGCCCCCCAACAATCTGGGTCCTCATTTTACCCACCTCAAAAGGATGGGAGGCTGAGTCAACCTTGAGCCTGGTGAGATTCGATTTGCCAAATTGCAGGCAGCCGGCAGTCAGCAGAAGTAGCCTGCAGTACTGCATTCTAACCACTGCACCACCAAAAAGCTAAAACTCCTATAAACTCATAGATGCCACTTGTATCATGAGCATTTTTAAAAAAATCTCTGATTTTTAATCCAGGCATTCAAATCTTACTCTTCCTGGCTGTTTGAATTGATGATAAAGCTTATAACTTTAACCGTTGAAGGGGGAGGAGCATCAGTTCTTCCCTGACGATGCAAGAGCTTATGTTTGTGAAGTGGGAAGAAAAACTGACATGGTTGTGTTTGCCTGTAGAAGTTAAAAACAACAACAACAACCACAACCCAACAACCACAGAGAGCAAAAAAGAAAATAATTGGTAGCACTGGCCAAAGAAACCTGTACAGCTACAGAATCAAAGGAAAACAAAATTCGTTGATGTGTTTTCTTTACTCCATTGGTTCTGTTGATGGCTAAACGTCTCTTAGGTGTAGAGGATAAAGGTCTAAAAACAGGTGGGGAAGGGGGAAAATATGGAGGAAGGCCCTACTTCTGGATTTCAGGGTGAGGAGAAAAATACCCCATCTTCCAGAAGTTCCTTCAAGTGGCGTCTGTAGTAGAAGAGCAGGCAGAGCTGGGAGGCGGAGTTAAGCAGGTCATTAGCTTGGAGTCGTTGCGTTCCCACAAGCACTCCAAATCTAATTCCTGCTGAATTCCCTTGATCCTTATCCGATGCCAATTTAGTGTTGAACTTAAATTTTCTATGCTGCAACCTAATAGATGGTCCTTAATATTCTTTGTGCCTGACAGTGCCTTTTGAATTGCAGGGACCCACATCCAGGCAATCCAAAAGCCTGACACCAAGGTGAAGGGATTAAAGCATGATAGCTATGGATTAGCAGCTGAGATGGGGAAAAAAAAAGAATTAATGTTGCTCCCAAATCATCCTGTCCTCCATTGTTTTAAGATAGCGATAGACGTACTGCTTCACAGTGCTTTTACAGCCCTCTCTAAGCAGTTTACAGAGTCAGCCTATTGCCCCCCAACAATCTGGGTCCTCATTTGACCCACCTCAAACTGCCAAACTACAGGCAGCCGGCAGTCAGCAGAAGTAGCCTGCAGTACTGCATTCTAACCACTGTGCCACCATGGCTCATGCTTTAGAATATATTTTTATGGCATGTTATACCTTACTTTAGCATTAAGAAGGGTACTAGGCTGGATCCGTTCTTTATGCTGTGTGGGAAGCCAGAGACTTACAACCAGGGATGGGGCTGCTGGGGGTTCGCAGGGGTTCGGGAGAACCTCTAGCTAAGATTGTGTGCAGTTTGGAGAACCCCCAAATCCACTCCTGGCTGGCCCCGCCCCCCTGCTCCACCCCCCCCCCAGGAGTCCCCACGCAGCCTGTTTTGGATCCAGGTAAGTGCAGGGCACGCACAGAGGCTCAGGGAGGGCGAAAAACAGGCCTACCAGAAATTCAGAAAGGCTGGAAACGGGCTCCGACTAATTGACTCATGAGCCTCGAGCCAAGTTTCAAAAGAAACCCAGTTATTTATTAGGAGCAACATGTCGGCAGCTTCCCAAGTGTAGTCAACTCTGCCGCACGTAATTTATTGCTCAACTATGACCCTATTTTCCCCTCCCCTCCTCTCAAGGTGTGTCATAAATCACATTCTCCAATGAGGCACTTTCGCGGGCTGTAGAAACCATGCCTCACAAACTGACTCTGGTAATCTGAGATCCAACCTTGGAGGAAGGTATGCGTGGAATGTGCTTGTGAACGTGGCTGCTGAACTGCTCTGACAGATCTCCCCCCTTTCTGCCGAGAAAGGACTCGAGAGCAGACTAGAAATGTTTTGCGAGTTGACACAAAGATTCCACCATAGGATTCATCACCAAACCTACCCCATGACTGAGTCAAGTCATGACCTCGCTGAAGAATTCACACATCGCATTAAACTTGATCGGGAGTGGCAACCGATTGTCGTGCAACTCCATCTGGTCTGCTTAACGTTACAGGCCAGCATCGCACAAACTCAGAAAAATGAATTAATTCAGTAACCTCAGTAAGCATCTTGCACAAATAAAGCGAGACCAAGCTGTCATTACACGGAGGGCAGAAGGAAGAAGCGACTATAATAAACCTCAGTGTCAAAGACTACTCACAGGGTCAGGATTAAGGAAGCTAAATGATATTTAAATTAATTCAAACCCTATCCAACGCGTTGTGCGTGATTAATGCAGCCGTTGGGTGGCATTTGAATCTTTCTCTCCTGTCAACTGTTATAATCTGTGGAAGTTGTTGTTGTTAGTTGCGAAGTCGTGTCCAATCCATCGCAACCCCTTTTGCATGAATTATGGCCTTACAACATCTTCCCATGGAGTGAACCAAGTCTTTTAGTTCTGCAGCTGTTCTAATGAGAAACCAAGATTGAAGGATGGCTTCTATTAACTGGGTTTATTGCTGGGTCGCTTCTGACTAACAAGTTTCTTTAGTCGGCTTCATTGTTTTTCAATTGGGTGAAGGTCTGGGCTATTCCCAGGCCATTCCAGCAGTGGAATATGATTATCTTGAAACTCCCCCCCCCAAAAAGTGGTGTTATTAGCCATCAAACCTCAAAAATACACTTTTCCCAAAAGGTTTCCACAGTTTTGGCCACTACTGTATATAGTGTCCCTTTCAGTTGCAAAAAATTGACGTAACATCCTTTACAACCAACACCTTAAGTTTCCCAAAAAAATATACAACCTTGAACATTAAAAGAGAAGAACCTTAGGACATAATTCAGGTTGTCCAAATATCACCTCTGAAATGTGGACTTGATATAGACTGGGAAGTATTTTCCTAGAAGTCTCTAAAGTGGCTCTTAGCAAAGTCATGGAACTTAGCACAGGCTGGGAACCATGGTTTCCTTACTTTCTTCCAACAAGGAGAAAAGCTGGAAGTCCCAACATGGAATCTGGTTGGAAAAAGGAACAAGAAAGCTCAAACCCAATTATCCAAAACTGATCTTCCTGTTCCTGGGAGCATGGGAACTCTAACACTTCAGATGCTGCTGAACCATGGTAGAAGACCCAGGCATTCTGGCTGAATGTTCAATGTAGATGCCGTCCTCCAGATGTCATGTAGCAACATCTGGAGGACCACATGTTGCCCATCTGGACCTTAAGTAATAGATGTTGACCATAATTAATCGTGTCAAGCATGATAGACCCAAAATCAGGAACGCTGCAAAATCCCTTTGAGGTCACAAAACATAAATATGGATACAAGAGAGGAGAATTAGAAGACCTTATAATATTTATTCTATTCTGAAGCAGTTCAAGGTGTATCTTCATCACTTACCCATCTCCATATTAGTCTTAGCGCCCCAAAATTTACAATTCCCCCAACAGGTCTACCTAAAAGATTTTCTAGATCCCTTCCCCCGGTTTGCTAAAGTAAAACAAGTCTCCAATTGGTACTCACCGCAATCTCTGTGACTAAAATATCAGTAATACTTCCCAAGACTGTGACAAAATCAAAAATGTTCCAGGCATCGCGAAAATAATTCTGGAAGAGAAAAGGGAAGATTCTTCAGATCCCTTTCAAAGCTCTTGACCAAAAGGAAGCAACAGTGGAGTGATACAGAATTCAGAAGTAGAGCTACTTGGAAGCAAGGTGGGAGACTGAGTTGCTCCAACATCCAAGGAAGGATAGGATAGGATAGGATAGGATAGGTAACAGTAGGGTAGGGTAGGGTAGGGTAAATAATAGAGTAGAGTAGAGTAGAGTAGAGTAGAGTAGAGTAGAGTAGAGTGAATAGAGAATAGAGAATAGTGATTAGAGATTAGAATAGAGAATAGAATACAATAGATAATGTAGAATATAGAATGGGACAGGACGGGACAGGACAAGATAGGATAGGATAGGATAGGATAGGATAGGATAGGATAGGATAGGATAGGATAGGATAGGATAGGATAAATACAGGGGTGAAATCCAGCAGGTTCTGACAGGTTCTGAAGAATTGGTAGCGGAAATTTTGAGTAGTTCAGAGAACTGGCAAATGCCACCTCTGGCTGGCCCCAGAGTGGGGTTGGAATAGAGATTTTGCAATATCCTTCCCCCATGAGTGGGGAGGGAATGGGGACTTTACAGTATCCTTTCCCTGGAGTGGAAGGGAATGGGGATTTTGCAGTATCCTTCCCCTGCCACGCCCATCAAACCACGCCCACAGAACCGGTAGTAAAAAAAAATTGAATTTCACCACTGGATAAATAGGAATATGGAATATGGAGAACGATAGAATAGAATATGGAATATGGAATAGGAATAGGAATAGGAATGGGATGGGATGGGATGGGATGGAATAGAATAAAATAGAATAGAATAGAATAGAATAGAATAGAATAGAATAGAATAGAATAGAATAGAATAGAATAGAATAGAATAGAATAGAATATTTGGAAATGAGTATGGAAAGTGAGAACTTGACTTTGACAGTGAAGACATAAAGTTCGTACCAATGCACCAAAGGCGATGATCTTCAAGATACATTCCAGTGAAAACATGGAGGTGAAGACAATATTGAGGCATTTCAGCATATCTTCGTAGGGTTCGGGGGCACCATAGAACTAAATTAAGGGGTGGAGGGGAGAAAAGTCAAGTTGCAGCAAGCAGAAAAATAGGTCAAGATTACCCCAAACGGGAGTCCTTCACGAATCACCCCAGATGTTGCTAACCTTCATCATGAGGACAATGGTATTCAGGGCAATCAGGACCATGATAAAGTACTCAAAAGGAAGAGACACCACAAATTTCCACATCCTGTACTGGAATGACTGCTTGTTTTGGGGCATATAGCGGGTTAAAGGCTTGGCACTGATGGCAAAATCTATGCAGGCTCTCTGCAAGGGAAGAGAAAAGAGCAACGTGAAAAGAGAAAGTCACAAGAACACAATCTCACTTCTGCTTCCTCCTGGTCTTCTTCCAAAGCAGGGGTGCCAAACTCAATTTCATTGAGGGCCACATCAGCGTTGTGTTTGATCTGGGGTGTGTGTGTGTGATTAGGGTGGACGTGGCCAGCATGACATTACTTGTGTCCGGGGGGGGCACCTGTGGTGGCCCAATCTGTCTGCCAGCGAAAATGGGGCTCCGGAGTTCCGTTTTCAACTGCGACGGCCTCCTGCAACCCTCTGCCAGAGAAAACCGAGCTTGAGGGGGCCACATGCAGCCCTCATGAGCTTCGTTTTCTCTGGCATAGGCATCATGGGCCCGTCCTTCACTATTTCCAGGGTGACTACTGGGGGTTTAGGAGAACCTTTAGCTAAGATTCTGTGCACCTCAGAGAACCCCCAAATCCCACTCCTGGCTGGCCCTGCCCACCTTGCCCCTCCTAGGAGTCCCCAAGTGGCCCGTTTTGGATGCAGGTAAGTGCAGGGCACACATGGAGGCTCAGGGAGGGTGAAAAATGGGCCTACCGGAAGTTCAGAAAGGCAGGAAACGGGCCCATTTCCGGCCTCCAGAGGGCCTCCGGAGCCTGGGGAGGCCATTTTCGCCCTTCCGGAGGCTCAAGGAAAGCCTCCAGAGCCCGGGGAGGGCAAAAATGCCCCCCAACATGGTGCAGGAGGCCGACTGGACCACGCCCACCATAGCCACGCCCACCCAGCAACCGGGCAAAGAACCCCTCGCTAAAATTTTTTAAGCCCACCCCTGGCCCTGCGGGCCAGATCTAAGCACTCCACGGGCCAGATCTGGCCACCGGGCCTTGACCTTACAATTAGAGCAAATAGTTAGTTACACATTTCATGTCACGATCTGATCGGCCTTAAGATGTTAGCCGATCTCTACAGCTGGACCAACAGCATGCATGAAGCAAAAAATCCTGTAAACTTAGGCATGATTCTCTCCCCCAAAATGGTTCGAAACATTTACCACTCAATGTTCAAACTCAACCACATAATCCTAGAGAAAGGGGAATCGGTGTGCACCATGTCTCCGATCAGAGAAAAGTACCTCATTTTTCTCCAGGCTGCATTCAGACATCACTTTGTCGCCCTGTTCTTGGAAGGTGATGATGATCAAAGCTACGAAGATATTCACAAAGAAAAACGGGAAGACGACAAAATAGACGACGTAAAAGATCGACATCTCCATCCGGTAGCCAGGACTTGGGCCTTGGTTTTCATACGTTGCATCAACAGAGTGCTTCAAAACACTGAGGAAGGAAGGAAGGAAGGAAGGAAGGAAGGAAGGAAGGAAGGAAGGAAGGAAGGAAGGAAGGAAGGAAGGAAGGAAGGAAGGAAGGAAGGAGGAGATGAGATCAAGGTAAAGCTTCAAATTCACAAAAAAGGTTTTCTCACGCTTTACAAGACTGCAATTAGGAATAAAGCTAAGGATGACCAAGGGCGCAAACTTACGTGGGCCATCCTTCTCCAGTGGAGACTGTGAACAGGGTCAACAGAGCCCAGAGAACATTGTCATAGTGAAAATCGTATTTCTTCCATTGTCTGGGCTGAGCTTCCACTTCATCCTTCTCGTAAGCCAGATACTGGCCTCTGGAAGAGACAAAACATGGTGTTTAAACAAGCCACATATCCAAGCCTGTAAAAATGGAGGACTGGTTCTCTCAACAGTGTTTTCACGAGCAATGCCCTGATTAAAATTATTGGCATAGCTCACACAGGTGTAGAGAACTGCAACACCGCCTCGATCTGAATTATTTGGGATTGATCTGAATTGTCTGGGATTGATCTGAATTGTTTGGGATTGATCTGAATTGTTTGGGATTGATCTGAATTATTTGGAATTGATCTGAATTGTTTGGAATTGAAAATGCCCCTTTTTAGTGCCAAGGACTCAGTTTCAAACCCAAAATGAACTTTCCTCAAACATTTGAGCACCAAACAAAACATTTCACATTGAAAACTGCTGCATTGAGTTTAACATACATCCAAAATGCTCAAAACCAGCCCCTTTTTAGCTATTTTACATTGAAAATCGGACACTTTGCAACTCAGCAGCGAAGGGTCTCTGGATAAATTTAAGCACTCCAAATGGCCCTTGAGTTCTTCATCAAAATAAAGAAACTCTCTAAAATAGGAAGGATATTAAACCTATCTAAGAGTTCCTGTATCATTTTGGGTGGGGTGCGTGAATAACAGTCATTTCATCTATTTTTCCTACCGATTTTGCATTTTTCCTGAAGTAAATTGGAATTGGGTATGTCTACTTTAATGAAAAGAAGGACTAGTGGAGACATGGTAGCAGTGTTCCAATATTTGAGAGGTTGCCACAAAGAAGAGGGAGTCAAGCTATTCTCCAAAGCACCTGAGGGCAGGACAAGAAGCGATGGGTGGAAACTAATCAAGGAGAGAAGCAACTTAGAACTAAGGAGAAATTTCCTGACAGTTAGAACAATTAATCAGTGGAACAACTTTACCAGAAGTTGTAAATGCTCCAACACTGGAAGTTTTTAAGAAGAGGTTGGATAACCATTTGTCTGAAGTGGTGTAGGGTTTCCTGCCTAAGCAGGGGGTTGGACTAGAAGACCTCCAAGGTCCCTTCCAACTCTGTTATTTTGTTATGGAAAGTCCTGGAGGAGTCAACGTGTCAGCGTTTCGACACTGGCATAGAGAGCAGAGGAGAGAGAGAGATAAGCTCTGAACTTTTGCCTGCTAAATCCCTTTGAAGTCAGGTTGTCGTGGAAATGAGGGGGGGGGACATTCCTGGGAAATGACGAGACAAGAAGTCTGAAGAATGACTTGGAAGATAGCCAACGAGAAGCAGAGATTTGGGGATCGGAAAGGGAGGGATTGGGGGGCAAAAGGTCAGTCTTGTCCGCATCGAGTCATGATCCGGTGGCTGTGCTCAATTAAAGAAAAGATTTCCTTAAAAATTGGCAGTTTGGAAATTCGTTCATTTTGAGATAGCATCGAAGTCTGACACAACGTTTGTAGGACTGTTTTGCATTTTTAATAAAGATATTAAAGATGAGTCATTTTTCTTCCCTTTTTTTTAATAAAAAAAAATTAATATCTCCTCTGGCTACATGGAGACCTGGAAGCCTTTGCATCCACTCCACTCCAGCCCTGCCCTAACCTGCCATTATATTGTGGCACCTGCAGTCTTTCTCCAAGTCCTTCGATTCATCGGTGCAGTAGAAGAACCGGCCTTTGAAAAGCTGCACCGCGATGACGGCGAAGATGAACATGAAGAGCATGTAGACAATGAGGATGTTGAGAACGTTCTTCAGGGAGTTCACCACACAGTCGAAGACCGCCTGCGCGAAAAGGAGTAAAAAAAGACCGTTTCGGAATCAGAAAATCAAGTTCAGATTTCCAACTTACCATTCCTCTGGTACTGTTGTGGTCCGCCCGCAGCCTGTGGAGTTGGCAGCGGAATCGGACAGCGATGAGGCTGAGGAAGAACAGGGGCCAGTCCTGGAGGCTGGGGAAGGCCCAGATGAGGGCTCTGCGTCGGAGGCAGAGATGGGGCCAGGGCCATCGGGGAGTGATGTGCAGACTTCGGAGCCTCCAGAGACTGAGAGGCAGAGGAACAGATAAAGCAGAGAGGACGACTCAGGAGTAAGGCCAAGAGATGATTGGCCCCTCCCATAAGGCTTAAAAGACCAGCAACGCTTCCTGGCCTCTTTGCCGGAAAACAACGTTGAGAGATTTGCTTCTTGTTTCGCTGTATTCATTTCTTGTCGGCGTCTTCTGCTTCTGAACTTTTGCCAAGAAAAGCCTTTGGCAGTTTGCCTAATTATCCCAAGGTTAGCGATAAACTGAACAATGGTGTTTTGAAGAATTTGCTTTAATTTAGTTTGGACTACGCTGAGTATGAGTTAATTCTCAGCTGTTCTAATAAAGTCTGTTTGTTTTCGAACTGTTTGTATTTAATACTAACTATTTGGGCCTGGGTCACAACAGGTACCCTGTTTCCCCAAAAATAAGACATCCCCTGATAATAAGCCCAATTGGGCTTTTGAGCGCATGGCAATAAGGCCAAGTGTTTATTTCAGGGTTCAAAGAAATATAAGACAGGGTCTTATTTTTGGGGAAACACAGGTAGTCTTATGTCAGGGTAATGATGATTTAAAGCTGAGCAGCCGCTGTAAGGCTGTGGACCAGGATGATGGACTGAGGATGAGTCAACAGGGTTATTGCTGCTTTAAGAAGCTGTCTATATAAGGGAGGCCATGGGAGGGCGTATCTCTCTCTCCTCGTGTATCACTCTCCTCGTTGTGCTCTATCTGCATTGTAGTTCTCTGTGTAGAGTTGAAGACTGATTGCTTGCCTGGTATGTGCCTACCACGTGTATGTATGTATATAGAAGTCTTGTATATAAACCACTGTTTGCAAGACAAACCTCTGTGTCCTGTATTTTGCTCTTGGGTTGTCTCAAAATAGTAGTCACGCTGTAAACACTCTGACATTTTAAGTCAGTGGAACGATTGTGCCGCACCTGTTGATGTCTTACCTTCAGTTTGGGTAGGCGTTTGATGGTTTTCAACGGGCGAAGGACCCGTAGCACGCGGAGGGACTTAATGGTGTTAATATCCTTCCCTTTGTTCCCTCTGCAAAAAATAAAAAATCATGACAGGAAGAAGAGGATTTGGTCCTGGGCCAACTCACTCCAAAGTCCTCACTGCTACGAAAATATATAACATTTCCCCTCCAATCTGCTATATTTTCCCTTTCCTCTCTCTTTAAAAGGGAAAGGTTCCCCTCGCACATATGTGCTACTTGTTCCCAACTCTAGGGGGCGGTGCTCATCTCCGTTTCAAAGCCGAAGAGCCAGCGCTGTCCGAAGACTTCTCTGTGGTCATGTGGCCGGCATGACTAAACAGAAGGCGCACGGAACGCTGTTACATTCCCACCTAAGGTGGTACCTATTTTTCTACTTGCATTTTTTACCTGCTTTCAAACTGCTAGGTTGGCAGAATCTGGGACAAGTAATGGAGCTCACCCCATTACGCGGCACTAGGGATTCGAACCGCTGAACTACCGACCTTTCGATCGACAAGCTCGGCGTCTTAGCCACCGAGCCACCGCGTCCCTTTTTCCTCTCTCTTTGAAACACCCCAAAATGCAACATTTTCTCTTCTCTTGCAGATAATATGGAACAGAAATCAAGCTTGGAAAACACCATTGAAAGATTCCAATGGCTTTTTGATTTTTGTTAACCCTGGAAAAAAGTTTCTTTCGTTTTCATGCCGGTATCGTTCTACCCGTTTCCACCCCAGTTGCAAACGGCCCAGCCAACAAACGCAAGGCACTGGAATGGTCGACAAACATTCCATCAAATGACATAAAACTGCGCTCAATTTTATCTCATTCGGGGGATTGGAATCAAGCTCGGGAGCTCAAGAGTGGGCGGCTTGCTCTGAGATTGTCGCCGTTCTTACTCGTTGACTTAAATAAGCCTTCATTTTGCATACATGGCCATACAGGTCTCCTTGAAAAGTGCTACCCAAACTGTACAAAATCTGCACAATTGTTTCTCCTCAAAGAGACAGGAATTTCATCCACAGTTTCAGAGTTGCAATTAATGGCAAGATCGGGGGCATTCCGAGAACAGAATTGGGACCATTTTGCCACAGCCAAGTTTGCCGGGTAGGACAATTTAACAATTTTTTAAAAAAAATTGATTTATATGCCGCCCTTCTCCGGAGACTCAGGGCGGCTTACAATGTGCTCAGCAATAGCCTTCATCCTTTTGTATATTTATACAAAGTCAGCTTATTGCCCCCACAAACTGGGTCCTCAATTCAATTTAATATATTTTTTATCATTGGCATTTCATTCTGTCCCTCCTTTGGCATCCGTTCTTTAATAGCCATAGCACTTAGACTTATATATATATCGCTTCACAGTGCTTTTACAGCCCTCTCTAAAGCGGTTTTACAGAGTGAAGCTATTCCCCCCCCCCCCGAACAATATGGGTTTCTCATTTTGCCAACCTCGAAAGGATGGAAGGCCGAGTCAACCTTGAGCCGGTCAGGATCGAACTGCTGGCAGTCGGCAGAGTTTGCCTGCAATACTGCATTCTAACCAAATGCGCCACCACAGCTCTAGTATTTGTAACTTCGAATGGCCATTAAATAAGCTGTGGACAGTCATGGAGAACTACCCTAAAACTCCTCCTTGGCAAAAACCAAGAAGGGGCAGGACCACCCTCCCTGCCCTCAGATGAAGAGAAAAATAGCTCGAATCTCATCTCGCCAAGGTTCCCTGATGGCCACTTCGGATTGCATTCCGCTCAAACCATGCTGAGCCATGGAATCAACCCACGGGTTACGTGCCCGTCATGAGGAAGCAACGCCAAGATGCTGGGTCAGTCATGCAGAAGAATGGATGTCAAGAAATGGGCGTGATGGTTAGACGAGGAACACTTCGGAGATGGAATACATTAATAACAGAGTTGGAAGGGACCCTGGAGGTCATCCAGTCCAACCACCACCACCCCCGGCCCAAGCAGAAGACCCTACACCATCTCTGATCGATGGCAGTTCCATCTCTTCTTGAAAGCTTCCAGAGATGAAGCTCCCACAACTTCTGAAGGCAAGAATATGATGGTTGGGTTGGGTTTTTTTTTTTCATGCTCTGACCCAACGTGAAACACATTCTCTGTTTCAGAATGTGAATCGTGGGTACTTATTTATCCAGTAAATTAAAATAAAGAATAGAATAACAGAGTTGGATGGGACCTTGGAGGTCTTCTAGTCCAACCCCCTTTGAAGAAGCTTCTGGGATGAGAAGCGAAACATCTTCAAGGAAAAACAAAGAAAGTCCAATTGCCTCTTGAAGAAAAAAAAAAAAAGCACTTATTTCTTGATCATACAGGAAGCTCAAACTGCCCAAGGAGCTGCTGATCCAGTTCTACAGAGGAATGATTGAGTTTGTCATCTGCACCTCCATAACTGTCTGGTTTGGCTCTGCAACCCAACAAGACAGACACGGACTTCAGAGGGTAGTTCTGTAGAACTACAGAAAATACAATTGCTACCAACCTGCCTTCCATGGAGGACCTGTATACTGCACGTGTCAAAAAGAGGGCTGTGAAAATATTTACAGACCCCTCACAAACTGGACATAAATTGTTTCAACTTCTACCCTCAAAGCAACGCTATAGAGCACTGCACACCAGACCAACTAGACACAAGGACAGTTTTTTCCCAAATGCCATCACTCTGCTAAACCAATAATTCCCTCAACACTGTCAAACTAGGTACTAAGTCTGCACTACTATTAATCTTCTCATCGTTCCCATCTCCTCCCACTTAATGACTGTATGACTGTAATCTTGTTGCTGGTATCCTTACGATTTATATTGATTGTTTCCTAATATGATTTGATATCTTATTTGTTCCCTATGACTATCACGAAGTATTGTACCTTATGATTCTGAGAGCGTGTGCACCAAAGACAAATTCCTTGTGTGTCCAATCACACTTGGCCAATAAAGAATTCCATTCTATTCTATTCCATTCCATTCCACTCCACTCCACTCCACTCCACTCCACTCCACTCTACTCTACTCTACTCTATTCTCTAGTTATTCCATTCTCTATTCTATTCCATTCCATTCCATTCCATTCTATTCTCCATTTTCTATTCTATTCCATTCCATTCCATTCCATTCCATTCTATTCTATTCTATTCTCCATTCTATTCTATTCCATTCCATTCCATTCTATTCTATTCTGGACACCGAGAGCGTATGCACCAAAGACAAATTCCTTGTGTGTCCAATCACACTTGGCCAAGAAAGAATTCTATTGTAAAACTATGAATTATATTCAGCAGAATGACTGGACCGGACCTGCCTCTGACCTTCTTGTTTCTGCATTGAGAAGGTTCAATGGTTGTTGAAACAGAGCTCCCAAAGAAAGGAGCAGAAGATGCCCCACTGGTATCTGGTCATGGTGGGACTCAGACAAGTCATGGTGGGACTCAGACAAGAAAAAAGGGACCCCATCACCAGAACACCTGAAGACTGGTGATTATGGGTTGGCCCTTCCTAATTTGGAGGAAATGAATTCTTTGAGCTTTTAACCAGACTATGAAGAACAAGATGGGTGAGAGCAGTCAATGGAACGATTGTAACATGAATGGACAAGAAGGGTTTTGGCCACGGGCATCCGCAGGCAATAACAAGGCCACAAGGGAGAGCAATAATGTATTACCCAATGAAACTCCTACAGAGACGATCCCAGTGAAAGGAAGACACACACAAAAAAAGAGCAGAGTCAGCCACAAGGAAGACAATAATCCAAACAACAACCCCCAAGAACACACACGATGGTTGTGTTTTCAGGAAAGACGCCCCGCTACTCCTATTTGGGGACAAATGGGTGAGAATTTGGAGACCAGGCCTATCCACCCTCCCAGGTAACCAGGAAAAGTAAAAATACACGCTTGTGTTCATTATCACCAAAATAACACATTTTTTTTTTACATCTAACAGAATACAAAATAACAGACTTGGAAGGGACCTCGGAGGTCTTCTAGTCCAACCCCTTGCTTAGGCAGGAAACCCTACACCACTTCAGACAAATGGTCATCCAATCTCTTCTTAAAAACTTCCAGTGTTGGAGCGTTCACAACTTCTGGAGGCAAGTCGTTCCACTGATGAATTGTTCTCACTGTCAGGAAATTTCTTCTTAGTTCTAGGTTGCTTCTCTCCTTGATGAGTTTCCACCCATTGCTTCTTGTCCTGCCCTCAGGTGCTTTGGAGAATAGCTTGACTCCTTCTTCTTTGTGGCAGCCCCTGAGATATTGGAATACACTGCTATCATGTCAACCCTCGTCCTTCTTTTCATCAGACTAAAAATATCCAGTTCCTGCAACCGTTCTTCATATGTTTTAGCCTCCAGTCCCCTAATCCTCTTTGTTGCTCTTCTATGCAGTCTTTCTAGAGTCTCCACATTTTTTTTTTACATCGTGGTGACCAAAACTGGATGTAGTATCTTGGTCACTTTCAATCTACTTTTATGATTCCTGTTGCAGGGTTGGGATATAAAAGTGAAGAGTGGGTTCAAAGCGAAGAGATTCATCCACCCCGTTGGATCAGACCTTTGAAACAATTCCCAATATCCCAAACAAGTTGCGTCTCACAAGTGTTTTTCCTCCATTGGGGCAGAAAAGATGACGTAGAAACTACTCTGAATGTTCCGAAGCAGAGGAGGATAAAAACATTTTTATTTGTACAAGATGGAAAGTGCGGCCTGGGTGCAAATACAGACATTCTCGCTAGACTCCCGTGTGAACTTGTGCCAAATCTCTCAGACCCGCCTCACCAAATAGGCTTGGCTTGAAGGCAGACCGTCATCCTGGCAAAATTCACAGGCAAACCAGAGGAACGCTGACAGAGCACAGCCAGGGTTGGCAAGAAGCAGGCAGGCTTACAGGAATCGGAGAGGTCCTTTTCCATCGCAAATGGGTCATCCATGGGACTGAATCGCTTGACCACCTGCCCTTTGTTGATCAGGAACTTGCTAAAATTCCACTTTATAGCATTTCCCAGAGTGCCTCTGCCTTTGGGCTGGTTTTTTAGCCACTTCCAGAGAGGATGAGCATTATCCCCATTGACTTCATCTTGCTATTTCTACTTCAAATAGTAAGTTTTCTTTTAGCCCAGAAAGATCAACTCCAAAGCAAACATTAGTTCTGTGTTCACCCAAAAACAATTGAGATGGTCAACCTTGTGTGGTGTCTGTAAAACATCCTAAACTTGGTTAGTTTTAGCTTCCCCCACCCCCACCCCGTACAAACCCAGCCCAACCCTGAGTGAGTTTGTGATTCCAAATTGTGTAAACCAAGAATTTCATTCATTCAGCAAATGAGCCCCGAATATTTCAGAAAACCAGTGAGATGAAAAAGAAAGAAAAGAAGTTACAGGAAAGGGAATTTGTGGCAGATGTCTACGGGAACTGGATTCTGATGGCCGGAAAAAACTAATTCCATCATAGCACAGGTGACAATGCCGAACAGAATAAAAACATTTCACTGAGAAGGATAGATTTCCCCAAAAGGGCATTTAAATATTATAAATAGTTTGTGATAGAATTATTCAATGGTTTACAATTACAAGGAGGTCCAGGAGGCATTTAAAGAGAGAGAGAGAGGGAGGGAGGGAGAGAGAGAGGGAGAGAGAGAGCTAGATATTATCATGATTGACACGGATGGGACCTCAGAAAGTTTGACTGAGCTACAAATTCCCGTAAGCCTGATTCCCACTTTAGTTTATGCTAAAAGAAGGACATGATTCCCCTTCCAGTTGTAGCCAACTCTAACGGGGCAGCGCTCATCTCTGTTTCTTGGCTGAAGTAGCCAGCGTTGTCTGAAGACAATTCTGCGTGGCCAGCATGTCTATATAGAACGCTATTATACCTTCCCACCACTGTGGTACCTATTAATCTACTTGCATTTGCATGCTTTCAAACTGCAAGTGAATAGAATAGAATAACAGAGTTGGAAGGGATCTTGGAGGTCTTCTAGCCCAACCCCCTGCTTAGGCAGGAAACCCTACACCACTTCAGGCAAATAGTTATCCAATCTCTTCTTAAAGACTTCCAGTGTTGGAGCATTTACAACTTCTGGAGGCAAGTTGTCCCACTGATTAATTGTTCCAACTGTCAGGAAATTGTTTTAACTGTCAGGAAAAGTGGGCAGGAGCTGAGCCGAGAAGAGGAGCTCACCCAGTCTCACGGCGTTGGATCTCCAACCCAGGATGTCAGCTCTCCAGCTGACAAGCTCAGCGTCTTTAATACCCCACCGCCACCCACCACCAAAGGATGCTAATGGTAAACAATCTGCTTAACTTCCATTGAAGAAATCCCTTCCGGCTCACTGAATTTAAACGGGAACTTCTAGGTAAGGAGGGCAGTCAAAAAAAAAAAAATTCCCCCCAAGCACAGCATCGCTCTGCTTTCCACTTCAGGAAATCAGAGCTCAGGAAGAAAAGCTACTTACGAAAAGGCAAATGCCACAAGTGCTCCACTGACCACAATGAAGTCGAGGATGTTCCAGAGATCGCGGAAATAGGCACCGGGATGCAGCAGGAGTCCCAAATCAATCATCTTCAGAAGGAAAGAGAGAGAGAGAGAGAGAGAAAGAAAGACGTGAAGGACGCAGAGAGGAGGAAAAAAAGGGAGGGGGAGAAAGGTAGATGTCCCTATTGTTTTTAATAGTTTGGTGGACTTCAAAAGCACTGGTGATGGTAGCCAATTTGGGTCGTGACATCTCTGCTAGAAAACCACCAAGCTCAGAGAGCACCAAGGAACCTACAGTCTTCTTCTTCCTCCTCCTGCTGCTGCTCCTCCTCTTCCTCCTCACAAACTCCCTTCTCTTCTAGCACGGATGATGTTATCTAGTTGGGTATTGAAACATTTGCAAGAAAACCACCAAGCTCAGAGAGCACCCAAGGAACCTACAGTCTTCTTCCACCTCCTTCTCCTCCTCGCAAATTCCCTTCTCTTCTAGCAGTGGTAAAATCCAAATTTTTTTACTACTGGTTATGTGGGCATGGCTTGGTGGGCGTGGTGTGGCTTGGTGGGCATGGCAGGGGAAGGATACTGCAAAATCTCCACTCCCTCCCCACTCCTGGGGGAAAGATATTGCAAAATCTCCATTCCCACCCCACTCTGGGGCTAGCCAAACTACTCAAATTTCCGCTAACGGTTCTCCGAACTGCTCTGAATTTCCGCTACCGGTTCTCCAGAACCTGCTGGATTTCACCCTTGTCTTCTAGCACTGATGATGTTATCTACTTGGGTATTGAAATGTTTGCAAGAAAACAACCAAGCTCAGAGAGCACCAAGGAACCCCACAATCCTCCTCCTCCTCCTCCTCCTTTCTCCAAACTCACCTCCTTTCTAGCACGGATGATATTATCTAGTTGGATAATGAAACATCAGCAAGAAAACAATCAAGCTCAGAGAACACCAGGGACCCCTTATTTAAACCCTGAGCTACAAATATTCTCCTTCATTGGTTCATGTGTATTCTTGCACGTCCTCAAAAATCCACGTGGATTTCATAGGAATACAATGATTATAAATATGCAAATAAGTCGTCCAATGTCATGCTTGTGTAATTGTTCCTCTGCAGATATGCTCCTAAGAGATTTGGAGAAAGATTCTTACCTTTATCACCATCTCAAAGGTAAAGACACCTGTAAATATATAATCCAGGTACTTGAGAGCCTGAAAACAGAAGGAGTGGTTCAAAAGTTAAAAGGAGCCCAAAGTAAATTGAATCCAAAGAAAAATACATTATAGCAATAGCACTTAGACTTATATACCGCTTGACAGTGCTTTACAGATCCTCTCTAAGCGGTTTACAGAGTCAGCCTCTTGCCCCACAACAATCTGGGTCCTCATTTTACCCACATCGGAAGGATGGAAGGCTGAGTCAACCTTGAGCCGGTCAGGATCGAACTCTTGGCAGTGAGCAGAGTTAGCCTGCAATATTGCATTCTAACTACTGTGCACCATGGAAGGAAGGAAGGAAGGAAGGAAGGAAGGAAGGAAGGAAGGAAGGAAGGAAGGAAGGAAGGAAGGAAGGAAGGAGAAAAGGGAGGGAGAGAAAGGAAAGGAAGGAAAGAAGCAATAGCAGACTTATATACCGCTTCATAGTGCTTTTACAGCCCTCTCTAAGCGGTTTACAGAATCAGCCTCTTGCCCCCAACAATCTGGGTCCTCATTTTACCCACCTCGGAAGGATGGAAGGCTGAGTCAACCTTGAGCCTGGTGAGTTGCAGGCAGCCAGCAGGCAGCAGTACCGCACTCTAACCACTGCACCACCACGGCTCATTAGATATAAATTATATTCTATATAAAGAATCACATAGATTTCTTCTATTGGGATGTTTCATCATCTGTATTGCTCTAAGATTTGAGACATGCTTCTGTCTTAAAGGATCAGGTTAGGAGCTGGTCTTTTAAAGCATTGATAGCCGTGGTGGCGCAGTGGTTAGAATGCAGTATTGCAGGCTGACTCTGCCCACTGCCATCAGTTTGATCCTGACCGGCTCGAGGTTGACTGAGCCTTCCATCCTTCCGAGGTGGGATAAATGAGGACCCAGATTGTTGGGGGCAACAGGCTGACACTGTAAACCATTTAGACAGGGCTGTAAAGCACTATGAAGCGGTATATAAGTCTAACTTGCTGCTGCTATTGCTATTGGTACCCACTGGTGCTTGATCGGGCATTCTAGGCAGAAGTCACTTTTGAGAAACAAGCAACTGGCCATTCTTTGTAAGCCACCCAAGAAGATCTCAGGAGGCATCCCTATCTTCTAGGAAATGGTGATATGCATTGAAGAGGAATTGCATCCCCTTTCAGATCCATATTTGGTGGCCTTGTTGTCTTGGCAACAGGAATCAGTTCCATCTCCATCCCACACTCAAGCAGCAGAAAACTGCAGGTTGAGTGCCTGAAAACAGGGACCCAAGAAACATGCAGAAGAAGACAAAGTGGAGAGCCGTGGTTGTGCAGTGGTTAGAATGCAGCACTGCAGGCTAATTCTGATGACTGCTGATTGCCAGCAGTTTGGCAGTTCAAGTCCCACCGGCTCAAGGTTGACTCAGCCTTCCATCCTTCCGAGTCTAAGGGCTAAGTCCTAGTCCTAGTCCTAGTCCTAGTCCTAGTCCTAGTCCTAGTCCTAGTCCTAGTCCTAGTCCTAGTCCTAGTCCTAGTCCTTCCTTCCTTCCTTCCTTCCTTCCTTCCTTCCTTCCTTCCTTCCTTCCTTCCTTCCATCCATCCATCCATCCATCCATGGTGGGGCAGTGGTTAGAATGCAGGATTGCAGGCTGACTCTGCCCACTGCCCGCAGTTTGATCCTGACCAGGTCAAGGTTGACTCAGCCTTTTTGAAACCGGTATATAAGTCTAAGTGCTATTGCTATCTTCAGCTCCACCCCAATGCAGAGACCTTCCTCTAGAGCTGGACAGCTTCCCGCAACTCATCCTGAACTTGCATCTCTCACCTCATTTCTGGGCGACTCCGCTTGAACAGGATCCTCGGCGGCCAGGGCGATGCTGCTGAGTGCGATAACAAAGAGGATGACCATCTCGAAGTAACGCATGTTGACAATGTAGTGACAGAGGCACCGGATCCTGCAGAGGAGCCAAAGAGAGCAGTGAGATAGGAAAGGTCAAGGAAGGTGCGGCCCCATCGCACAGGGCCGCATCAAAGCGACCGTATTGGCTATTGGAAAGTGGATACATCATTGGATGACCAAAGGACAATGTTAATGGTTTGGGTCAACATTTAGCATACTAGAGTACCCTGTTTCCCCGAAAATAAGACCCAACTGGAAAATAAGCCCTAGCATGATTTTTCAAGATGCTTGTAATATAAGCCCTACCCCCAAAATAAGCCCCAGCTAAGATTGTCAGCCAGACGGATTCATTTAGTTCCATATTTCCCCCCAAAATAAGACCTACCAGAAAATAAACCCTAATTCATCTTTTGAAGCAAAAGCTAATATTAGACCTGGTCTTATTTTCGGGGAAACACGGTAGTCGCGAGGCTCTGGTAGAGCACCCAATGTGATAAACAAGCTTCTGTTGACATGGTATAACAACGTCTTGAGATGTTTGCGTACCCCCTTCCCTAACTAATCAATTCAGCCAGCACTCAACAAGGTGTTGGTCAGGACAGGAATCTGATGAGTTTGGTGATTGGTGGAAATGGCAGAACTCAGCAGGCCTTCGAGGCCGTGGAAAGCTCCCCAAGAAACCACAAGCCTGTGAGTTAAACCAAAGAAGGGTAGTTGAGTTTCTTTTATAACTTCTAAACCTTATCTATTGCCTGATAGATTCCTCGTATGTAACTAAGTCAAAGTAAGAAATATCTATCTGTCTGTCTGTCTATCTATCTATCTATCTATCTATCTATCTCATCAACATCATCTATCTATCATCTACAACTCTCTCTCTCTCTCTCTCTATCATGTACAATGTATCATCTGTCTATCTACAGTATCTATCTATCTATCTATCTATCTATCTATCTATCTATCATCATCTATCATCATCTATAACTATCTATTTATCTATCTATCTAGCCTCAGATTCTTCTTTTGTTGCGGGTGTTACTTGGAAACCTGACATCCATCCATCCATCCATCTATCTATCCATCTATCTATCATCTACAACTCTCTCTCTCTCTCTCTCTCTCTCTCTCTCCTATCTATCTATCTATAATTTACAATGTATCATCTATCTGTCTGTCTGTCTGTCTATCATTATGTACAACTATCTATCTATCTATCTATCTATCTATCTATCTATCTATCTATCTATCTATCCTCCGATTCTTCTTTCGATGGATGTCAGGGTTACTTGGAACCCATCCATCCATCCATCCATCCATCCATCCATCCATCTATCTCTATCATCTATCAATCTATCAATCTATCTATCTATCTATCTATCATCTACAACTCTCTTTATCTTTCATAATTACAATGTATATCATCTGCCTGTCTATCTGTCTGTCTATCACCATCTACAACTATCTATCTATCTATCTATCTATCTATCTATCTATCTATCCATCCATCCATCCATCCATCCATCTCCATCCATCCATCCATCCATCTATCTATCTATCTATCTATCTATCTATCTATCTATCTATCATCTACAACTCTCTCTCTCTCTCTCTCTATTTATCTATTTATAATCTACAATGTATATCATTTGCCTGTCTATCTGTCTGTCTATCTATCACCATCTACAACTATCCATCTATCTATCTATCCATCCATCCATCCATCCATCCATCCATCCATCCATCCTCTGATTCTTCTTTTGTTGGGGGTGTTACTTGGAACCCTGACATCCATCCATCTATCTATCTATCTATCTATCTATCTATCTATCTATCTATCTATGTGCCTTACACTGTGTTTGGGGTTCTTCCAACATAAGGGAGGACTGGCCTTTATTTGGCTTATCAAGAGACATCAGGGCTCCGTCTCCTCCTTCCTACCAAGTCCCTTCTAAATCCCTGCTTAACAAGGGATGACTTACGGGTTGGTTGGGCTTAAGATGAACAAGGAGCTGTAGGGAAGGATCGGCTTGGGTGTACTGTTGGTTATCTCATCTTCAGCATCCATGTCCTTCTTCTCTTCCATTTTGGCTTCAAATTCAACGTTGTTCACTAAAGGGTTGACAAAGATAAGACTACATCTCAAAATGAGAGCTTCTGAATAGGGTCGGAGCATAATATTTTGTTGCTGTGGCCAAGAACAAAATAGCCACTTCTATTTTGTGAATAAAACCCAACTGAACTGGTCGTTTCTTCAACATATTTGTCCTTGATGGCAACAAGACAGGTTACGAGGCCATCCTACCAATGGCCAGCTACTAACAGGCAGTCCTTGACTTAGAACAGTTCATTTAGTGACCGTTTGAAGGTACCACAGCACTGAAAAAAGTGACTTATGGCTATTTTTCACAATTACGTCCATTGGTCATATGATTTACATTTGGATGTTTGACAACGGATTCACGTTTATGATGGCTGCAGTGTCCCGGTGTCATGTTTGATTCCCCTTTCGCGACCTTCTGACCAGCAAAGTCCACGGGGAAACCAGATTCACTTAACAACCGCATGTCTCATTTAACAACTTCAGTGATTCGCTTAACAAAGGTGGCAAGGAAAGCCGTAAAACGAGACCAAACTCACCTAACAAATTTCTCACTTAGCAACATAGTGATAGCCCTTAGACTTATATAGTGCTTCACAGTGCTTCTACAGCCCTCTCTAAGTGGTTTATAGAGTCAGCCTCTTGCCCTCCAGCAATCTGGGTCCTCATTTGAACCACCTCGGAAGGATGGGAGGCTGAGTCAACCTTGAGCTGGTCAGGATCGAACTGCTGGCAGTGGGCAGAGTTAGCCTGCAGTGCTGCATTCTAACCACTGCCCCACCATGGGAAGGAAGGAAGGAAGGAAGGAAGGAAGGAAGGAAGGAAAAGGAAGGAAGGAAGGAAGGAAGGAAGGAAGGGGAAAAGGGAAGAGAGAAGGGAGGGAAGGAAGGAAGCAATAGCAATTGCACTTAGACTTATATACCACTTCACAGTGCTTTACAGCCCTCTCTAAGCGGTTTACAGAGTCACACTCTTGCCCTCCAATAGTCTGGCTCCTCATTTTACCCACCTGGGAAGGACGGAAGGCTGAGTCAACCTTGAGTCTGGTGAGATTAAAAACTCTCAAATTGCAGGCAGCCAGCAGTCAGCAGAAGTAGCCTGCAGTACCGCACTCTAACCACTGCGCCACCGCGCTCATAAATTCTGGGGCTCAAAAGAGCTTCTGATGTTAGAAACACTCACTTGGTATGATGGAAGCCTCCCCGGGGGGACCGGTGACAGTGACCGGAATGTTGACAGGGGCAGATTTGTCCAAAGATGGTTGAGCCATACGAGTGACATTCTTCTGGTTGTCGGCATCCTCCGACTGCTCAGGTACCCTCTGCAGACAGGTGCTGGGCAAGGTGTGTAAAGGGACCACGGTCACACTGATGCCTGCCTCGGTGTCACACTGGCTTTCCCTGAAGAGCAAGAATAAAGTTGAGAATGATCTTATTTCTTCCCATGCAAATGTTCTGGCTCATTGACTTGTACAGCTTCTTTAGCCTAGCAGGACATAGACTTGAAGGATCCTTGGTGCTCTCTGAGCTTGGTGGTTTTCTTGCAGATATTTCATGACCCAACTAGGAAACATCATCAGTGCTAGAAGGGAGTGGGGTGTGTAGAAAAGGAGAAGGAGATGAGAAGGAGGAGGAGAGGTGGAGGAGGAGAACTGTGGGATCCTTGGTGCTTTCTGAGCTGGGTTGTTTTCTTGCAGACGTTACATGACCCAACTAGGAAACATCATCAGTGCTAAAAGAGAGAGGAGTTGGAATAGTAGGAAGAGAAGGAGGAAGAGGACTGTGGGGTCCTTGGTGCTTTCTGAGCTTAGTTGTTTTCTTGCAGATGTTTCAGGACCCAACTAAAAAACATAATCAGTGCTAGAACGGAGTGGGGTTGGAGGAGGAAGAGGAGGAGGAAGAGGAGGAGGAGGAGGAAGGGGGAGAGGAGGAGGGGAAGGAGGAGGAGTATTCTGGGGTTCCAGGTGCTCTCCGAGTGATAGAAGGGAGTGGGCTTTGTGGAAGAGAGAGAAGGGGGAAAGAAGAAGAGGAGGATGAGTGTAGGGTCCTTGGTGCTCTCTGAGTTTGATGGTTTTCATGCAGACATTTCATTACCCACCTAGGTAACATCATCAGTGCTAAAAGGAATGGGGTTTGTGAGGAGGAGGAAGAGCAAGAGGAAGAGGAGGAGGAGGAAGAGGAGGAGGAGGAGGAGGAAGAGGAAGAAGAGGAGAGGAGGGGAGGAGGAGGAGGAGGAGGAGGAGGTGGAGGAGGAGGAGGAGGAGGAAGACGACTATGGGATCCTCTGAGTTGTTAGGGTTTTTTTTGCAGATGATTCATTCCCCAACCGATGACGTTACTTAGCACTGATGATATTACTTAGTTGGGTCATGAAACGTCTGCAAGTCTTGGTCTACAACCAAGCTCAGAGAGCACCAAGGATCCCTCATTTCCAACCTGAGCTGCAAATATTTTTCTTTATTAGTAGAAGATAAGCTACAATCTTCTGGAAGTTTCCTCCCAATAATCATCGGTAGATTATAAGGGACTGGGATTCCCCCCCTCCTTATTAGAAAATTAGACTTCCAGGGATTGATGACCATCAACTAGCATGACCATTAGGCGGTAAGAAGAAAAGTTCTAATTCCTCAGGAACATAATAGATGGCATTAACCGAAAATGACACCTTACGGGGAATTTGCTGTAAATTTGTATGTTTAAATGCTGCTTATCACAGCAGGTGGAACCTTCAGGGAGAAAATAGATTCCACCTCCCAAATCACAAGTCTGTCTTTGATGCCTCACATCTCCCCTGTACACATACACACACACACACACACAGAGGCACATACACACAGCCTATTGCCACTTTGCATTCGACTCTTGGCCATCCAGCCATTATTTTGCAGTTCACTGTGCTTGATGGAATTTGGAGTTTCGAACAGAAATTAAGCTGTTGTTTTAAAAATACAGATGCTCGGTATGATAGATAGGTAAATTAAAAGGAGTATAGGTGAGCTGAGCAGCCATATAAATTTATTTAATAAGTAGTAAAATGAGAGAGAGAGAGAGAGAGAGAGAGAGAGAAACAGAAAAACAGAGGAAAACAGAGAAATGAGAGAAAAAGGTAAAGAGGAAGAGAAGGAGAAGGAGAAAAAAAAGAGAGAGAGAAACAGAAAAAGAGAGGAAAAGAGAGAAAAAGAGAAGAAGGAGAGAGAGAGAGAAACAGAGAGAAAAAGAGAAAGGAAGAGAAGGAGAAGGAGAAAAAGAGAGAGAGAGAAACAGAAAAAGAGAGGAAAAGAAGAAAAGAGAGAAAAAGAGAAGGAGAGAGAGAGAGAAAGAGAAAAAGAGAAAGGAAGAGAAGGAGAAGGAGAAAGAGAGAGAGAGAGAAACAGAAAAACAGGAAAACAGAGGAAAACAGGAAAACAGAGGAAAAGTGAGAAATGAGAGAAAAAGATAAAGAGAAGAGAAGGAGAAGGAGAAAGAGAGAGAGAGAAACAAAAACAGAGGAAAAGAGAGGAAAAGAGAGAAAAAGAGAAAGGAAGAGAAGGAGAAGGAGAAAAAAAAGAGAGAGAAACAGAAAAACAGAGGAAAAGACAAAAAGAGAAAAGAAAGAAAAAGAGGAAGAGGAAGAGAAGGAGAAGGAGGAGAAAAACAGAAAAACAGAGAGAAAAAGAGAAAGAGGAAGTGAAGGAGAAGAAAAAAGAGGGAGAGAAACAGAAAAACATAGAAAGAGAGGAAAAGAGAGAAAAAGAGAAGAGGATAAAGAGAGGAGGGGGAGGGAGGGAGGGAGGGAGAGAGAGAGGAAGATAAAATCTGAAACACAACTGAGAGAAAGAGGGAGGATGGGATTGTCTGAAGGATTACAGTTACGAATTTCACAAGCTAGGAGTGCAGATCAAAACTGCAATTTTACAGCAACCATCGAGAGGCTTGAAAACTATTCATCACCACAAATTTTGCCAAATATGCAGGCCGGTGATTTCAAATGCCAGCCTGTGGAAGAGGCCAGGATATTGTAAATTGTCACCTGGTGATTTTTGGCAACCGACCCAGAATTCTCTTTTTTTCTCATTTTCATGACTGAGTGTTCTTATTTCTAAGGAACTAGTTTTTTGTTTTGTTTTTTTTAAAGCAAAACACCCAGAATCTTTACAAGGAGCTTTCCATGTTCTCGATAACTGGTCCACATCCGTTGTTATAAATCCAAGCTCCCCACCCCTCACATAGTCCCTCACCCATCCTCTACGGGCCTCTTATCTAGCCAACTCACTTAGGTTGAACGTTCTTGAGATCCTTTGTCCCCAGCTCCCCGTCTTTCTCTCTCCGTTCTCTTTGTCCACCGACTCGTAAGTGGAGAGAGCCTTGTGCCGGATCTTGTGCCGTCTGTGGGGCTCTTCACCCCCCTCCCCTTTGGAGCCAGGGTCCCCTTCTCGGTTGCCTGGCCTTGACCCTCCTCGGTGACGGGAACGTCGTTCGGGTCTTGGTCCCGTTGACGGTTCCGTTGCCTTCTTTGACTTGTCGCTCAACTGGAGGATGTCGATGGCCGCGATGACGCCGATGTTCCTTCTCAGTGCCTTCTTCGATGGACCCCCGACGGTGGTGATGCCTGCCTCTCTCCTGGCTTCGGTTGCGTTCGCTCTTCCCTTCCTTCCCACCCCCTTCGCCCACCTCTTTGCTACGACTCCGGTGAGGCCGGTGTCGTTCGTCCCTGTTGTTACCACCGCCCAATTCCCCGTTCTCTTCCTTGACGGCACTGCTTTTTTCCGTGTCTCCCGTCTTCTCACGATGCCGGTGGTGTTTCCTCACAACCTCGTTCTCCGTTGGTGGGGCCTTCACCTGGTCGGAGGCCTCCTGGCCCTCTGTGGGGCTCACGGCGTTGGCGTTACCGCTATGGCCTTCGCTCCTCGGCTCGACCACCAGAGGTCGGTCCATGTGAGTCTTCATATCCGGACGGATGTGGAGGTTGGTGGCATAGCGAACCCTGTCCTCCGGGTCCATCTCGTTGTACAAGGCTTCGCAACTGGTGCGGAAGTTGTAGACGCGGAGCTGGCTGGTTCTCTGTTCCCACACGGATTTCGATTTGGAGGAATTCTGCTGTTTGCTACAGAAGAGAGAGGCAGAGAGAGGAACGTGGGAAGGGAAAGAGAAGAGGGGAAAAAGAGGAGGAAAGGAACATGGATTAGAGTTGGAGATGGTACCGTCTTATTTGACAAAGCCAACAACATGACTTTCATCCGGGATTTCTGGTCTCTCAAAGATGAGAGAAAACATTGACCTGTGGAGATTCTCAGTCATCCAAATCATGGTTGTCCCAAAGGTGCTTTTTTTTCAAATGTCAACTGGACTTTGTTTTTGAGTGGTGCGGTGACCTAAAGGTGGAGCTCTTGCCTCACAATCAGGAGGCTGTGAGTTCGATCCTAGGTAGATATTTCTCTCTCTGGGCACAATGAGAATATATCTGCTGAATATGACTCTGCATTGGCGACAGGAAAGGCATCCGGCCAGCAAACACTCAGCTCCATTCAGTTGCCCAGACTCCACCCCGCAAAGGATTATGGGGTCATTAAAAGATGATGAACTGGATTTTGTCTTTCCTTAAAGACATTTTGCTTCTCATCCAAGAAGCTTCTTCAGTTCTGAAGAGGCTTCTTGGATGAAAAGCGAAACGTCTTCAAGGAAAAACCAACGTCCACTTGCCTTTTGAAAAAAGCACCTTTGGAATAGTGGCCATAATCAACGACAAGATACACCAAAACAGATGAATCTAATAAGAAAGGAAAAGCACTAACTTTCCTCAAGGAGTTCTGTACCGTAAAGGAGAATATTTTTGGAGCTTGAGGATGAAATGAGAGTTCCTCAGTGCTCTCTGAGCTTGGTGGTTTTATTTATTTTCGAATTTCTATACCGCCCTTCTCCTTTCGGACTTTTCTCGTCGATGTTTCATGACCCAAACTAGGTAACATCATCAGTGCTAGCAAGGATCAAAGATTCCTCAAATCTGTAGAGCATCTCCTACTTTTGAGGATTAACACATTCCTAGCATCTGGGATTTAATGTAACTTCATGATCCTATTTCCCAGCTGCAGAAAACCTTCCTCTAACTCATCTCTTCTTTGATGGAGATTTTTTGTTGTTGTTGTTATCTCTGGGAATAAATCTCCCAGCGATGGAACCCCAGCATCTACTCTCTCTACACTCTTCAATCATCAGAAAATATATATAAAGTGAGAACAAGCTTTAGAAGTGAAAATAAATTCTACTCCTAACGGGGTTTTTGAAGAAAGCGTCATTTTCTCCCAGGATAGCATATCGGCTTTTTCTGCTTTCTATCTCATGCTCAATTGCATCTCACTTTCTGTCCCAAAAGAATCTCTGGAACCTGTTTCCCCAAAACAGGTATTTCAGCTACGGCTGGGCCACAAAAAATTTTTCACAATCCTCCACTGCTTTCTGTCTGCTGAAAGACTGAATAAAGGATCTCTCTAAACCAGTGATGGGATTCAAATAATTTAACCACCGGATCTCTGCCCTAATGACCAGCTGTGTGGGCATGGCCAGGGTGGGCGTGGCTAGGGTATGTGACAGGCAACACTCGGTCTCCTGCACCCCCCCTGGAAGCAAAAACGGGCCGTCGGGGGATGTGCCGCCTCCCCAGGTCCCATTTTGGGCTTAGGAGCAGGGGTGAAATGCTCCCGATTCAGACCGGCTCGGGCGAGTAGGTAGCGATGGCGGCGGGCAGTTCGGAGAACCGGTAGCAAAAATCCCTGCCCCCGCCCCCCATGCCCAGCTGGCCGCACAATCATCAGAGTCTTTTTTTTCTTTTAAATGGCTCTGACGATCCAAGCTCTGACGTTTTACATGTAAAAAATGGTTTTAAAAATAATAATAATAAAAAATTGGCCATGCCCACCCAGTCACATTACCCCCCCCCCCACGCCCACAGAACCGGTGGTAACAAATTTTAGATTTCACCACTGCTTAGGAGGCCTCCCTGCACTTACCTGGGAGCCAAAATGAATCAAGTGGGGACACCTGGAAGGGGCAGGGAGGGGCAGAGTCAGACATTAATTTAACTACCGGTTGGCCCGAACCGGCCTGAACCAACCGAATGCCATCACTGCTCCAAACATTTCCCTGTCACTTTTCTTCACTCAATATAACCCCATTGCTGAAAAGATCCTTGGAAAAGTTATTTTGGGGGTTTGCTATTGTGCTTAAACATCAAAAAAAGGAAAGGCGTCAAGGAATGGCAATCAAATTAGACTATACCAGGAAGATACATATTAAAAACCTAACCAAGTCTTACTCTAAGGAATTCGTGGCATAGCGTGATGAATTTCTAATCGTCATTACGAAATAACCCCTTTATGATAAAATATATATATATAGATACATTAAACCCGATAAAACCTGCTCTTAGCAATGGAGAAGTAATTAAATTAATGAAATGGTGGGTAGTATGAACGCCAGCGCTCTGCTCATCAATTTTTCAATGAGTTCACTAAATTTTATTCTGAGTAATGGGGACATAACAATGATTTCTCCTGCATGAGGAAATAAATGCAAGGGAATTTTCCTGGGACTGGCATCCAGAAGACGGGAAGGGGAATTTTCTCTTAAAAAGAATGACAGAATAATAGAGTTGGAAGGGACCTTGGAGGTCTTCTAGTCCAACCCCCTGCCCAGGCAGGAAACACTACACCACTTCAGACAAATGGTTACCAACATCTTCTTAAAAACTTCCAGTGTTGGAGCCTTCACAACTTCTGGAGGCCAGTTGTTCCACTGATTAATGGTTCTAACCATCAGGAATTTCTCCTTAGTTCTAAGTTGCTTCTCTCCTTGAGTAGTTTCCACCCATGCTTCTTGTCCTGCCCTCAGGTGCTCTGGAGCAGGGATCACCACCCTTTCAGACCTCAGGGACCACTAAATTCATGATTTTAAATCCCATGGACCACTAATATGATCTGCCTAATGATCTGCCTGGGTGGGCGTGGCTAGGTGGTCATGTGACTAGGTGGCCAACGCGATGTCACTCACGTCGAGGGGCACCTTGCCAGCCTCTACGCACCTCTCCCCTCCCAGCCACTCCTCACTTCTCCACCTGGGCTCCTTAGGGCCCCAACAGGAAGCAGTTGTTGGAGCTAAGCAGCCACTACAAGAAAGAGTTGGCAAAACAGCTCAGTTCAAATTGGATCTGACCGAGAAGGAGGCTCAGCAGAAACACCTCACTGAGGACTAGGAGCATAGGCTTTCTAAGCAGAGGGAAGACCTGCGTAAGTGCAGGACCAGATATTGCGCCTGGAGGCTCAGCAGGCTGAGATGGTCAGCCAGTTCCAGCCATGAGGCAGTCCCACTGGAACGAGGCCCTCGGCTCTTTGCCACCAGCGGCGCTTCCCTTCAGCCTTCGCCCAAAGCCCCACACCAGGAGGCTGAAGCAGACCCAAGTCAGAATTTCTGCCCCCCTCTGACCCACACAAAAAGACCCAAAGGGGGAGACTCTCTGCAGCAACACAAACGTTCATGGCATGTATCCAGTCCAGGGGCCGTAGTTTGAGGACCCCTGATTTAGTGCAATATAAAAAATGAAAATATTTTTTCTGCGGACCACCAAAATGTTCTCGCGGACCCCCAGTGGTCCACGGACCAGCAATTGGTGACTGCTGCTTTGGAGAATAGCTTGACTTCCTCTTCTTTGGGGCAACTCCTCAAATGTTGGAACACTGCCATCATGTCACCCCAATTCCTTCTTTTCATTAAACGACACCTACCCAATTCCTGCAACCGTTCTTCGTAATGCTTTTTTCCTTGAAACCTGCAAGATTCATGGACTCAGATATGCTAGCTTACTCTGTACCCAGAATTATGGAAGCAAAACCATTGGTACCCCCCCCCCATTAACCGATGGGAGGGTGGGACCCAAAGGTGTGTCTCTTGTTGTGACAAACCCCCCCAGCATCCACATAAATTGTATCAGTTATTGCAAGTCGTTCGGCGGATAGCAAATCCTCAAAGAAAATTGCAATACAAACAAATACATGACAACCAAATCAAAACCTTGTAGGATAACCTATAAAAGAACAGCACTGGGGGGTAGGGGGGGGAAGGAAGACATGTGAACAAAAAGACCACAATGGAGACGAATAAACAAACACGAAGAAATGAACAATTGGATTCAAACATTTCAGTAACCAGCCCAAGATCAGCGATTTAGTAATTAGTAATTTAGTGATTTTCTCCTGGGGCCACAGGTGTCAAGCCTGAATTTGATTAGGGGTGTGGGATTGTTTGTATCCTTGGGCATTCTGGCATGAATTTAGTTTGACACAGTTTGGAGCTGAAGGGGGGATGGAGCCTTCAGTCAAAACATCGTTCCTAGCTGTGAGAAATATAAGAATTATTCCTGTAAAAGCATAACCTGAGTTACGCCATTTTAAAATCATGTTAAGGCTTTATTTTACCTTGTATAACCTGATTATATAATTTAGCTGACATTTGAGAACATGAGAAAGGAACTGTGTAATTCCTGTGTTCTTGAGAATATGTTTATCTTGCAGGAAATATGCTCTTGGTTCGCCTGATACGCCAGTTACGCCCTTTCTGGATCGGGACTCCTTACGCACAGTCACTCAAGCACTCGTCACTTCTCGTCTGGACTATTGTAATGCTCTCTACATGGGGTCCCCTTGGGGTACACCGGAGGCTCCAACTGGTGCAGAATGCGGCCGTGCGGGGGATTATGGGAGCGACTGGGCGCTCCCATGTGACTCCTCTCCTGCACGAGCTGCATTGGCTTCCGGTGGACTTCCGGGTGCGCTTCAAGGTGTTGGTGATCACCTTTAAAGCGCTCCATGGCTTAGGGCCAGGGTACTTACGGGACTGCCTTCTGCCACCAATAGCCTCCCACTGGCCAGTTCGCTCCCACAGAGTGGGCCTCCTCAGGGTGCCGTCGGCCAGACAATGCCGGCTGGCGACCCCCAGGAGGAGAGCCTTCTCTGTGGTGGCACCTACCCTTTGGAACAATCTACCCCCAGAGATACGAGTGATCTCCGACCTCCGGACTTTTCGTCGGGCCCTAAAAATCATCTCTTTCAGTTAGCTGGTCTCTCTTGATTTTATGATTTTATGGTTGGTTTTAAATTTTGATATGGATTTTAAATTGATAAATTTTAAACTATGGGCCAAATTTAATTATTTTAAATCTATTTTTAATTGTATTTATGTATAAATGTTTTTATTTTGGCTGTTCACCGCCCTGAGTCCGAAAGGAGAAGGGCGGTATAGAAATTCGAATAATAAATAAATAAATAAATAAATAAATAAATAAATAAATAAACAAACAAATAAATAAATAAACAAACTTGCCTCATTAAAGAAAGTATGCAATTGATTTTTTTGAGGGGTATTTCTGTTGGGAAATTGGGGAATTTCCAGGGTGGATCGTGTACTACATATGTTATATAAAATGTTGTGTAAGATCTGAAACTGATTCCCAAGGGACTTTATTGATGTGTATTCTGATGTTCCTGAAGACTATAAAAACTCATGTAATCTGTTGTTTTTTTCGTCTTTCATCTCCTCCAGAGAGAAAGGCCTTTGCAAAGAATAAACTCTGTCCCAGGATTATTTTAGTCTCTGTCTCTTTAAAACGGTAATGGGGTTTTCCTGTTGATCACACTAGCTGATGAGTCAACCACATTCCAATGTCTGGCTGACCGGAGGAGAAGGAGGAGGAGAGATGTTGCCAAGCAATTAACTCCTATCTTGGTTGGACATATGTGACACTTTGTTTTGGGAACTTGAGAAACTGAAACTTATATTGGAGTGAAAAACCCGGGAACTTTAGTGCTGGCTTTTCACCAGTAGCGCCAAGACGGTGTATCTAAATAAATTTGTTCTTTGAGGAAAAGCAATGCCTCGGAGTTTGATTTGTGATGGGTAGCAATACTTGGAGCTTGACAACAGGACTGTAGCCTCAAGAAAGTTCCTATCTATCACCTATTTCCCCCCCCCAGAAGATACCAAGTGGCTTTATACCCAGCTGATTCACACTGAAAATATCACATCTCTTTGAGTCATAGCTCAGAAGAACAAGAGGTCTTTGTGAAATAACCTCAACCCTTGAGTCTCCTCAACACAATGGCCTATTCAAAGATTCTTGGACAGTTTGGGACCTCTTACTGCAGACTTCCGCCACTGGGCTTGTTCTGGTGTTATAAGTTCCTGGTATGGATTTTCCTCTGTCAGTTCTTGGGGGGGGGGCAGGATTCACCCCAAGGACTGCCATTTGAAACACCTCCGAGACAGGCATCTCTCACAAAATGTATTTTAACTCTGTCTCAAATTTCATTGGTTATCTGTACTGGTCTTTGACTGCCATCAATTGAAATTGGTAGCTAACTGCCAAAGCTTGGATATTCCAACCGCTTTTGTGGGTGGTTCTAGTAGCCAGGGACTACTGGCTAATCCCAACTCTTCAAAGTAGCCTTCTCCCCTCGTTTGCATCTTGTCCTATTTTTGGATATTCCTTGCACGATTAACACAGTTTCCACCTGGAGAATTGCAATGAAGGGCAAAGATGCAATAGAGAAGATAAGAGTTTGCCCATATCTCATCCCAGAGCATCCCAAATCCTGGAACTAGGGCTTTATGTCTTCCACGATGGATCGATACAGAGATTCTCAGTGATCCAGGTCATCATTGTCCCAAAGGTGCTTTTCAAAAGGCAACTGGACTATGTTTTTTCCATGAGGAGGAGGAGGAAGAAGGGATGAGGAGGAGGAGGAGAAAGAAGAAGAAGAAGAAGAAGAAGAAGAAGAAGAAGAAGAAGAAGAAAGAAGAAGAAGAAAGAAGAAGGGGAAGGGAGGGGAAGGGGAAGGGGAAGGGGAAGGGGAAGGGGAAGGGGATGGGGGAAAGAGGAGGGGGAGGAGGAGGAAGAGGAGGAGGAGGAAGAGGAGGAGGAGAAGAGAAGAAGAAGAAGAAGAAAGAAGAAGAAGAAGAGGAGAAGAAGAAGAAGAAGAAGAAGAAGAAGAAGAAGAAGAAGAAGTAATAGTTATGCTTCTCATCCAAGAAGCTTCATTGGTTCTGGTAGGATGCTGGTGTCTATGGAGGAATTAGTTCTAACAGAATTGAGAGGGGGTGGAAGGATCATATTTCTTTGCAGTCATCTGGTCATTAGCACTCTTCCTGAGAGTTCCTGAGGCCACTTGGAAGTTTATCTGTGCCCTCAGAGACCCCTGGATAGCGCAAATGGGTGTGGAACCTTTTTGGGACTGCCGAAAGGACTTGCGCTGTAGACAGGAGACGGGTGGTGTCATATCCCTCTCCCTCTCTTGAGGGTGGGCTGTGCAATTGAAATACAGATGGCCTCTTGGATCCTTCTCTGTCCAGAATGTTGACTTTCTGAAAAGGCACCTTTGAGACACTTGGATGGATCCTTTCGTATCATCGGCGGTTGGAGGGGAAAACACAAGGTGAGAAAATATCTATTCAATGGGGACAAAGAGGAAGAACCAATCGTTTTCATCGGAATCACGACGAGCCACAAAGAAAGTAGGCAAAAAGGGAAGAGGGAGAGGAACAGGCAGGGCACAAAGAACATGCAAGGAGTTGGATATGGAGCTAGGCGAGAAGAAGAAGGCACAAAATCACACGTGGGGAAACTCTCAGAAATAACTCACAAGCGTTTGCAGGGATTATGTTGCCCAATTGATGCTCCGTTATGAATTTCCACAAATGAAAGGGATGACTTAAAGCCGGGGGTGGGGTGGGGGATGGGGGAAACAAGGTAGGGAAAAGTCTCTTTGGAAAAAAAAATAAACGTTCATCAATTTATAGATATATATATAAGCTACATTTACGGAATATTGTATATGGAGGGCAACTCACGGTGAATTTACGCTGGAGAGCGATGAGCTGCGAGAAACAGACTCCCGAGTTTGCTTTACAAAACTGCACATGCGAGAAACAGAAGAATACAAAAGTGAGAGGGAAAAACAAAACCTGGGGAAAAAAACCTCTAAAGAGAAAAAAGAAAGGAAGGGAAGAAAGGAAGGAAAGAGAGAGAGAGAGAGAGAGAGAGAGAGAGAGAGAGAGAGAGAGAAGAGAGAGAGAGAGAGAGAGGGGAGGGAGAGGGAGAGGGAGAGAGTGTATTTAACAAAACTCCAGGACGAGAAGGTACAGGCTGGGAACGTGCATTTTGAAAGGAGACCATTGTCAGCAAACTTCAGGATAAGAATTTGGGATGAGCTGAGACATCATCTGTTAAAACCAAAAAGGGAAGGGAGGAATAAAGCAAAATTTTTTTAAAAATTAAAACAACGGTTCAAGAGGGGAATCTGATGTTTCTACAGCCTCTTGCAAACATTATATCACTCCTTTGCGAGAGGGATTTCAATTCAGAGAACTGTGGGGTCCTTGGTGCTCTCTGAGCTGGGTAGGTTTCTTTGCAGACGTTTCGTGACCCAACTAGGTAACATCATCAGGGCTAGAAGGGTGTAGGGTTGGGCTCTGTTTTTAGACAAGAACTTCAGAGGTAATTCAGAGAACTATCTTGGTCTTCACGAGGAGCAATTCCCTTGGCTGGTGCTCGAATGTCACAGGGTTATACAACAACCCACAACCCATTTGAAAAATTAACTTACTTAATCCCGTTTCTTGAAGGAGGTAAATGGAAGGAAGGAAAGAAGATATTTCGAGATCTATCTCATGTATAATGTCACCTTTTTAGCTTAAAGGGACCACAGTACATTTTGTGGAATGCGTTAGGTTAGGCAAAGCAAGGAATTAGGTATGGTCAAAGCTGCAATGTTGTGTCCAGAGTAAAAGTAATAAAACCCTAACTCTGCCGAGGTGCCTTTGAACTGCATCTTATTTTATTTTCCCCTAAACAAATTCCCCACATGCCCCTCCCATATGGTCCAAGCCTTAAAAGCACTCAGTTTTAATGTAGGTGGAAACTAGGAACAACAGTCAATTCGGCATCTTAATTTATCACTGAAGCTTAACTGATCAGAGAACACTTTGAATGCAGAAAGGGAGAGGGATGAGTTGGTTGGTTGGTTGGGAAGGGAGGGAGGGAGGGGGGGTGGGAGGAAAAAAGGAAAGAAGGGGAAAGGAAAGGAAAGGAAAGGAAAGGAAAGGAAAGGAAAGGAGGGAAAGAGGGGGAAAGGAAGGAGCGAAGGAGGAAGGAGATGTGGAAGGAAAGGAAGGAAGGAAGGAAGGAAGGAAGGAAGGAAGGAAGGAAGGAAGGAAGGAAGGAAAAGAAAGAAAGAAAGGAGCCATAGAGAAGAAGGGAGAGAGGGAAGTAAGTGGGTGGGTGGAAGGAAAAAGTGAAGGGGAAGGAAGGAAGGAAGGAAGGAAAAAAGGAAAGAAGGGGAAAGGAAAGGAGGGAAAGAGGGGGAAAGGAAGGAGCGAAGGAAGGAAGGAGATGTGGAAGGAAAGGAAGGAAGGAAGGAAAAAAGGAAAGAAGGGAAAAAGCACAGGAAAGAAGGAAAGGAAAGGAAAGGAAAGGAAAGGAAAGGAAAGGAAAGGAAAGGAAAGGAAAGGACTGGAAGGAGGGAAGGGAAGGGGAAGGGAAGGGAAGGGAAGGGAAGGGAAGGGAAGGGAAGGGAAGGAAAGGAAGAAAGAAGAATAGAAGGAGGGAAGGGAAGGAAAGAGGGAAAGAGGGAAAGAGGGAAAGAGGGAAAGAGGAAGGAAGGAAGGAAGGAAGGAAGGAAGGAAGGAAGGAAGGAAGGAAGGAAGGAAGGAAGGAAGGAAGGAAGGTCCAGCCCCAATTGTCACCTTGCTGTCTTCTTTTAACTAACTAAAGTTTTTGGATCATCTTCAAAAGCCACCTGAACACAATGCATTGCCCTCATCCCACTGGAAATGCTCCACTGCCTTGACCCAAAGACCTGCCCTGTGAATTAAGGCGAACAGGGTTCATGATGTACAAGATGCAAGCATTTGGCAAACAGGAAGATGGGCACAGAGGCAGATCAAATCCGCTTTCTGAAACATGGGACAGAAAGCCAGAGAAGCGCCGACTGACAAGTGCGTGTTAGGTTGGCAGGAGAAAGCGGCACATGGAAAATGAAAACGAGGGAACATACAGCAAAGGAAAAAGAATCCATGTCAGAGCAGGACATTCCCACAAAATGATCAACGGTCAGGTGAGCAGCAGAAGGTGATCTAGTTACCATGACTTCCTCCTGAGTAGCAATCAGAATACCAGAGTTGGAAGGGACCTCGGGAGGTCTTCTAGTCCAACCCCCTGCTCGAGCAGGAGACCCTACTCCTGTGATGGTGAACCTATGGCATGCGTGCTACAGGTGGCACGTGTAGCTATATCGGTGGGCACACGAGCTCAGCTCCCACCGGAAGTTGGCAATTTCTGGCCTCTGGAGGGCCTTGGGGGAGGGGAGGCCATTTTTGCCCTCCCCAGACTCCTAGAAAGGCTCTGGAGGCTGGGAAGAGCAAAAAACGGGCCTTCTGGTCCCACCAGAAGTTGGCAAACGGGCCGTTTCCGGCCTCCGGGAGGGTGGGGAAGGCCGTTTTCACCCTCCCCAGACTCCTAGAAAGGCTCTAGAGTCCTACCGTGCTATCGCTTGCCAGGAGTGGGGAGAGCGGGGGGGCACGCGCACATGCGCGGGGGACAGGGCACATAGAATTATGGGTGTGAGCATGTGTGCACGTGTGACACCCGCCCCCACTCCTGGCACACGATGGCAAAAAGGTTAGCCATCACTGCCCTACTCCATTCCAGACAAATGGTTGTCCAATCTCTTCATGAAAACCTCCAGTGTTGGAGTACGCACAACTTCTGGTGGCAAGCCGTTCCATGGATTAATTGGTCTGGGATTATAGGATCACAGAATAACAGAATTGGAAGGGACTTTTGCGACCTTCCGGGAAGCGAACTCAATGGGGAAAAACCAGATTCGCTTAACAACCGGGTTCCTCGCTTACCAACTGCACCGATTCCCTTAACAGCGGTGGCAAAGGAAGGTCATAAAATGGCGCAAAATTCCCTGAACGAATGTCTCACGGAGCAACAGAAATCTGGGGCTCAATTGTGGATCGTAAACCGAGGATTACCTGTAACTGACTCACAGTTTTTACCTCAGGGTAGAACGCTCCGATCTGAAATGTTTTATATACACACAGATCTAAGATTTCTGGTTCTCCTCAAAACTCTTCTTAAGAGTTTCTGTCGGGAACCGCGAAAGCTTGTGAGGCCTTCACAAAATTCATCTTCGGTTAATTTGGGAGTCTCTACTCACGGGGTGCTCCTATTTTATCTGGTGGCCCAAAAAAGCTTGTGATGACAAACACAAAGTGACACGCAGACACAGTGGACAAAAACTGGAAGCCACGAAACTAGAAGAATGAACTTAAGAACTTTCCTATTAGGGATGAGTAGGAAAGGTTTTGACAAAAAAAAAACTTGGACAAAAGTTGGAGATGATGGAATGGGGATTGAAAGCAGCAGCTCCCAAACTTTTAGGCATCAGGGACCGGTTCCATGGAGAAAGGTTTTTTCTGCGGACCGGAGAGCAATAGCAATAGCACGTAGACTTATATACCGCTTTACAGTGCTTTTACAGCCCTCTCTAAGCAGTTTACAGAGTCAGCCTCTTGCCCCCAACAATCTGGGTCCTCATTTTACCCACCTCGGAAGGATGGAAGGCTGAGTCAACCTTGAGCCTGGTGAGATTCGAACTGCCAAATTGCAGGCAGCCGGCAGTCAGCAGAAGGAGCCTGCAGTACCGCAGTCTAACCACTGCGCCACCGTGGCTCAAGGGTGTGAGTTTTGGGTGCTGCCTGCATCCCACGGATGGGGCTTCCCTGTTTACGTGGCCCGGTTTCTGGCATGCTGCGGCCGACTGGGGGTAGCTTGGGGACCCCTGATTTAAAAGAAGGAGGGTTAATAGATCTAAGATAGGTAAATGCCACGAACTCTTACGCTGTGATAGAAATGTTAGTAGCTGACAGGGGACTGACGTCGGCAACCTCCTTCGCCTTCTGCAAGGCAAGTTTTTGGTTGGTAGCTTCTTCCATTTCTTCTTCATCCTGCAAAGGAGAACAAGGGTGCAGAGAGAGAGAGACAAACGTGATACGTGTCTGTAGAGATTCTCCATCCTCCACGTCACGGTTGTCCCAAAGGGGCTTTTCCAGGGGTGGGGCTGCTGGGGATTCGCAGGGGTTCGGGAGAACCTCTAGCCAAGATTGTGTGCAGTTCAGAGAACCCCCAAATCCCACTCCTGGCTGGCCCCGCCCACCCCACCCCGCCCACCCCAGGAGTCCCCACGTGGCCCATTTTGGATGCAGGTAAGTGCAGGGCGCACACGGAGGCTCGGGGAGGGTTAAAAACAGGTCTACCAGAAGTTCGGGAAGGCCTCCAGAGCCTGGGGAGGCTGTTTTCGCCCTCCTGGATGCTTGAGGAAAGCCTCCGGAGCCCGGGGAGGGCAAAAACCGCCTCCCCACACCATGGTTTAGGAGACCGACTAGGCCACGCCCACCAAAGCCGCACCCACCCAGCAACCGGGCAGAGAATCCCTTGCTAAATTTTTTGAAGCCCACCCCTGGGCTTTTCCCAAAGGCAACTGGTTTCGCTTCAAGGAAATTCTGGCAGAATTGAAGAAGCTTCTTGGGCGAGAAGCGAAACGCCTTCAAGGAAAACCAAAGTCCAGTTGATCTCTGGAAAAGCACCTTTGAGGCAACCGATTCGGATAACCTTTTTGCTTTCTCTTCTCTCTTTTTTAAAAGATAGATTTTTTTTATTTATTTCTAAGCTGTAGTTAAACTCTTGAGTGATGTCTAGGAAGACCCTGAATCTCACCACACTTCCAAACATAGTAAGAAGGAAACTGTCCTCGGTCCCTATTTTCCAAAAGCATATGTGACTGAATTTCCAGCATCCTTCCCAGCTCTACAACATTCTTTTTCAGTTGCCATTAAAGTCAATAACCACCAGATATTATCTACTTTCCGGAGATAAATCCCTCCAAATTCTAACGGGAGCTGGGGACATTTGTAAAGCATTGAAAGGATATTTGTAGCTCGGGGTTGAGCTATGGAGGTCCTTGGTGTTCTCTGAGCTTGGTTGTTTGCTTTGCAGATGTTTCCTGACCCAACTAGGTAACGTCATCAGTGCTAAAAGGAATGTGGTTTGTGGTGGTGAGGAGGAGGAGGAGGAGGAGGAGGAGGAGGAGGAGGAGGAGGAGGAGGAGGAGGGGGAGGAGGAGGAGGAGGGAAGACTGTGGGGTCCTCTGAACTTGGTAATTTTTTTGCAGATGATTCATTCCCTAACCGATGATGTTACTTAGCACTGATGCTGTTACCTAGTTGGGTCATGAAACGTTTTCAAGAAAACAACTAAGTTCAGAGAGCACCAAGGACCTCATACTTGTAAAGCTAATCTTGTCAGCTGTTCAAGGCCATTTAATCAAAGGAATCGCCTACTTACAGAGTTGGAAGGGACCTTGTAGGTCATCTAGTCCAACCCCCTCCCCAAGCAGGAGACCCTACACCATTTCTGACAAATGGCAGTCCAATCTCTTCTTGAAAGTCTCAAGTGGTGAAGCCCCCACAACTTCCTTCACAAAGGATTACACAACCCTCTCTCTCCCTCTATCTCTCTGTCTCTCTCTCTCTTTCACTCACTCACTCACTCACCTTGGTCAACTCTTGGGCGTTGGCCAGGTTGTCTACAGCAATGGCCAAGAAGACATTCAGGAGGGTATCTGATTCAGCTGCTAAGGATCTCATGAAGAACGCAACCCTCCTTGTGCTAAATCAAAGATAAGAGGTGCCATTGCTTCCCAAACCAATCAGAAGGTAGCAAAATATAAGATACCTGCATTCGGCTATATTAGAAAAAAATAAATAAAAAGAGAGGAGGAGAGAAGATACTTTGGAACAGATGGTGTCGTGCACCTTTAGGTAAAGGTTCCCCTTGAATATATGTGTTAGTCGTTCCCGACTCTAGGGGACGGTGCTCATCTCCGTTTCAAAGCCGAAGAGCCAGCGCTGTCCGAAGACGTCTCCGTGGTCATGTGGCCGGCATGACTCAATCCTAAAGGCTCACAGAAAAGGGACCAAAAGGTGGTCCCTATTTTTCTACTTGCATTTTTTACCTGCTTTCGAACTGCTAGGTTGGCAGAAGCTGGGACAAGGGACGGGAGCTCGCCCCGTTACGCAGCATTAGGGATTCGAACCGCTGAACTGCCGACCTTTCGATCGACAAGCTCAGCGTCTTAGCCACTGAGCCACCGTGTCCCTTTAATTCTTCTCTAAACGCTTGGCCTGGGCTGTCTCAGTCGAGCATGAAATGTCTAGTTAAGAACTTGTCACTATCGCTCTTCTGAATATTTTTGCCTGTGGCTACACACTCGGTGTATATCTTACTGACATTCTTTTTCTCGATAATGCTTCGTTATGTTAAGCTTGCCCACTGACCTTAGGTGCTAAACACAGCCACACGGAAGCTTTGCCAAGCAGCCAACTCAAAATTTTATTCTCCTGAGACTCCTTTAACATTTTTGGGTGGGGGGGTTTGAACAGATAATGATGGGAAACACCCAGAAAAGGTTTTGGGGATAAGTGAAGGGGAAACGTCTTGTTAATTGGCAACAGCAAATGAAATTTAAAGCAAAATTCAGCACAAAGTGATAACAGCACGAAGATGGTTGCAAAATAGGCGTAGATTAAATTTTGAATAAAAGGAAGGAAGGAAAACCTCCAACACTTCAGACTACAATCAGCTTCCGATATAGAATTGGGGTATTTTTAGAAGGTGAAGTCTCAGGTGAGTTTATTTTATTAAGTGTGTTGCAAGTCTCATTTACTTTAGTAACTAGAACTCACAGTCTCCTGGTGATTGGCTCAAAGTCACCCAGCCGGCTTTCATGGCTAAGGCAGAACTAGAACTCACAGTTTCCTGGTGATTGGCCCAAAGTCACCCAGCCGGCTTTCATGGCTAAGGCAGAACTAGAACTCACAGTTCCTGGTGATTGGCCCAAAGTCACCCAGATGGCTTTTCATGCTTAAGGTGGGACTAGAACTCACAGTCTCCTGGTGATTGGTCCAAAGTCACCCAGCCGACTTTTATGGCTAAGGCAGAACTAGAACTCACAGTCTCCTGGTGATTGGCCCAAAGTCACCCAGCCGACTTTTATGGCTAAGGCAGAACTAGAACTCACAGTCTCCTGGTGATTGGTCCAAAGTCACCCAGCCGATTTCCATGGCTAAGGCAGAACTAGAACTCACAGTCTCCTGGTGATTGGCCCAAAGTCACCCAGATGGCTTTCATGTTTAAGGTGGGACTAGAACTCACTGTCTCCTGGTGATTGGCCCAAAGTCACCCAGCCGATTTTCATGGCTAAGGCAGAACTAGAACTCACAGTCTCCTGGTGATTGGCCCAAAGTCACCCAGATGGCTTTCATGCTTAAGGTGGGACTAGAACTCACTGTCTCCTGCTTTCTACCCTGATGCCTTTACCGCTAGACCAAACTGGCTCTCTGTCTCTTAATGAATTACTAATGAAGCAATGTCTAATCCAAAGGATTCAAAGCTATAAGTATCTCCATGACCGTGCGGAGTAACACCCAGGAACATAAGCGCATCAGAAGCGCATGTGCTGGATTATGACAAAGGACTTTCTTTAATGTTATTAATTTAATGTCGTTATCCACTCCAGAGGAGGCTGAGCGGTTTACATAACCCATTAAAAAAAATGAAACAATTAAAATCCACAAAAATGGGCAGCTCAGACTAAGATAAGTAGACTAATGATCAGTGGGGGAAGGGGGGAACATAATACAACAGGAGCATCCAGTGAGTCACATCCACATTAACCCCAAATCTGGGAACTAATCCAGGTCTTGTCCACCTCTTAATCGAAAAAGGAATATATTTTTGTCAGGACTGAGTCAGGAGAAGGAGGGAAGGAGGGAGGGGGGCAAGAAATATTTCTCCCAACTTCCATGGTTTTAAGGTTGCTCGGCTGCATATTTGAGACAGACTCATGCACAGAGGCTCAATTCTTAAATTCACCCCAAAAGGATCATTTTAAACATCTCAAAGATGGAGTTAAACCAGGGCTCTGCAACCTTAAACACTCAAAAGAGCCATTTGGACCCGTTTCCCACAGAAAAGAAAACACCAGGAGCCACAAAACCCTTCCCGTGCCTGACTATTTCTCGAGCGGCCACAAAACTAGCATATGGTTGGTTTTAAATTTTGATATGGATTTTAAACTGATAAATTTTAAACTATGGGCCAAATTTAATTATTTTAAATCTATTTTTAATCGTACTTTATGTATAAATGTTTTTATTTTGGCTGTTCACCACCCTGAGTCCGAAAGGAGAAGGGCGGTATAGAAATTCGAATAAATAAATAAATAAAATAAAATAAATGTAGTTGAATTAAACATTCTGTTTTCTTCTGAAACTTTTCTTTTCTTGGATTTATCCATGGTTGGTCTACCGGGAGTTGAAAAGCTCAATAAATCATGTGCTGGCATGTGTCACACATTGGCGATTGTGACGCATATTTTGAGTGACAGGGAGCCGCAGCAGAGGGGTGAAAGAGCCACATGCGGCTCCAGAGCTGCAGGTTGCTGACCCCTGAGTTAAACCCTTCACATTCTCTTCCTCCCCATTGGAAAGACAGTACAGGTAGTCCTTGAATTACGACTACGACGGAGTCCAAAACGTCTGTCGATAAGCGAGGCATTCGTTAAAGGGAGGTTTGCCCCATTTTACAACCTTGTGTGCCACTGTCGTTAAGTGGATCGCTGCAGTGGTTAAATGAGTCACATGGTCGTTAAGTGAATCCAGCTTCCCCCTTGACTTGGCTCGTCGGACGGTCGCAAAAGGAGATCGTGTGACCTCCGGGACGCAGCAACTGTCACAAATACGAGTCAATTTGCCAAGCGTCTGGATTTTGGAGACGTTGCAACGGTTATAAGTATGGAAAACCAATCCTAAATCTCTTTTTCCAGTGCCATAGTAACTTTGAACGGTCATTAAATGAACTGTCATAAGTCGAGGACTGCTGTAATGTTTTCTGAATATTCCATAAAGTTGAGATCGTATTCATTCACGAAGATAGGGAATACAGAGCTGGGTTAAACTATCTTTCCATTGACATATAATTTTATGATACTACTCCAAAAAAATAAGTGGTGTTATTAGTTAGTTTTAGAAAATACACTTTTCCCAAAAGGCTTCCACAATTTTGGCTACTACTGTACAATGCCAAAGAATTACCGTATTTTTCGGAGTATAAGACGCTCCGGACTATAAGACATACCTACCTTTTTGGGGGAGGAAAACAAGAAAAAAAAATCTGCCTCTGCCTCCCAGCAATTTGCCTCCTTGCAGCAAACAGTAAACAGCCTGTTTCAGTATCATTTTCATTTTCAGCACATCCTGATTAGCACAAGAAAAAAAAAAATCTGCCTCTGCCTCCCAGCAATTTGCCTCCTTGCAGCAAACAGCCCATTTCAGCTTCAACTTCAACACAGCCTGATTAGCACAAGCAGCTGATTGTCGGTTGGATTGGCCTCCCGAAGATCAGCTGTTTCAGGCTGCAGGGATTGTCATAGCCTAGGGCCACCTCTGCGTGCCCCATTTTCCAGGGGGCGGGTGGGCGGGGCTACATTCGGTGTATAAGACGCACCCAAATTTTCACCCTCTTTTGGGGGGGATACTCCCAAAAATAATATATATCTTTCCATTGATATATACTTTTATGGTACTACTTCCAAAAAAAGTGGTGTTAGCTAGTTAGCTAGTTTTAGAGAATACTTTTCCCAAAAGGTTTCCACAACTTTGGCCACTAATTTAAAAAAAAGAAACAAAAAGAAACAAAGAAAGAATCTCATTTCCGAATCAATCAATAATTTTCGCTAATGGCTTTCCGGTAACTTTTCATTCGCTTGCCCATTAAGAGAAGCCGTTGCTAATCTGGAATGTGCCCATTCTGGCAAAACAGCAACATCAAACAACCATTAGCAAGTCAAGAATTTCAGCAGGACCAAGGATACAGTTCCCGAAGAGTGTGAGGACGATGAAGTAGACCGAGGAGAACATTCCAGAATGGACGCCCCCTTGAGATTCGATGCCCTGATACATCACGGCGTTCCAGTCTTCCCCAGTCAGAATCTGAAAAATCATTGAGCCAGGGAAGAAACAAAGGGTTTGTGAGAGAAAAGAACAAGTCTCTTTGCTCCAAGAACAGAGCCACCGTGGAGATGTTGCTTTGGGAAGAATGTGGTGGGATGACCACTTCTTGAATAGTCAGAATAACGGCGTTGGTAGGGACCTTGGAGGTCTTCTAGTCCACCCCCCTGCTCAAGCAGGATACTCTATACCGTTCCAGACAAAGGACGGCCCAGTCTCTTCTTAAAATCCTCCAGTGATGGAGCATCCACAACTTCTGGAGGCAACTTCTGTTCCACTGGTCAATTGTTCTCAGTGTTAGGAAGTTTCTCCTTAATTCTAGGTTGTTTCCCTCCCTGATTAGTTTCCCTCCATTGTTTCTTGTTCAGAACAAGTCCCATTGATTACAAACGAGACCTGTTTGCCGTGTCACATATATTAATTAATTAACATTAACAGAGTTGGAAGGGATCTTGTAAGTCATCTAGTCCAAGCCTTCCCCAAGCAGGAGACCCCAGACCCTTTCTGACAGATGGCAGTCCAGTCTCTTCTTGAAAGCTTCCAGGGATGAAGCTCCCACAACTTCTATGATATAAGTATATCATTTTTGATAGAAGAGAATATTTGTAGCTCAGGACCCCCGTGGGGTCCTTGGTGCTCTCTGGCTTTCTTGCAGATGTTTCAGGACCCAACTAGGTAACGTCATCAGTATATCAATGACGTTACCTTGTTAGATAATGAAATGGTTGCAAGAAAACTACGAAGCTCAGAGAACATCAAAGACCCCATATATCACTTTTTTTACCCCAGTCACTGCTAAATAGCTAAGTGGCCCCTGACATGGGCCCTCTTCCTAGTAAACACTTACCATGTTTCCCCGAAAATAAGACCAGGTCTTATATTAATTTTTGCTCCAAAAGACTCATTAGGGCTTATTTTCTAGTTAGATCTTATTTCGGGGGAAATACAGTACTAAATGCATCCATCTTGGCTGACAATCTTAACTGGGGCTTATTTTGAGGGTAGGGCTTATATTACGAGCATTCTGAAAAATCATGCTAGGACTTATTTTCCGGTTGGGTCTTATTTTTGGGGAAACAGGGTAGCAAAAGCAACATTTGCCCCTCCAAATTTCTACTTTCTTCTCAAGGCTGTGAGTTCTTCTCTTGCTCCTGGTTAAGATTCATGGCCCCAATTAGCATCCTATGCAGAAACAAGAATGGTAGGTGATATTTCTCAACATGACCCCCCTAGGCCTTCCTCAAACTATTATTCTCATTAATTTAATGAGCAAAAATGCTCATTCAAGCATTTTTTTTTCCTTCAAGCAAAAATGGAAAACAGGTTATTGCTGCCGCTAAGAATGTGCCACAGCCGAGAGGATTGGGGAGGGGAATGTTTTTCGTGGCACTGAAAATGAGATACTAAGATACTATGCTGGAGGAAATCTATGAGCTTCCTAAGGGTATCAGTTACTTATGAGAGACATAAGTTCTGGATCATGTGTGACCTACTTTCTTGCGGCCAGTTAGGATTGCCTAACCATGTGATTGTCATTGGCTACCTCAAATGGAGGAGGAGGAGGAGAAAAAGGAGGAGGAGGATGGATGGAGAGGAGAAGAAAAGGAAGAAAAAGAGAAGGAGGATGAGGAGGACGAGGAGAAAGATGAAGATGATGATAATAGAGAAGGAAAGGAGAAGGAGGAGGACAAGAAGAAGAAGAAGAAAAAAAAGGAGGATGGAGAGGAGAAAAAGAGGAAGAAAAAGAGGAGGAGGAGGAGGAGGAGGAAGATGATGATAATAGAAAAGGAAAAGAAGAAGATGGTATTAGGAGGAGGAGGAGGAGGTGGAGGAGGAAGAAGAGAAGGAGGAGGAGAAAAGGAAGAGGAAGAAGAAGAAAGGAGAAGATGAAGAAGAACAAGAAAGGAGGAGGAGCCGGAGGTTGAGAAGAAGAGGAAGAAGAGGAAGAGGAAGAGGAAGAAGAGGAAGGAGGAGGAGGAGAAGAAGAAGAAAGGAAGAGAAAGAAAGAAAGAAAGAAAGAAAGAAAGAAAGAAAGAAAGAAAGAAGAAAGAAAGAAAGAAAGAAAGAAAGAAGAAGAAGAGACAGACAGACAGACAGACAACAATGTTTGGAAACTAATCAAAGAGAGAAGCAACCTGGAATTAAGGAGAAACTTCCTAACAGCGAGGACAATTAACCAGTGGAACAGCTTGCCTCCAGAAATCGTGGGCGCTCCATCACTGGATGCTTTTAAGAAGATTCTACACAGTCATTTATCTGAAATAGTACAGGTTCTCCTGCTTGAGCTGGGGGCTGGACTAGAAGACCTCCAAGATCCCTTCCAGCTCATTCATTCTAATATGAAATTGGTAGAGGAAGAGGAAGAAGCAGGCTTACCTGAAACACAGTGAGAATGGCAGTGGGAAAGGTATCAAAGTTGGTAGTTGGCGTTTCATCATTGAAGTGAAACCTAGGAAGAGGCTGGGTATTAATATAGGAACGTAGAAGAACTTTGAGGGCCCACCCCATCTGCCAGAAAACACAAAGAAAGTGGAACCATTCCATCGTCGGTGAAATATCGTTTCCCCGCTATCGGTTTATCCGACAGAGAGAGAGACGTTTGAATCCAACTTACTGCCCGCCAAAAAGCTGCATCCCCAGCAAGGCAAACACGACAATGAAGAGGAAGAGGAGGAACAGCAGGCTAATGATGGATTTCATCGAATTCAGCAAGGAGACCACCAGGTTCCTCAGAGAGTTCCAGTACCTAGGAGGTCAAAACAAATCGAATTACAATGCTTATGATAGCATAGGGCAGGGATGGCTAACCTTTTTTACATCACCGCGTGCCGACCTGCGTGCCGGAAACGGCACGCGAAACCATCCTGCTTGGACCGCGTGGCCTTGCCAGCTTTCGCGCACGTGGGTGCGCCAAAACCCAAAAGAGCAGCGTTCCATCGTGCATGTGCACGCTGGCACCTGAACTTCCGGTTTCCGGTTTCCGGAGGCGCTCCCCAACGAACAGCTGGCTGTCGTGGATGCGCACGATGGAAACCCGGAAGTTGGGGTACCATTGCGCACATGCACGACGGAACGCTGTTCTTCCGGGTTTCGCGGGCACGAAGGCCGGCTAACCGGCGCACTCTCTGAACTCTCTGAGTGTGTGCACAGGAACGTGGAAGAGGAGCCAGCGAGGCCGCGTATTCCGCGCGGGATGGTTCTGCGTGCCGCTTCCAGCATGCGTTCTATAGGTTCGCCAACACGGGCATAGGGAGTCACTCTCCTCCATCTGAGAAAAAGGTAGGAAGTCTCTTCCCAGAATTCTCGGCAACGGCTTGGGAATTCTGGGAATCACAGTCCATACAGCTGAAGAACGCCTTGGATAAGGGTCTTCTCAGTTTTTTTTCCATAAATTATCTGAGTCTGGTAGTAAACCTTTATAAATCAACTACCTGTGGTCAGGCACCCCTCAATCAACAAACTGAGAGGCATTCAATTTATACAGTGGGATTGTTATCTGCTTCCTTGTTGAAAAACAGATTAAAAAAAGAGAGAAGAATTTGGGATGATCAGAATACCATAGTCACAGAGTTGGAAGGAACCTCGGAGGTCTTCTAATCCAACCTCCTACACAAGGAGGAGAGCTACACCACTCCAAACAAATGGCGGTCCAACTGTTGAACTCCATTTTGTGCAATTGTTACTAAACCTCTTTCTGTTCCTCTAAGGGCCATTCCCCATTTACAACTAACCAACTATATAAAAGTTAAACTTTAGGTAGTGTTGTGGCTCGCCAGCAGCTAGCAGATTCGGACAGTGAGGAGGTTGGGGAGGAACGTGGGCCAGTCCTGGAGTCTGGGGAAGGCTCGGACGAGGGCTCTGAGTTGGAGGCAAAGAGGGGGCCAAGGCCATCTGGTAGTTCTTTGCTGCCTCTGGAGCCTTCGGAATCTGACATCAGCAAGGCAGAAGAACAGTGTGAGCCTGTTCCCAGTGTGTCATGCGCAGAGCTGCTAGGAGACAGAAACAATTAAGGAAACAGGGTCGACTTGGGAGTAAGGCTTGGAGATGATTGGCCCCTCCCATAAGACATAAAAGAGAAGCGAACGGGACGTGAGCTTTTGCAGGAAGCAATTAGTTCATCTGGCCGATTCAAGATTTGAAACTTCTGTTTGTGACTCTGTGCCAAGTTTGGCCTCGCCCTGCGTCTGGAAATTAGCTCTCTGGCAGCGTTCCACGTGAGATAGGCGGGGTGTTGATAACCTTCCTCTGAAAGACTGTTTATCAAGCCTTGCGGACTGTAAATGAAAGTAATTTACAGCCGTATGAATTAAAGAGGTTTGCCGGGACTAAGTTTGGGCTGTTTACTTTCTAAAGAAGCCTAGGTCAGAACAGGTGACTCTATGTAGTTTGGTCATGGCTCCATGGTGTTTGATTTCTATTAGTACTTAAAATTATATTTTCTCTTTCTTCCAATAGTCTCCCAGGATGCTTTGAGGTGTACAAAAGCTCTTAAGCTTTATAATTTGGAGGAAAATCAGGAAAAAGGAGTGATGGGACAGTGGGAAACCAAGGCACAATAGAGTTCAGCAAAATTCAGACTGGCTTTAATTTTCTGCTGATCCCAAAATAGAGAGGTCCTAGGTCTCTCCATTCTTGCCACCTCTGCCTGTTGGGTACCACATGTCTTCCAAGAACCGAACGGGGTTACCTAGCAACCAAGATGCTCCGGCTTCATCCCGTCCTCCACCCTCAACTCCTTTGGCAACTGATCCTTCACCGTCAAGTCATCCCTGAAGGCCTTCCTGTTTGATTTCATCCCCTTCCTCCTTCTTCCCTGTCTTAACATTTGTTGCATTTTATCTTCGCTACCAGTGGTGACTTAAAGAGAGAAAACACTGCGTACATTTGGGGTGGAGGGTGGGGAGGCAGTCTTACACAGGGAAAAAAAAAAAACGTTTCTCTTTTGGAATGATTGTAGATGAATCTGTTTTAGAAAACACACACCAGATGAGTACAAATTGTGTGCCTTGAGGGGAAAGCTGGCTGCAGAAAGACAGAGCTGTTCTTCTTACTTCAAAAATAATTGCATAATGAAGAGGAAAGATGACAGAGCCAAAGTCATGGATTGTGTTTGTGTGACTGATGTCTACAGGGAAGAAACATCCCTTAGTCTTGTTTACATTCTGGAAAGCAGGCAAATATAACGCAACTGGTTAGAGCAACAGGGAGGAAGGGAAGTTCCAGAGAAACCAGGATAGAATCATGGTTAAAGGAGATGGACAAGGACGTCGGTGTTTAATTCAAGTCACCGATTAGAAATGATGAGATCTTGAACGATGAGAGCAATGTGTCTCCTTCCTGTTTGTTTATTGTGGAGGGAAAAATTAGAACTTTGCATGCTTGGACTGAGCTCCTGGTGGAAAGGTGGACTGAAAAGTCTACCAAATAATTCATGGAAAAGAGAAAACACACACTCTTCGCCATCATCAATCTCTGCTCAAAGCCACAAAACGGTCCTTTCGGTTAGCAGGGTGAAAGCAGCACCATTAGATGGAAAGACACATGGCTCCCTAGCCAACCTCTCGTTTTTATGTTATTCTTTTTCTTTTTCAAACATTTTTTTTTTGATTAGGTGATAAAGGATTACAAAATGCAAAATACAAAAGTACCGTATTTTTCGGAGTATAAGACGCTCCGGACTATAAGACATGTCTACCTTTTTTGGGGGAGGAAAACAAGGAAAAAAAAATCTGCCTCCCAGCAATTTGCCTCCTTGCAGCAAACAGCCTGTTTCAGTTTCAGCACAGCCTGATTAGCACAAGAAAAAAAATCTGCCTCTGCCTCCCAGCAATTTGCCTCCTTGCAGCAAACAGCAAAATGGGGCGCACGGAGGCACCAATAGGCAATGGCAATCCCTGCAGCCTGAAACAGCTGATGGTCGGGAGGCTGATCCAACTGACAATCAGCTGCTTGTGCTGAAGCTGAAACTGAAATGGTCTGTTTGCTGCTTGCTGCAAGGAGGCAAATTGCTGGGAGGAAGAGGCCAAAGGGTGGGGGCCGGTGGGTGGGTGGGGGCTACATTCGGTGTATAAGACGAATCCAAATTTTCACCCCCTTTTAGGCAGGAAAAAGTGTGTCTTATACTCCGAAAAATACAGTAAATAAAAGAGCAAGGAGAGGGGAAGGGAAAGGGGAGAAGGAAGGTAGGGAAAAAAAAGAAAAAGAAACATTAACTTCCAACTCTCTCTGTTGCAGCAAAATAAGGCATTTGCATCAAATTGCAGCGTTTCGTTTTTCCATAATAATATGGACAAGTCATTTCTATAAAGATCTATTTTCTTTTTATTCTTTCGAAGCGGGCTACCGGTCTATCGGTGCCACAGTGATTAATCCACTGAAAAATGGGATAGACAGGTAAAGGGATCGGCAAATCAAGGGGACCGAAGCAAACTGTCGTGCATAAATTCTCCCGAAACCTACTTGGTGACTTTGAAGATTCTCAACAGTCGGAGGGCTCTGAGCACGCTGATGCCAAAAGAAGTCCCAGGTTTCACCACCGCCCAGATGACTTCAAAGATGCTTCCCACAATCACCTGCGGAAAAACAAACGGAGGTGGGTACATAACAAAAAAAAAAAAAGGTAATTAAGAGTGATGAACAGCCAGGAGTCCGCAGGGGTTCGGAAGAACCTCTAGCTAAGATTCTGTGCTGTTTGGAGAATCCCCAAATCCCACTCCTGGCTGGCCCCACCGCCCTGCCCCTCCCCTCCCAGGAGTCCCCACGCAGCCCGTTTTGGATACAGGTAAGTGCAGGGTGCATGGAGGCTCGGGGAGGATGAAGAACGGGCCTACCGGAAGTTCGAGAAGGCCAGAAATGGGCCTGTTTCTGGCCTCCAGAGGGCCTCAGGAGCCTGGGGAGGCCGTTTTTGCCTTCCCGGAGGCTCAAGGAAAGTCTCCGGAGCCCGGGGAGGGCAAAAATGCCCTCCCCCTGCCATGCTGCAGGAGGCCGATTAGGCCACGACCACCATGGCCACGATCACCCAGCAACCAGGCAGAGAACCCCTTGCTAAAATTTTTGAAGCCCACCCCTGTGAACAGCCCTCTCTCAACAGAGGGGAAGGGATACGGTAACACCTGTCTCCTGCTTACAACGCAGTCTTTTCAGCAGTTCTGAGAAAAGTTCCACTTCCATGTTGCATTATTCAGGTGAATAAATCTCCAAGCAGCCTCAGCGACTCTCAGAAAGAGCGCTAACGACCAGAGGACTGCAAAGAATATCAATCCTTCCATCCTCCTTCCTTCAGTCAGAACAGAAGAAGCTTCTCAGAAGAGAAGCGAAACGTCTTCAGTCAGCTCCTTGGGGACACCCATGACTTGGAAGCCTGAGAATCTCAAATTTTACTCGATGGACAGCTTGTTTTACACATTATACAGAGGCAAAATATATTTTTTGTTCGGCTTCCCAGTGGAAATTTGAAACTGCTGGCACAAGTACATAATACACCAGTTTATTCAATGCTACTTCATCGTCCTACATTGTATTTCTAGGCACAGAGTACAAAAAACAGGCTAAGTGTCCATAAAAACTTAATATGTATTTAAAAATCGTGTATGCTAAGTGTTTCCATTCTGCTAAGAGGATCAGGTGTTGTTTAAATGAGTTGTCTCGCTTTCCTTTGCTGGCAACTCGCTCTTCAAATCACATTCCACTCGGCTTCACTTTTTTTTTTTTTTAAGCCAATGGCATATCTTTGCTATTCTGTTCTCGGGGGACGGGGGGGGGAGGATTTCTTTTTTCTTTCCCAGTTCAGCCCAGATGGTCAGAAAATAAATAGGACAAGATATAATAATACTAATCATACTAATAATACAGAGGAGGAGAAGGAGGAGGACTCTGGGGTCCTTGGTGCTCTCTGAACAGTGGTTTTCTGGCAGATGTTTCATGACCCAAACTAGATAGGATCATCAGTGCTAAAAGGGAGTTGGGTTTAGAGGAGGAGGAGGAGGAGGAGGAGGAGGAGGGGAGGAGGAGGAGGGGGAGGAGGAGGGGGGAGGAGGAGGACTCTGGGGTCCTTGGTGCTCTCTGAACAGTGGTTTTCTTGCAGATGTTTCATGACCCAAACTAGATAGGATCATCAGTGCTAAAAGGAGTTGGGTTTACAGGAGGAGGAGGAGGAGGAGGAGGAGGAGGAGGAGGAGGAGGAGGAGGAGGAGGAGGAGGAGGAGGAGGAGGACTTGGGGTCCTTGGTGCTCTCTGAGCTTGGTGGTTTTCTTGCAGATGTTTCATGATCCAAACTAGATAGGATCATCAGTGCTAAAAGGGAGTTGGGTTTACAGGAGGAGGAGGAGGAGGAGGAGGAGGAGGAGGGGAGGAGGAGGGGGGAGGAGGAGGAGGAGGACTCTGGGGTCTTTGGTGCTCTCTGAGCTTGGTGGTTTTCTTGCAGATGTTTCATGATCCAAACTAGATAGGATCATCAGTGCTAAAAGGGAGTTGGGTTTACAGGAGGAGGAGGAGGAGGAGGAGGAGGAGGAGGAGGAGGAGGAGGAGGAGGAGGAGGAGGAGAAGAAGAAGAAGAAGAAGAAGAAGAAGAAGAAGAAGAAGAAGAAGAAGAAGAAGAAGAAGAAGAAGAAGAAGAAGAAGAAGAAGAAGAAGAAGAAGAAGAAGAAGAAGAAGAAGAAGAAGAAGAATCCCCGGTTTTGTTGTTTTGCAAAAGTACAAGGGCTGTGCAACATATTATATTTGAATTGCAACCGTAGGAGTGAACACAGAAATTATCTTAACTTGAATCTCTCTCTCTTTTTTTTTTTCAAAGAAAAAAACCAGGATCACAGGGCAGCTATGAGGTCCAGGCCTGAAACGCAAAAAACCCCCCACCCAATAGTTGAATAAAATGTAGGAAGGAGGGGAGATACTTATGACAGTCCTAAAAATAGCACCCCCCTTTCTATCGGTCAGTACCCGGAATGAGAAGAATTCCTGAAACTGCTTTGCAAGCCGTCATTTGCAACCTCCTGTAAAATAGAGAAGGGGCTTACTAAGTTTGCAGAAATACGGTAAAAAGGGGGAAATGAGGGCGTCTTCACCTTAATGTATGGGAGAGATATATCGATCTAGTGATGGGAAAGAGAGTCGCTTGCTGGAATGATTGCAACCCCATCCTAGTCTGTGTCATCAATCTTGCAGAAGCATCTCAGACAAGAACCACTTTTTCATTCGAAGCAGAGGCCAAGACCCTGGTATCAGTCATGCTCCGGTCTTGAACTTGCTAAGTCTTGCAGAAGAGAGGTAGGCAATTAAGGGATCCAGTTTCTCCTAGGTCTCCTTTACGGCCATGGATGTAGACCCACAGAGGTAGTAAAAGGACGGTAGGGAAATACGATGTAGTCTGTGACTGGGAACTAACTCATCTTATTAGCTCTCCTCTCTCTCCCCTCTCTTCCCCATCTCTCTGTCTTCTCTCTCTCTCGCTCTTCTGTCTCTGTCTCTTGTCTCTTCTGTCTCTCTCTCTCCCCCTCTCCTCTCTCTATCTTTCCTCTTTCTCTCTCTCTCCTCTTTCTTCTCTCTCTCTCCTTTCTCTTTCTTCTCTCTCCCTTCTCTCTCTCCTTTCTTTCTTCCGTCTCTCTCCTCTCTTTCCCCCCTCTGTCTTTCTCCTCTCTCTCTCCTCTCTCTCCTTTCTCTCTCTCTTCTCTCTCTCTCTCTCTCTCGCTCTTCTGTCTCTGTCTCTGTCTCTTGTCTCTTCTGTCTCTCTCTCTCTCCTCCTCTCCTCTCTCTCTTTCCTCTTTCTCTCTTTCTCCTCTCTCCTCTTTCTTCTCTCTCTCTCCTTTCTCTTTCTTCTCTCTCTCTTCTCTCTCTCCTTTCTCTTTCTTCTCTCTCTCTTCTCTCTCTCCTTTCTTTCTTCCTTCTCTCTTCTCTCTTTCCCCCCTCTGTCTTTCTCCTCTCTCTCTCTCTCCTCTCTCCTCTCTCTCCTTTCTCTCTCTCTTCTCTCTCGCTCTCTCGCTCTTCTGTCTCTCTCTTGTCTCTTCTGTCTCTCTCTCTCTCTCCCCCCTCTCCTCTTTCTATCTTTCCTCTTTCTCTCTCTCTCCTCTCTCTCCTCTTTCTTCTCTCTCTCTCCTTTCTCTTTCTTCTCTCTCTCTTCTCTCTCTCCTTTCTTTCTTCCGTCTCTCTCCTCTCTTTCCCCCCTCTGTCTTTCTCCTCTCTCTCTCTCTCTCCTCTCTCTCCTTTCTCTCTCTCTTCTGTTTCTCTTCTCTCTCTTCTGTCTCTCTCTCCTCTCTCTTCTGTCTCTCTCATCTCTCTCCTCTCTTCCCCCCTCTCTGTCTTTCTCTCTCTCTCTCTCTCGCTCTTCTGTCTCTGTCTCTTCTCTCTTCTCTCTCTCTCTCCCCCATCGCTCTCTCTGTCTTTCCTCTTTCTCTCTCTCTCCTTTCTCTCTCCTCTTTCTTCTCTCTCTCTCTCTCTCTTTCTCTCCCACCCCTGGGAACGCTTGAGCTGGAGAGCTGATTAGCAGCCGGTGTGCAACTGAGCAAACAGCTGCGGCCAAAAAAGCAGCTTTCTAAAAACCAGAAAACTCAACGCCCACTTGTCCCCTACAGATGGACTCCCTCCTCTCATAAAATGGAGCATTTTAAACAGCGAAGGGCTTTTCCACAAAGGTGGAAATAACTGGTAGCATGCACAGGTTCTTCCTGGACCTAGCTGTTCCTTCACTGCACCTATCTGCTTCTGCTTCTTCCTAAATACCCCAGCAAAATTGGCAGCCTGTAGAGAAAGACGGTGTCAGTGCAAACTGACCTTCTTTCTGTTTGCAAAGCTAAGCTGAGTCAGAACTGGCTGGTCCTCGGATGGGCAGTTTTAAAGCAATTCCAGTGCTATGGAAACCACACATACACACAAAAAAAAAATCCCAAAAGAATGCAAAGGGAAATCATTGCTTAGAAGGCTCCATAAATGTGTCTAGGAAGTCACCAGAAGTTGAGGGTCATTCAAAGGATTGCAGATTTCAAGGAATAGAGTAACAGAGTTGGAGGGGACCTGGGAGGTCTTCTAGTCCAACCCCCTGCTTAGGCAGGAAACCCTACATCACTTCAGACAAATGGTGATCCAACATCTTTTCAAAAAATTTCCAGTGTTGGACTTCCACCTTTTTTAATGAAGGAAGGTCAACCAAACTGTCTATTGGAGATTCTCAATCATCCAGGTCATGGCTGTCCCAAAAGGGCTTTTCACATTTCAACATTTGCAGAAGATCTCAAATGATTCTTTTTTTTTTTTTCCAAAAGGCAACCGGACTTTATTTATTTATTTTATTTTATTAGTCATATTTTCTATGCCGCCCACTCTCCGAGGACTCTGGGCGGCTTACACCAAAGACAGCATACTAAATAGCATAATTGCCCCCTAACAATCTGGGTCCTCATTTTACCCACCTCGGAAGGATGGAAGGCTGAGTCAACCTTGAGCCGGTGAGATTTGATCCGCTGATCTGCTGAACTAGCAGTCAGCTGAAGTAGCTGCAGTACTGCACTCTAACCACTGTGCCACCTCGGCTCTTATAGATAGATGATGGGTGGATAGATAGATAGATAGATAGATAGATAGATAGATAGATAGATGATGGATGGATAGATAGATAGATAGATAGATAGATAGATAGATAGATGATGGATGGATGGATAGATAGATAGATAGATAGATAGATAGATAGATAGATAGATAGATTTTATTTATTTTATTAGCCATATTTCTATGCCGCCCACTCTCCGAGGACTCTGGGCGGCTTACACCAAAGACAGTATACTAAATAGCATATTGCCCCCCTAACAATCTGGGTCCTCATTTTATCCACCTTGGAAGGATGGAAGGCTGAGTCAACCTTGAGCCGGTGAGATTTGATCCGCTGATCTGCTGAACTAGCAGTCAGCTGAAGTAGCTGCAGTACTGCACCCTAACCACTGCGCCACCTCGGCTCTTTCTTAATTGTTGTTTCCCCCTCCCCCCCACTTTGAAAACGTTTCGCTTCTCATCCAAGTAGCTTCTTCACTTCATGGAGTCCCGAAGAAGCTTCTTTGGATGAGAAAGCGAAATGTTTTCAAAGAGAGAGAAAAAAAAAACAACAACCCAAAAAAGTCCATTTGCCTTTTGGAGGAAGCACTGGTGGGAGGATCATCTCAGATCTTCTGCAGATGTGAAGAAGCTATAAAGTTTAATGTATACGAGGGGCTCCTATACGGGGTGGCCCCCTTTCCTATTTTAAAACAGATACATCTCCATGGAAACGGTAGCGGAAGACAGATTCCCATTTTAAAGCATTGTCGGAGCGTGAGAGGAGCAAGAGAAATTGGAAATGGCGCCTCAATCTTGGGGCAGCATGTTCAGCTGACACAGGGGTGTCAAACACAAGGCCTGTGGGATGGATATGGGCTGCGATGTGGTCGGATCCGGGCCATGGGTCCATCCTGGAAAATGTAAGGTGTGGCTTCGGCCTGGTCTACCCAGTGCAAAATGGAAACATGCCAGCTGTTTGGAGGGTGGCGTCAAGCTGGCCACGCCCACCCAGTTGGCCACACCCACCCAGTTGGCCACACCCACCACGGCTCCCCAAGGTCAGCCCTGACGCAGCTCTCAATGAAATTGAGTTTGACACCCCTGAGCTGACAGATGCAACCACACCATCTATAGGTGGCTTTCTTCATTACCTATGACCGTGATGGCATGCGTGCCCAAAGTGGCACACGGAGCCATGTCGCCTGGCACGTGCAGTGTTGCCTGTTCCTCTTCGGGGTTTCTGGCACGCGACGATCAGCTGCCCTTTGTACGTGAGGCAGTGCCGGAAACTGGAAAAGCTGCGCGCTAGCCAGCTGATCGGTGCATGTGCATGGACGGCAGTAACTGGAAGACTTGCTGGCTGGTGCACATGTGTGCGCCGGAAACCAGAAATACTTATCCGGCATGTGCATGGCCCCTGGGCAGCTCCTCTTCCTGGTCGCAGCCCTGACGAGCGCAGGTGAAGTGCTCCCTTTTCGGCACTTGGTGCCAAAAAGCTTCGCCATCCCTGATCTATGAAGATCCAATTGTCATCCAGGTCATGGTTGTCCCAAAGGGGCTTTTTCGAGAGGCGACTGGATTTAGTTTCTCCTTGAAGACATTTTGCTCCTCAGCCAAGAAGCTTTTCAAGTTCGGACTGTCCTTGAAGACATTTCGCTTCTTTTCCAAGAAGCTTCTTCCGTTCTGGCTGAACGATGAAGGATGGAAGACTTGATATTCCGCGCAGCGCTCTTTCTGAGAGTCATCGAGGCCGCTTGGAGGTTTACCTGTGCCCTCACCGTCACCTGAATAGTGCAAATGCGGGTGTGTGGAACCTACTGGGCACTGCTGAAAGGACTGTGTTGTAAACAGGAGACAGGGGTGGGGGTGTCGTATTCCTCCCCCAGTCAGAACTGAAGGAGCTCCTTGGATGAGAAGTGAAACGTCTTCAAGGAATATACACCTCTTGAAAAAGCACCTTTAGGACATGAGTAGTGAGATAGTGAGTCAACCACATGTGATTTTTAGCACCAACTGAATTATCCAAGCCTACTTCAAGGGCTGATTCATAGAGAGAACAAGCCCGTTGTGACGTTGATTGTGGCCAACTGGGTCCTTATTGGGGCAGTCAGAGTGACAGCTCGATTTCTGCCAACCGCACAGTCCATGGATGCCAACAACAAATCCAACCTAGCTTCAGGGTCTGACAGAGGTTTCTCCTTCGAGACCTGCCAGGGAAGGAGCTTAATTGGTGTCACTTATGTGGGCAGCAAATGGACACCTGCCAAAGGCTGTTTTTTCCCCTTCTTGCAAATTTGACACACGGAAGCCACGGGGTCAGAATAATCCCTCCGAGGGTTTTTGTGAAGGAACGGTTCAGGGAAACAGACGGCAACAATATTGCACCACCTTCTCTGGCACAGACCTTTCGGCTGAGTCCCCTACGGGCACAGGACCAAACAGCCGGTGTTTTGGGAGCAACCATTCTGCGCAGATTCAAGATTTGACTTGGAAAAAAAATAGAGCTCTCTGCTCGCCGCTAAGAAGATCGTTGACAGGACGTTGGAGCATGGAAAGAGAGTTAGCTGGAAGACTTTCGGTCAAGGATAACTAGATCTAGATGGTCTAGATCTAGATCTAAATTTATGCCATCTAGATCTAAATTTATGCCATCTAGATCTAAATTTATGCCATCTAGATCTAGATCTAAATTTATGCCATCTAGATCTAGATCTAAATTTATGCCATCTAGATCTAGATCTAAATTTATGCTATCTAGATCTGTGCCATTTATACCGGCTAGACCTATACCAGCTGGATCTGGATCATCTAGACCCAGACCATTTTGATTTAGACCATCTAGATCTAGACCATTTAGGTCTAAATTTATGCCACCTAGATCCAGATCTGTGCCATTTAGATCTAGATTTATACCATCTAGATTTATACCATCTAGATCATCTAGACTCAGACCATTTATATCTAGACCATCTAGATCTAGACTATTTAGTTATACATTCATGCCACCTAGATTTAGATTTATACCATTTAGATCTATACCATCTAGATCTAGATCTAGACCATCTAGACCAGACCATCTAGATGTAGACCATCTAGATCTAGACCATACATCCAGACCCAATCCTTCCTACCAGTTCATCTATGGGGACACCATGCATAAAATCGTGATCGCGCAAGGGAGCCCTTGCGTCCTTCTCTCCTTACCCCAAAGTCAAAGCAATTGAACGAGGAATGGAAGTAGTTCCTTGGCCCCAGACCGTACATCTTCAAAGTCATCTCGGTGAGGAACAAACCCAGGAAGACAAATTCAGCAAAATCTAGAAGGAAGTAGCAGAAAATGAGCAACAGGTCAGATCCAACTGGCGGGGAGGGAATAATTAATTGGGAATGCAAATGTAAACATTTGTTCTGGAGAGAAAACCCAACCTCCCCAAACAATTCTCTTTCTTATTCTGCGTTTAACTTCTTAATTCAATTGCTTCTTCACCAATGCAGAAGACTTCAAACTGGAAGGTTTCAATGCATAACAGAGTAACAGAGTTGGAAGGGACCTTGGAGGTCTTCTAATCCAAACCACTGCTCAATCAGGAAACCCTACCCCACTTCAGACAAATGGTTATCCAATCTCTTCTTAAAATCCTCCCAGTGATGGAGGATTTGTCTGGGCCAAAATGATTTAATTTGATTTTATCTGGTTTTTAAATTTTTTGTATTTATGTATTTTATTGTTGGATGTTCACCGCCCTGAGTCCTTCGGGAGTAGGGCGGTATACAAATCAAATAAACCATAAACCATAAACCAACCAACCACCAGAACTTCTGGTGGCAAGTTGTTCCACTGATTAATTGTTCTAATTGTCAGGAAATTCCTCCTAGGTTGCTTCTCTCTTTGTTCAATTTCCATCCATTGCTTCTTGTCCTGCCCTCAGGTGCTTTGGAGAATAGCTTGACTCCCTCTTCTTTGTGGCAATATTGGAACAATGCTATCATGTCTCCTCTAGTCCTTCTCTTCATTAAACCAGACATACCCAATTCCTGCAACCATTCCTCATATGTTTTAGCCATCAGACTCCTAATCATCTGTGTTGGTCTTCTCTGAAATCCTCCCCCCGATTTTCAAAATGCCAACTTTCTTAAACAAAAGAAAAGTCACCCACTAAGAGCGTAAACGATTGCCCACAGAGAATTCCAGCACTATTTTAGACTTTGGTCTAGGACTCCGTGTTGCTAAAGCAACGTTGAAATATTGTTCTAGCTTCAAATAGAGCCCTCTCTCAGAATATTATGCCATCCGGGATTTTTCTTGCTTTGCTAGAACTTAAATATCTCATATTTCTATTGCTCCTTTTTTCACTCTTCCCTTTTTTAAAAAAAAAAAGAAAAATGCTTTTTCACCATGATCCACACAACTGACCATCTGAGTTAAAATCCCAGTACTATTGAGACCTCTCCAACAGCAGAAGAGACGAGTTCAGAATTATCCATCCATCCATCTTCCTATCCAAGGTCTCCCGTTTTCTACCACCCTTCCAGCTGATGAATCACCGTCACAATTTCTTCCAACCTAACCTTGTCCGTTTAATCAGAAAACAAATGCAATTCCATAACATTTGACCATCCCTGGATTTAATAGAATTCTTTAGAGAAGAGAAGATAATTCTTTATGGGCTAACTGCGATTGGACACATAAGGAATTTGTCTCCGGTGCATAAGCTCTCAGTGTACATACAAATAACAAAGTGACAGGTCAGGGATCGTAAATCATAGTTACGATCATTAATCATAAAGGAGTAGTGCGGTGGCCTAGAGTTGGAGCTCTCGCCTCACAATCAGGGGGCTGTGAGTTCGATCCTAGGTAGAGGCAGATATTTCTCTCTCTGGGCACATTGAGAATATATCTGCTGAATATAACTCTGCACTGGCAACAGGCCAATAAACAAATAGAATAGAATAGAATAGAATAGAATAGAATAGAATAGAATAGAATAGAATAGAATAGAATAGAATAGAATAGAATAGAATAGAATAGAATAACAGAATTGGAAGGGACCTTGGAGGTCTTCTAGTCCAACCCCCTGCTTAGGCAGGAAACCCTACACCACTTCAGACAAACGGTTATCCAACATCTTCTTAAAAATTCCCAGTGTTGGAGCATTCACAACTTCTGCAGGCAAGTTGTTCTTTCTTCTTAGAGAAATGGATGAAAAAGAAAGAAGGGGAAGAGAAGAGCTGGCTACAAATAATTCAATCCGATTTTTTTAAAAAACGGAATTGCTGTGAAAAGCCCCCCCCCCCCCCGCCCGGTAGCTGTTTTCCACCCAATACCTCTGAACAAGATCATTAGCAGTTTCTCGCTCTCTCGTTGTCTCATCACTAATAGATTAATGCAATTTTCTGTTGAACCTCTCGAAGTCTGAAGCCATTAGGGACAGGGCTTTGCTATTAACACTATCCGGTTCTTGGCTGCTTCCAGCCTTTGCTGGAAACCAACACTGGAAGTTTTTAAGAAGATGTTGGATAACCATTTGTTCTGAAGTGGTGTAGGGTTTCCTGCCTAAGCAGGGGGTTGGACTAGAAGACCTCCAAGGTCCCTTCCAACTCTGTTTATTCTATTCTATTCTATTCTATTCTATTCTATTCTATTCTATTCTATTCTATTCTATTCTATTCTCCATTCCATTATCTATTCTATTCTATATTCCATTCATTATCTATTCTATTCTATTCTATTCTATTCTATTCTATTCTATTCTATTCTATTCTCCATTCCATTATCTATTCTATTCTATATTCCATTCCATTATCTATTCTATTCTATTCTATTCTATTCTATTCTATTCTATTCTATTCTATTCTATTCTATATTCCATTCCATTATCTATTCTATTCAATTCAATTCAATTCAATTCAATTCAATTCAATTCAATTCTATTCTATTCTATTCTATTCTATTCTATTCTATTCTATATTCCATTCCATTATCTATTCTATTCTATTCTATTCTATTCTATTCTATTCTATTCTATTCTATTCTATATTCATTCCATTATCTATTCTATTCTATTCTATTCTATTCTATTCTATTCTATTCTATTCTATTCTATTCTATTCTATATTCCATTCCATTATCTATTCTACTCAATTCTATTCTATTCTATTCTATATTCCATTCCATTATCTATTCTATTCTATTCCATTCCATTCCATTCCATTCCATTCCATTCCATTCCATTCCATTCTATATTCCATTCCATTATTATTCTATTCTATTCTATTCTATTCTATTCTATTCTATTCTATTCTATTCTATTCTATTCTATTCTATATTCCATTCCATTATCTATTCTATTCTATTCTATTCTATTCTATTCTATTCTATTCTATTCTATTCTATTCTACCATCGCGCATGCAAAAGGACGGTTCATATTTTCCTCCTCGGCTCCCCATCCCCCTCTTTCCAGAATCCGCACCTAAAATATTCAGCAGACATAAGGACGAGTGCTGGCTTTGAAGACTTCCCTTGTTCTGCATACTGATATCCACAGAGCTTTGCAGGCAAACACCGTCTCATCAAGGAACTCATTAACTTGCATTCCTCAGAATCCGTGCCCAAGAAAACACTCGAAGTGAGCTGCAATTTGAATCCTTACAGGATTAATTTACAGAGTTGGAAGGGACCTTGTAGGTCATCTAGTCCAACCCCCCTCCCAAGCAGGAGACCCTACACCATTTCTGACAGATGGCAGTCCAGTCTCTTCTTGAAAGCTTCCAGGGATGAAGCTCCCACAACCTCCGAAGGCAACTTCTGTTCCATGGGTGGATTGTTCTCACTGTCAGGAAATTTCTCCTTATTTCCAGGTTGAATCTCTCCTTGATCAGTTTCCATCCATCCTGGCCTAATTTTCTCCCCTTTCTTTTAAATTTTTAAATTGGAATTTTAATTTGTTTTAAATTATTGGGATTTTGGGCTAAATTATTTAATTTGGTTTTAATTATGTTTTAACTTTTGTATTTATGTATTTTATTTTGTGTCTGTTCACCGCCCTGAGTCCTTCGGGAGTAGGGCGGTATATAAATTAAAAAAAAATAGAAATAGAAAATAGAAATTGCTCCTTGTCTGGCCTTCCAGTGCTTTGGAAAACAGTTTGACCCCCTTCCTCCTCTCTGTGGCAGCCCCTCAAATATTGGAAGACTGCTATCCTGTCTCCCCTGGTCCTTCTCTTCACTAGACTTAGCCATGTCCAGTTCCTTTGTGGTGAAAAAAATTGTCAAATGGGACAAAACAACTGTCTTGCTTGGAAATGTTGGGCTCAATTGTGATCGTAACACAAGAATTAACTGTATGTTTGTCAAACTTAACCAGGGGTGGGTTTCACTTACATTTGCTAATGGTTTGCTCATGTGCGCGCCACTTCTGTGCATGTACAGAAGTTTCTGCGCTTACGCAGATCGTATTTGATGACGTCCGGGCAGGTGGGCGGAGCCTCCCACCACCGCTGCTACCAGTTTGCCCAAACTGGGGCAAACCAGTTTGTAGCAACCCACCACTGAACTTAACATCTTCATGGATGGATTTGTCCATTTCAATAGTTAAGATAAAACAAATATACAGATAAATATAAATATACTGTTACTGAAACAGAAGATGGGTTGCTATCTTATATAGCCTGGAAGTTCATAATCATCATCATAAGTTTATTTGTCAAGCCTATATAAGATAACAGGTAAAAGTATAAACATAATTTGAATACATGAAAAGAGTATGTAAAAAGGAATATTAGGACAGGGACGGTAGGCACGCTGGTGTACTTATGCACGCCCCTTCTAATATCTAATATCCAGGGCTTTATTTAGCTTCTTCCATATTGTATTATCTTCCTGGGCTTTCAGAATTTTGAGGGATGCTGTGCTTTAAAGAAAGAGAATTGTTTTCTTTTTAAAAATAGTCTGGCTTAATTAACTAATTTTCCCTGAATTGTATCAGCCCACCCCTCCCGCCTGCTTTGAGGACGTGAGAGCAATCAACCCATGGAACAGAAGTTGCCTTCAGAGGTTGTGGGAGCTTCATCCCTGGAAGCTGGAAGAGACTGGACTGCCATCTGTCAGAAATGGCGTAGGGTCTGCTTGAATGGGGGGGTTGGACTAGATGACCTACAAGGTCCCTTCCAACTCTGTTAATCTGTGAAAAAACACATATGTGGATAGATTTTTTTTTTTTAAATACAGCATTGTTTACAGGACTACAGGATTCTCGTTCCTGACTAAATATCTCTCAAATAAATACCAAATAAGGGATTTGTCCATTCAGAATAACAGAGTCGGAAGGGACCTTGTAGGTCATCTAGTCTGACCCCCCCAATGCAGAAGACTTCAAACCGGAAATCTTGAGTAGTCAATGAATAACAGAGTAACAGAGTTGGAAGGGACCTTGGAGGTCTTCTAGTCCAACCCCTGCTTAGGCAGGAAATCCTACACCAGACAAATGGTTATCCAACCTCTTCTTAAAAACTTCCAGTGTTGGAGCGTTCACAACTTCTGGAGGCAAGTCGTTCCACTGGTTAATTGTTCTCACCGTCAGGAAATTCTTCCTTCGTTCTAAATTGCTTCTCTCCTGGATTAATTTCCATCCTTCCATTACATTCCTTGTAATCCCCTTCCCGGCTATTTGCTCGACCTGCTTTAGAAGATGCTTCAAGTTTTGTTTTTCTTTACAAGTGTTTGCTTGGTGTGTGTGTGTGTGTGTGTGTGTGTTGTGTTTTTTTAAAGTTTTCTTGCTCCAGAGATACATCTCGTTCAAGCGTCCTCCTCAGCCGATGCACCTGTCAGCTATTCACAATACTCCTTTCTCATCCTAAAGCCTTCCACGCTGTTGAAACATTTCTCTGCTTTTATCCCCCATTTTTTTGTGTGTGCGCGTGTGTGATTAAAACGGGCTCTGCCTTTTCTTTCGTTTTTTTTCTTCGCTCCATGTAGCCTTTATAATTTTTCACTCAATTGGTAATTAACAAGAACATTCTTTCTGACACCAGCTGGGAGATGAATGTCTGTTCATAAAAGTTCTCTTCTTTTGGGAGGAAAATTAAAAAGAAAAAAAAAAGAAAGAAAGAAAGAAACCCTCTACCGAAATCATTTCTGGCAAAGTGAATTCTCGTTCCCTCGCTTGCTGCTATCTTATTTTACTTTTTTTAAAAAAATAAATAAAGAAGAAGAAGAAGAAGAGGGGGATGAAAGACAAATGTTCTGTTTTAGCCACTTAGCCTCAACTTACATGGAGGAAAAATTTTAAACCAGAACAAAATATCCAGCTCTCTGTACTCCCATCGCCTTATTATATTCCTTTGTTGGAAAAAAGAACAAAGAGCTTGCAAAACCTCAGGAAAAAAGAAAAACCCAGCAGCCGCTGATTTCGCTCTAAATCATCCCCAAAAAAGAGGTCATGCTTAATTTTTTTATTTTTTTTTTTGCTTGTTAAAGCTTCAAATGTCTCTGGTAACATGGAAATTCTTTTTTCCACTTTGCTCACTGGTGTGCTGCAATACCTAAGGGTATTTACTCAGTGCTTGTAAGTATCCCGTCCAGGGTGGATTGGGGGCCCCAGTTGCAACCACCAGAGCGCCTGGAGAAGAAATGAGCTGAGCATTTTGGAAGTGGCCAGATGGGCTACAATCTGATATGGATAGTTTAATCCAGGGGTGGGCTTCAAAAATTTTAGCAAGGGGTTCTCTGCCCGTTTTTTTTTTTTATTTGATTTATATGCCGCCCTTCTCCGGAGACTCAGACTAAGCAATAGCCTTCATTCTTTTGTATATTTATACAAAGTCAGCTTATTGCCCCCACAAACTGGGTCCTCAATTTACCTACCTTAGAAAGGATGGAAGGCTGAGTCAACCTTGAGCCTGGCGAGATTCGAACTGGCAATCATTGCGGACAGCTGATCTTAATTTGCTGGGTGGGCATGGCCATGGTGGGCGTGGCCTAGTCGGCCTGCTGCACCATGGTGGGGGGGGGGGCTTTTTACCCTCCCAAGGCTCTGGAGGCTTTTCTTGAGCCTTTGGGAGAGCAAAAATGTCAAAAACAGCCTCCCCAGGCTCCAGAGGTCCTTCCCGAACTTCCAGTAGGCCCGTTTTTCAGCCTCTGTGCACGCCCTGCACTTACCTGCATCCAAAACAGGCCGTGCGGGGACTCCTGGGAGGGGAGGGGTGCAGTGGGCGGGGCCAGCCAGGAGTGGGATTTGGGGGTTCTCCGAACTGCACAGAATCTTAGCTAGAGGTTCTCCCGAACCCCTGCGAACCCCCAACAGCCCCACCCCTGGTTTAATCAACCCAATTCTGAAAATCGGACAAATCCAACCAGATTTCCTATTTCGGTTAAAAAGTTGGTCGGGAATAGTATAGGGTTTCCTGCTTGAGCAGGGAGTTGGATTAGAAGACCTTCGAGATCCCTTTCAACTCTGTTATTTTATTATTCTCCTGGGTTTGCCTGGGGGAGGATAGGTAAATCTATTTCCCAAAGCCCCTGAAGGCAGGACAAGAAACAATGGATGGAAACTAATCAAGGAGAGAAACAACCTAGAACTAAGGAGAAATTTCCTGACAGTCAGAACCATCAACCCGTGGAATGGCTTGTCTCCAGAAGCTGTGGATGCTCCATCACTGGAGGTTTTAAGAGGAGATTGGACAGTCATTTGTATGGAATGGTAATAGGGTCTCCACCTTGAGCATGTTGTGGCTCCGTTACCGGAGCCTGTGTCATCGACAGGAGAGGACTCCGAGAGTGAAGGGGAGGAGTTGGCAAGGCCTCCCTTTCAAGACCTCCTCTCTGGCAATGCCTTCGGTGTCGCCGAAGGGCAAGAGATAGGGCCAGGGCCAAGCACGTCCACGCAGCCACAGATGGACAGTGATGAGGGTGATGAGTCTTGGCTGGATCCACGCCAGCGTCGCAGAGATAAGCGCGCGCAACAGAAGAAAAGGCGTGCCGAGATTAGGCTGAGTCACTGGACCACACCCACAGGATATAAAAGGGAGCGTGGTGGCCAGTCAAACCTTGTGACGAACAAAGCTGAAAGCTTCCACGCCATTATGCATTGCCGGACTTTTGCTTTAAGGCTGGATTATCTCTGGACTTGATTGTAATTATTGAGCTGCTTTCCTTTGATGTATCAGAAGTGGGGAGAAGTTATCTCTCCTCTTTGTAAATAATAAACTCTTGGCAGGCAGCCACTAGGTTGTTGCCAAGTTCGTTATCATAAGGAGAAGGTTTTGCCGGCTGGTTTGGTCTTTAATCCTGAACGTCTGTTGGTGTGTGTGCGTGGGGTTGGGGACAGAACAGAGCAGCGGGTTGAGCTAGAAGACCCTCAAGGTCCTTCCAACTCCGTTATTCATACCATCAACTGGATTTGGAGATCTTTAGCTCCATTAGCCAATTTCCTTCAGGTCATTAGTTCAAGTCATAAACACGAGCAAATTAGAAAGCCACATTGTGGATTGTGGCTAGAACTAGTTCCTGTTCGTGAAAAAACAGCTAAGATCCAGGCATGGGTGCTGTCCACCATCTTTGGTGCTGAAGGAAAAGGGGCTTTTCCAAAAGGCGACTGGACTTTCTTGCGGGATTTTTTCCTTGAAAACTTTTCGCTTCTCATCCCAAAAAACTTCTCGCAGTTCAGTTCTTGGGTGAGATGTGAAACCTTTTCAAAGGAGAAAAAAAAAATGAGGAAGTCTAGTTGGCTTTTGGAAAATCACCTTTGGGGCAACGATGACCTGGATGATTGGGAATCTCCAACCTTGCGTGTTCCCAACCCTGAAGTAGAATTGACAGAAGAAGACCTTACTTACAAAGGGTGGTGGTGAGACCTTCTGGCTGATCATAATGCACAATGGCCACACACATAGTGTTGAGGGCCACCACACAGAGGACAATCCAGTAGAAGCTCTGGGCCTTCACCATGCGCCGGATGAAAAAACGGAACATCTTCTCTTTCCGACGGAAGTAGGAGGAGCTTTCATTCTTGCCACTCTTGAGACTGGCCCGGGCAAATGGAGACCCTGTAGTCATAGAAGAAAGCACCCTGTTTTTGTTTGTCTGCGAAAGATTTCGCTTTTGTAAATTGGCCTATTATTTATTTATTTATTATTTATTTATTGGTTTGATTTATATGCCGCCCTTCTCCGGAGACTCAGGGCGGCTTACAATGCATTAAGCAATAGCCTTCATACTTTTTGTATATACCTGCTTAGTAGGGCTTTCGGGGGGCCCTAAGCGGTGTTCTTTTTTATACAAAGTCAGCTTATTGCCCCCACAATCCGGGTCCTCATTTTACCTACCTCGAAAGGATGGAAGGCTGAGTCAACCTTGAGCCTGCTGAGATTTGAACTTGCAGTAATTGCAGGCAGCTGGTGTTACTTAACAGCACTTTAGTCTGCTGCGCCACCAAGGCTCTTATTTCTTATTACTCATAAGAGTAATAGAAATAAGAGCAGGAGTCACAATTGTGATGCGTCTGGTGGTTCCTTTGCTTAGCATAAGCCCGTGCACGACTGAAGCCTTAAATCTTTACGATGCTTATGATGTGTGTATTTTTCTCCTGCATTTGAAGCTCGTCATATCGCCACCCGATCTTTCCTTTAATCAAGCAAATTCTACCCGCTTGCCACCACATGTTGCTTTGGGAAGTGATTACGAGGTTCTTTGCAGAACAATTTAAGGGAATTAGAAAACAACTCATAAAAACATAAGCGTTGGCAAAGAGGTCCTTGCCGGTCAGCACTTTTCAGGGCCAGTGGGTAATTATACAGTAAATTTCCTACAAGCTGTCCGAAGCACGTCAAGAAATTATCCATATTAAAACGCTATAAAGTCGACAACCTTCGGCCGTTAGAGCGTGCCGTTTCTGAGAAGCGGAAGGAAGCTCACGCATGAGGAAATTCTACAGCCGAGGACGGAATCGAGATGAAGTGAAGCTCTTCCAACGGGAAAGGTTAAATTTGAATTTTACGTAAGACCAAATCTGAGTCACGGTTCTAAGCTCTCCAGAGGTGGAGCTGAGATCCATGGGCTCCCTTTGGTCTGTGGGGTTTCAGCAGAAGCTGGGCGGTTCTCTAATAAGGATGTTCTTCTTGTAAGTGAGACTGTCTGGTGAGTATCCTCCTTGAGTCTTTTTAAATCCTACAATTCTAGCCCTCATCAAGGTGACACACCTCAAGCCTGAGGACGGCTGCTAACAGACCTGCTGATGGCAACCACTTGAAAAGGGGAGCAGACTGGATCTAGGAGAATCAAATGCTCAAGGATCGTAAGAAAAAAAAAAGATAAAGGTTTCTTCGTCCAGTCATTGTTCTGAACCAGCTCCCCAAACACGACAAACCCTCGGAAGTTAACTCAATGATTCCTTTATTAGGAGCACCGGCAGCCACGGCAGAAAGTTTCTCTCTCACCGCAGGCTAACAAGTCTGTCCGGCAGGGAGATAAATAGTTGTCTGCCACATCTATTCATCTCCGCCCCCTGCTTTTTATCCCCAGAGCTCAGGGCTTCACTAGCAGTGGTGGCTCTTCCATCCCAAGGACCAGCCCATAGATTTCCAATGCTCTCCTCTCCTCTGCCTTCTGCGCATCCATGCATCAGGCACTGGACCCAGCTGTTCCTCCTCTTCCTCATCAGCCACCTCCAGACCTGGGAGCTGTTGACTCTCCATCTAAGGGCTGATGGATAGCCCAGGCTCCGTCTCTGTCTCTGTCTCTGTCTCTGTCTCTGTCTCTGTCTCTGTCTCTCTCTCTCCCAGCTCCACTCCCTCTTTCCCCTCGGAGCTCTCAGGTTACCTTGATGCTTACCCCGACTCCCACACCTCCTCCTCCTCTGATTCAGCTGCTTGGGGGGGCTGGTAGCCGATAAGCTACAACAGTCCTGTCTGATTCTAGGGCACAATGCTCATCTCCATTTTTGGCTGTCTCCCAGCATTGTCCAAAGACATTTTCCATGGTTATTTGGCCAGCATGGCTATATGCCAAGGCACACAGAATGCTGTTACCTTCCCACCGAAGTGATACCTATTTATCTACTTGCATCTGCCTGCTTTCGAACTGCTAGGTGAGAGGAGCTGGAGCAAGGAACGGGAGCTCACCCATTTGCGCGACGCTCAGGTCTGTCAGCTTTCCAGCTGAGAAGCTCAGCATCTTTAGCCACTGAGCCATTACCCACCCACCCACCCGGATCCTAATCTGCCAATCATATATGCAAGTTGCATTGAAGGAACCCTGGAAAGAAATTTTCCCTGCCTTACAGAGTTGGGGCCTTTCGAAGGCATTCAAAATACCCCAACAGATGAACTCAGCACCAAAGCCAGCTGCTTTTTTCTTAGCACACTCCCCAAAGCGGCATCCTGTAACTAAACCCAGGCAACCCCTGGGGTTGAGTTGACAATGTGCTTTGCTGATTTATGACCCGGAACCTTTGGCTTTGGAACAGAGAGCGTCTACCGAAGAAGGAGAATGTCCCTCATTAGACTTACCCACAGAGCAAACATCTGTGAAGTGATCTTCTCCTTCTTCGGCGTGGATGAGATCGTTTTTGCTTTTCTTGATTGTCGCTCTTTTCAGCACTAGATACCAAAAGGGGGCAGAAAAGGAGAGAAACAGGCAATAAACCACCAGGCTATTAGCTTTCAGTAGAGGCTTCAAACTTCTTCAACTCTCCGAAGCTTTGAGACACAAATTGCCTTCCATCTGAAGGATGGCTCCGACGCAGCCTTAGACGAACCATTTGAGAGCCCATCAACCCCTTGACGGTTCCTTTTCTCCATCCTTTCCTGGCAAAGGGCCATTATTTATTTAGCCTTCCAGCTAAGCACAGCTTCCTTCAACCATCTTTGAACATCTTCAAAGCCATCAAAACCGGGGACCGAGGTTGGATGTTTGTGAGGCTGCAAATCAGAATCACGTCCCCCCATCGGGGTCTGACATCAGAATCAAAAGCAAAGAGGCAGCAGGAGAGGGGGGGAAGTTTCCCCCTCGTGCTATTAAAATCATAACTTTGCCTTTTTCCAATGGACGGTGATTGGAAGGTGGCCGCTACAATGATTCCAGCACCTTGAACATCATTTGACATAAGGTTACCTGCGCGTCAGGTAAAGCTATTCTGGTCTCAATTCTCAAGTGTTTTGTGCCTCCGATTCTCACGGACGCCAATTATTTAGCAAATGAGGAGGGGGGCCCTTAAAAATAAATCCCCAAATCACTCGTGTCATACATTCACGCTCTCACTTTGAATAAAACTAGATTAGATGTCAACCTTAAGGCTGCGAATAGTATGATGATAACAAAGATCGCTGGGTGAAGTCATTTTCTCTTTCAGCCAGGGGTGGGCTTCAAAAATTTTAGCAAGGGGTTCTCTGCCTGGTTGCTGGGTGGGCGTGGCCATGGTGGGCGTGGCCTAGTCGGCCTCCTGCACCATGGTGGGGGGGTGTTTTGCCCACCCCGGGCTCTAGAGGCTTTTCTTGAGCCTCTAAGAGGGCGAAAATGACCTCCCCAGGTGCCAGAGGCCCTTTGGAGGACGGAAATGGGTTCCAGCCTTCCTGAACTTCCAGTAGGCCCATTTTTTGCCCTCCCTCAGCCTCCCCGCACGCCCTGCACTTACCTGCATCCAAAATGGGCCGCGTGGGGACTCCTGGGAGGGGAGGGGCTGGGTGAGCGGGCAGGGCCAGCCAGAAGTGGGATTTGGGGGGTCCTCAGAACTGCACAGAATCTTAGCTAGAGGTTCTCCCGAACCCCTGCGAACCCCCAGCAGCCCACCCCTGCTTTCAACCCAACATATCTCTGTGGAATTTTGTTGTTGGAGGAAAAGGAGCATTATAGCCACTATATTGAGCTCCTGAACCAAAGGCAGGATATCAATCTGACAAATCAACACAATGAGGGGTCCTTGGCGCTCCCTGAGTTTGCTTGTTGCCTTGCAGATATTTCATTACCCAACTAGGTAACATCATCAGGGCGAGAAGGGAGTGGGGTTTGTGGAGGGGAAGAAAAGGAGGAGGGGAAGAGGAGGAGGAGGAGGATCTTGGCGAACCCCCAGCAGCCCACCCTTGCTTTCAACCCAATATATCTCTATGGAATTTTGTTGTTGGAGGAAAAGGAGCATTATAGCCCTATTTTGAGCTCCTGAACCAAAGGCAGGATATCAATCTGACAAATCAACACAATGAGGGGTCCTTGGCACTCTCTGAGCTTGCTTGTTGTCTTGCAGACGTTTCATTACCCAACTAGATAACATCATCAATGCTAGTAAGGAGGGGGGTTTGCTCTCCGTTCATATCTGCCCTGTGGTGTGTTGGTGTGGGTGACGATGTTGAATGAAAGGCCTCCCAGAAAACCACCAAGCTCAGAGAGCACCAAGGACCCTTCGTTTCAACCCTGAGCTACAAATATTCTCCTTCATTGGAAATCAACAAAACATTGACTCAGTCTGTGCTGAACTCTGATTCTGTCAGTGAGCTGAGCTGTCCGTGGTACTGAAATATTCTATTCTGGCTTCTAAACTCTGCTTCTATTACCTACCCGGCCTTTTGTGTTAAAAAGCTATAGAGTCAGCATGCGAGGAGAGAAACGCATAGCTAGGCGACTCACCATCCAAGGGGGATTTCTCTTCAGCATTCTTGTCTTCTTCGGCTAACATCACCTCCTCTGAAAACACAGAAAGAACAATGCTTAGCCTTGTGTCACTTGGGGATACGACAGAGAATCGCAGCGCCTCTAACGACTTTGTGATCGACGACGGGGGGTGGTTTAGAGAAAAGTCTTTGAACGGAGTTGGTTGGCAGAGCTCAGGTTTCTAGGACCTATTTATTTTTAAATATTCTGAGATTTACCAAATAGAATCGGGGGAGGAGAGGGGGAGGGAGGAGAGAGGGAGGGAGGAAAAATATGGGCATGAGAGAGAAAGGGAGAGAGGGAAGGAAGGAAGGAGGAAGGAAGGAAGGAAGGACAATATGGGAGGGAGGGAAGGAGGGAGGGAGGGAGGAAGGAAAAATATGGGAAGGAGGGAGGGAGGAAGGAAGGAAAAATATGGGAATGAGAGAGAAAGGGAGAGAGGGAAGGAAGGAGGAAGGGAGGACAATATGGGAGGGAGGGAGGAAGGAAGGAAGGAAGGAAAAATATGGGAAGGAGGGAAGGAGGAAGGAAGGAAAAATATGGGAATGAGAGATGGAGGGAGAGAGGGAAGGAAGAAGGAGGGAAAGAAGAGAGGGGAGGGAAGGAAGGAAGGAAGGAAAAATATGGGAATGAGAGAGGGAGGGAGGGAGGGAGGGAGGGAGGGAGGGAGGGAAGGAAGGAAGGAAGGAAGGAAGGAAGGAAGGAAGGAAGGAAGGAAGGAAGGAAGGAAGGAAAAATATGGGAATGAGAGAGGGAGGGTGGGAGGATGGAAGGTTTCCTCACTCTTCATTACGGGTTCACGTTCTTGCTTCCACAATTTGTTAATTTAAAAATGGACAGGCTAATATCAATTCCTCAAGAAGCTCCACACGTCTATCAAATATCATCCTCAAAGAAAAACCGGGAAAGCTGTAGTGAAAACGATAATAAAATGCCATCGATTTTTTAAAAAAAATCCATCAGTAAAAACGGTGTTATTTTAACCATTGTTAGGGCGGAGATTGGAGTAAACCATTCACAGCACCTTCTTCCCGAGTGGACTACGAGACGCCACTCAGGGGAAAATCTGCATTCATTCTGCCTTTCTGTGTCGCAGACTGAACTCATTAATGTTTAGGTCACTGGGTCTATCTCAGCCACTAAGCAACACCTATCAATGTGTGTTTGTGTTTGTGTGTGTGTGTGTGTGTGTGTGTGTGTGTGTGTGTGTAGGTCTTTGGTTATTCGGATTTTCTCCCGCGTAAAATTGGAAGTGTCTTGGCAACGTTTTGACGAAGTCTCATTCGTCATCTTCAGGCTGGTGTTTTCGGCTTCGTGCTTCTAGGAGCAATATTAGCAATAATATATATATAAGCTAATAGAAAGTAGCTGCTGTTGATTGTTCTAATTTTCTTCTCTGTGTGTGTGTGTTGTTCTTGTTGTTGTTTTTGCTTGACAGGTTAAGAAAAATGTGAAAAAAAAGACAAAAAGAAACCACTCATCATTTCTGGAGAGACACCCCTGGTAATAGACGGGAATTATTTGGCAACAGCAAGACAAGGAAATAGCAAACATATTGCCTGCTGTTTGCAATCATCTGGCTCCAGTTAAAAAATTAATAAGGATTTGACAGCGGAGACCAACCTTAAGGCAAGCAAATATTTCTGTGCATAATAGGGACGGCCCGTGAATTAAATCTCAAGTTGTTGACATACCCAGTCTCGTTCTCTTCTTGACTCTACGTATTTGCTATCTTTAATGAGCAGCCCTTTTAATAAAATAAACCATTCGGACGCGTGTGATATTATCCGGAGGTGGCAGAAGGGAGGGTGTTTATATGTTGCTTGTGGCAAGAGGCAAAATATGGGGTGGGGGTGGGGGGAGAGAAATAGCAACAGGCTAATTAGAAGGAGATAGAAGAAAAAGGATATCGAGGGCTCTAGAAAGAGGGCAAAGAATAGCTACAAAGATGATTAGGGGCCGCAATGGCGAACCTATGGCAAGCATTCCCCTAGCTCAGCTCCAGCACACATGCGCGCGGTGGCCAGCTGATTTTTGGGCTTTCCGGGCCCACCGGGAGTCGGGAAACGGGCTGTTTCCGGCCTCTGGAGGGCCTCTGGGGCATTGGGAAAGGCATTTTTTGCCCTCCCCAGGCTCCTAGAAATCCTCTGGAGCCTGGGGAGGGTGAAAAACGGGCCTACCGGGCCCACCATGCCATCCTGTGCCAAAAGCGGGGGTCATGCGCACATGCACGGGGGGGAGCAGGATGCATTGAATTATGGATATGGGCACACGGAGGTGCGACACCCCCCCCCCGGTCCTACCCCTGCTTTTGGCATGCGATGGCAAAAAGGTTAGCTAACGCTGATTAGGGGGCTGGAGGCTGAAACCAGAGGTGGTATTCAGCTGGTTCAAACCGGTTCGGGCAAACCGGTAGTGGAAATCAACACCCACCCCAGCTCTATGCCATCCTATTTAGGCACATTTTTGAAGCCGGGCAACTGCGCGGAAGACTCGTGCACGAAGCGAATGGGAACGGCGAACCGGAAGTAACAAAATGTGAAACCCACCGCTGGCTGAAACATACAAAGAACGGTTGCAGGAACTGGGTGTGTCTAGTGTCTAGGACGGGGGTCTGCAACCTTAAATATTCAAAGAGCCATTTGGACCCGTTTCCCACAGAAAAGAAAAAACCGGGAGCCACAAAACCTGGGTGGGTGTGGCCAACTGGATGTCACTCACTTCTACCAGTCACATGACCCCCTCCTAGCCACGCCTACCCAGCCGGTCATTAGGGCAGAGAACCAGTTGTTTAAAAACACCAGGAACCACAAAATCCTTTTGACATCTCTCTCTCTCCCTCCCTCTCTCTCCCCCCTCTCCCTCTCTCTCTGTATCTCTCTGCCTCTGCCCTGGCCGCTTCTCCATCCCCCACCATCACCCTTACCTTACCGCCCTGACTGGGAGGGGAGGGTGAGGGGTGGGACCAGCCAGTGGTGGGATCACCTGACAGGGAGCCACAGCAGACAGCCCAAAGAGCCGCATGCGGCTCCGGAGCCGCAGGTTGCTGACCCCAGCCTAGGACTAGAGGAGGCATGCTAGCACTTTCCCAATATTTGAGGGGCTGCCACAAAGAAGAATGGGTCAACCTATTCCTGTAAATTTGTCTGAAGTGGTATAGGGTTTCCTGCCTGAAGCAGGGGGTTAGACTAGAAGACCTCCGAGGTCCCTTCCCACTCTGTCGTTCCGTTCCGTTCTATACTAAGAGTGGCATGAAGAGCAGTCTTCCAATATTTGAGGGGCTGCCACCAAGAAGAGGGAGTCAACCTGTTCTCCAAAGCACCAGAAGGCAGGACAAGAAGCAACGGATGGAAACGAATCAAGGACAGAAGCAAGGTAGAATTAAAGAGGGCTTCCCTAACAATTAGAACAATTTGTGGAACAGCTAAGTTGGTGCTCCAAAACTGGAGATATTTAAGAAGAGATTGGACAACCATTTGTCTGAAGTGGTATAGGGTTTCCTGCCTGAGTGGGGGGTTGGACTAGGAGACCTCCAAGGTCCCTTCCCACTCTGTTATTCTGCTTCAATGTATATGCTCATGTCCGACCTACATAGAGTGGTGGCCATGACTTATCATTCTACTGCTCCTTGTTCTGCAGAGTCCATCCCGCTGTTCAAAAATTGCCTATTATAGGTCAACAGCAATATGTCCTGGGATGATGGAACATCTTCCTCCTAATTTCAGAATATTGCTTTTGCATCCATTTATTATTTTGTGCCTCGTCATGGACCAGGCGTCTCAATTCTCCAGAGCTCAAGCAGATGCCAAATTAAGACAAAGAGAAGATGAAACAGGCTCTCTCTCGTGTCTCAAAAATCCAAAGGTTAAAAAAAAAAAACGACGACAACACCACTATGCAAACTCAGTCCCAAATATGCTACATCTGCTAGAGTCTCTAAGATACATCAGATCTAAGATGCTACTCAACTCCAAACAATGGAAGCTATATTCTCTACCTTTCTAACTGGGGAATCGGTTCCTGCTTTTCGATTGGTGGCTTCTCCTGTGCGTCAGCTGGACATTCTTCTTCCATGGGGAATCTGAGCTTGCCATAGAGACTGTGATGGCGAACCTAGGGCACGCCATATCAGTGGGCACGTGAGCTCAGCTCTGGCACGCATGTGCACGCTGGCCAGCTGATTTTCGGGCCTTCTGGGCCCACCAGAAGTAGGGAAACAGGTTGTTTCCTGCCTCCGGAGGGCCTCAGAGAGTGGTGGGGAAGGCCCGTTTTTCTCTCTCATCTGGCTCCAGAGCCTTTCTAGGAGTCTGGGGAGGGTGAAAATGGCCTTCCCCACCCCTACCCCTCGGAGGTCCTCCAGAGGATGAAAACGGCCCATTTGCCAACTTCCGGTCCCACTGGAAGTTGGCAAACGGGTCATTTCTGGCATCCAGAGGGCCTCTGGGGGGGTGGGGAAGGCCGTTTTTGCCCTCCCCAGGCTCCTAGAGAGGCTCTGGAGGTTGGGGACAGCAAAAAACAGGCCTTCCGGTCTCTTTCCTATTACCTGTTTCCTTACCTTCTTATGACTGTAACTTTGTTGCTTGTATCTTACGATATATATTGATTGTTTTTATTTAGCATCCTATTATGATTTATGTTGATTGCTTATTGAGTATCCTATGACTACCACTGGATGTTCTGTCTTATGATTTATGATGATTATATTTTATGATTATGACCATGGTCTATCACTTGTTGCTTGTATGTACACTGAGAGCTTCTGCACCCGAGATAAATTGCTTGTGTGTCCAATCACACTTGGCCAATAAAGAATTCTATTCTGTTCTGTTCTGTTCTGTTCTGTTCTATTCCTTATTCTATTCTGGTTCTGTTCCATTCCGTTCCGTTCCGCTCTGCTCTGTTCTAGTCTAGTCTAGTCTAGTCTACTCTAGTGTATTCCTTATTCTATTCTGTTCTGTTCCCTATTGTGTTTTATTCTCAATTCTGTTCTGTTCCTTATTCTAGTCTGTTCTCTTTCTGTTCCTTATTCTATTTTGTTCTTCTCTGTTCTAATCTACGCTGGTTTAGTCTATTCCTTATTCTGTTCTGTTCTGTTCTGTTCTGTTCTGTTCTGTTCTGTGCTATGCCGTGCTGTGCCGTGCGATGCTATGCTATGCTATGCTATTCTTCCATTCCATTCCATTCCATTCCATTCCATTCCATTCCATTCCATTCCATTCCATTCCATTCCTAATTTCTATTCTATTCTATTCTATTCTATTCTATTCTATTCTATTCTATTCTATTCTATTCTATTCTATTCTATTCTATTCTATTCTATTCTATTCTACCCTACCCTACCCTACCCTACCCTACTCTATTCCTCATTCTACTCCATTCCATTCCATTCCTCTTCCTGCACTGTGAATATAACATCAAGACAATCACCTCAAAGTTATGAATGGGAAGAGAGAAGCCATAAGCAAGAAATCACAGCCCCGTCACGTGCCAACCGATTGCCTTTCTGTTAATTGCGAGGACCTTCTTCGAAGCCAGTGATCATCCGAAATGCCAACCCAGGCATGCCCTCTTTTTGAATAACAGTTTACCTTTCGTAGCCTAACATTTGCAGTCTGCCAAAAGCTTCTTACTCAGGGGGCCCAGTGGGATCCAACCTTCTGCGTCACTACAATGCCAGTTCTGCCTCTTTTTTCTCTCTGTGTGTGTGTTTGTGAGATGACATGGAAAGAGAAGCGCTTGCCTAGTGTGTCAGCACCGAGGTGCTGCTTTCTCTGTCTGTCCCTTCAAAACGTCTCTGGTTTTTCGTCTTTTTTATTTTGAATTGGAACCATTTTCTTTCTGCATAGGAATCTGTTCTGACCCAGCAGAAGCAAGAAACAGACTCCTGGTCACAAAAAAACCCTCTTTATTTACCCCTTGTGAATTAATTGCATTCACCCATCAAAAAGTCCAGGCAATAGTCCTTCAAAGAGTTAACTGCACTAACAGACCTTATCAATTCCTTGCGATAATTGCGAGGCTGTGAGCTCCCAGCCAAAAGGCTGCAAATAAAGTTCCGGCAAGCAGTCTTTGAGGCACGAAACACAATGAACAAAATCTTCAGAAATACGAACGGTTGTCTCCTATGACAACCACTCCCCTTCTATTTATTCCCCAGCCAGGGAGGGGCCATTCAGCATCCACATGTGTTTTGCTTCCCGAATTGACTCGTCCTCTGTTGTTCATCTCTCCTAACTGCTCTGCACATAGTGCATCTGGAACAGGCCCCAGCTATTCTTACTCCTCACTCATCTCAGCCTCCAAAGGCAGCTGCCTCTCTGGTGGCTGGGAAATATTGGACAGCCCTGGCTCTATCTCTGTGTCCAACACAGAGCATCCATCAGAGCCTTCCCCAGACTGCAGCACTGGCCCAAGTTCCTCCCCAACCTCCACATCGTCCGAGTCTGCCGCCAGCTCCTCTGGCAGCTGGCGGGCCACAACAGAATCTTCCATTGAGTCAGCTTTGATTTCCTTCTCAAGACTTGGGAAATTTTTCTCCGTCTTACCTGCTTTAAAGATCCATTCCAAGTAGCCATTAAGTTCTCTCTCGATCTGCTGCTGTCTCCGGAGTTTCAGAAAAGCTCGCCGGTTTTCAACTCTCTCTCGTTCTTTGGCAAACTCACTGCGGAGAAGAAACAGATGAATGAGTGCAACCTTCATAACCAGTCATTCGCTTAACAACTATGGCAAAGAAGGTCATAACCATGGGGCAAAACTCACTTGACAAATGTCTTGCTTAGCAACACGAATTTGGTTGTAAGTTGAGCACTACCTATACAGGACTTTTTTCTCAGTCCGTGCTCTGGTGCTGAATGGTGCAGCCTACAAGTGATGACCCGGGGCACCGCACAGAGGTAACACGGGCAGTGGGCAGTTTAAACTGCCCCTTTATTGCTCCAAATTTCTCCAAATGCTCCCACCTTTCTGGCCAGTCCCAGAACAAAGTGATGGCAAACATCCACACACACCTCAAGCAGCCTCTGGCTGCAAATAGTCCAGCCCAATGCTGTGAGCACCATGGCTGCAAAGCAAGAAATCCAGCAGGGCAAATCGAGGAGTCCAAGAAGCAAAGGAGCAAGGCAAGGAATACAGAAATACAGAAAGAATGCAAGGAATCCAGGAAAGTTCAAACATCGGCAGTCAACACTCCAGGAATTCAGCATTTGTGCCCTATAAATGCCCCTCCCTGCAGCATCTCCTTAAGTCTCAGTCCCCATGTGTGCACTCTCCCCCGAGTAGTTGGGGGGAGTTGTGAAGAGGGGCAGGGCACTCTCCCCCCGAGTAGTTGGGTCAGTCTGCTCTGTTCCTGCCTTCTCTCCACTCTTCGTGCTCAAGGATCAGGAGATGGTGGTCCTTGCTCATCGCCTGAGGTCTGTCTCTCATGTTCCCTGCTTAGCTTCTCTTGGTTATCCTGCCCCCCTTTCCCCCTGCCTACAAGCCCAATCCTGAAAGACCCTGGCATGATTAGGCCTACTCCTCCCCATTTTCCTCCCAAGCCAACGAAGCCGCCCCCTCGATCTCCATCGGCTTTAGCTATGGCTCGTCTTCCTCCACAGATTCAGGCTCCGACAGGGGCATGACACTATGCCAGTTCTGTAAATCTGAGAAATCCGACTTGGTCAAAATCTTTTTCTTTCCTCTTTCTCTCTCTTTTCCTTTCTTTTTCTCCCCGCAGCCGCTCCAAAAAGGGCAGAAGGTTGAGCTGTAAATGAATTCTCCAGGTGGGGGACACTAAAATAGGCCAGGGGAGATAGATGGATTGTGCCAGATGCTAAATATGGAACCTATTGTTGCAGCGCCAAGGCTCCTCCCTTCCTCCTCCTCCTCACTCCTCACTCCTCACTCCACAAACCCCACTCCCTTTTAGCACTAATGATGTTACCTAGTTGGGTCATAAAACATCTGCAAGAAAACCACCAAACTCAGAGAGCACCAAGGAACCCATGCACAGTCCTCCACCTCCTCCTCCTCCTCCTCCTCCTCCTCCTCCTCCTCCTCCTCCTCCTCCTCCTCCTCCTCCTCCTCCTCCTCCTCCTCCTCCTCTAAACCCAACTCCCTTCTAGCACTGTTGGGTCTTGAAATGTCTGCAAGAAAACCATGAAACCCAGAGAGAACCAAGGACCCCACTGTCCTCCTCTCCCCATGCACCCCTTTTCTCTAGCATTGATGATGTTATCTAGATGGGTCATGAAACATCTGCAAGAAAAAGACCCCACAGTCGTCGTCCTCCTCCCCATCTCCACAAACCCTACTACCTTCTAGTGCTGATGATGTACCCTAGTTGGGTCATGAAACATCTGCAAGAAAACCACCAAGCTCAGAGAGCACCAAGGACCCCTCCGTTCAGCCCTGAGCTGCGAATATTCTCTTCTGTCAGATCTTCTCTCTGGAATGGGAATTGACCCACCAAACTCACAAATGCAGCCGGAGGATAGAAGAGAAAGTAAAGGAGTCCTTACCCTGATAAGACACCAAGGACCAGGTTGAGCATGAAGAAGGAGCCGATGATGATGAGGGGGATGAAGTAAAGCCAATTCCACATGTTCCCTGCAGCATCATTGGTCTGGAAAACAGAGAGAGAGGTTGTGAGCAGACACCAAAAACACGTCACCAACATAGCCAGACATGTTATATAGGTAGTCCCCGACTTACGACCACAATTGACCCACCCAATTGGTAAGTGAGACTTTGGTTAAGTGAATGTTGCTCCATTTTATGACCTGCTTTCGAACTGCTAGGTTGGCAGAAGCTGGGACGAGTAACGGGAGCTCACCCCGCTAGGCAGGACTAGGGATTCCAACCACGGAACTGCCAGCCTTTAGATCGACAAGCTCAGCGTCTTAGCCACTGAGCCACTGCATTCCTTTAAACACTATAACGAGGATTACTTAAATGTGACAAATGTGATAGAGATTACTAATATTGTTATTGCAAATTGGATTAATATGAATGATACCCAGAACCAACTCTATCCGCACACAATATGGATGTATATTTTTAAAAATAATAAAAAATATAATACATAAATTAAAAAAAGAAGAAAGAAACATCCCCATTCTGCGTTTTAGCGAGTATGCTATGTAATTTTTTTATTCCGCCTGAATACTTTTGGGCCAGTCAACCAAGGCTGTGTTTAAGGCACTGAAATCCATTTACTCCCTCCCCCCACTCCCCGTTGCCCCCATCCCCATTAGGGAAAACGCCATTCTGGCGGAAAAATTCCAAGTTCTTATTAACGTTTGACTAATTCCTTCCCTTCTCCCCATCCATTTAACATTTCAATCCTCAAAAAAAGGCTTCTTTAACTCCTGCAAAGTCAAAGGAACAGGCTGGAGGGCCGGGAGGGGGGGCTCTGCGGACAGCAATTAAGTGTGCAGACAACTGGAGGGTAACATGTAGCCTTCCAGATGTTGGTGAATTTCTTAGCCTCTCTTGGCTGAGCAATATCCAACATCTGGAGACTCGTCGGTTGCTTAAGTAGATCAAAAACTAAAGGCAGGACAAGAAGCGAGGGATGGAAATGAAATCAAGGAGAGAGCCAACCTAGAACTAGGGAGGAATTTCCTGAGAAATGAGAACAATTAATCTTGACTCCAGAAGTTGTGGTTGCTCCAACACTGGAGGTTTTTAAGAAGAGGTTGGACAACCACCTGTCTGAAATGCCTTCGGAAGTTGTGGGAGCTTCATCACTGGAATCTTTCAAGAAGAGACTGGATTGTCATCTGTTTGAAATGGTGTAGGGTTTCCTGCTTGAGCAGGGGGTTGGACTAGAAGTCCGCCAAGGTCCCTTCCAATTCTATTATTCTGAGTTGAGTAGAGTAGAGTAGGGTAGGGTAGGGTAGGGTAGGGTAAAATAGAAAAGAGTAGGGGAGGGTAAGGTAGGGTAGGGTAGGGTAGGGTAGGGTAGAGTAGAATAGAATAGAATAGAATAGAATAGAATAGAATAGAATAGAATAGAATAGAATAGAATAGAATAGAATAGAATAGAATAGAATAGAATAGAATAGAATAGAATAGAATAGAATAGAATAGAATACGGTAGGGTAGGGTAGGGTAGGGTACAGTAGGGTATGGTAGACTAGACTAGGGTAGGGTAGGGTAAAATAGAAAAGAATAGAGTAGGATAGGGTAGGGTAGGGTAAACTAGACTAGACTAGACCAGAAAAGAACAGAACAGAATGTAGAGTGGAGTGGAGTGGAGTGGAGTGGAGTGGAGTGGAGTGGAGTGGAGTGGAATGGAATGGAATGGAATGGAATGGAATGGAATAGAATAGAATAGAATAGAATAGAATAGAATAGAATAGAATAGAATAGAATAGAATAGAATAGAATAGAATACGGTAGGGTAGGGTAGGGTAGGGTAGGGTAGGGTACAGTAGGGTATGGTAGACTAGACTAGGGTAGGGTAGGGTAAAATAGAAAAGAATAGAGTAGGATAGGGTAGGGTAGGGTAAACTAGACTAGACTAGACCAGAAAAGAACAGAACAGAATGTAGAGTGGAGTGGAGTGGAGTGGAGTGGAGTGGAATGGAATGGAATGGAATGGAATGGAATAGAATAGAATAGAATAGAATAGAATAGAATAGAATAGAATAGAATAGAATAGAATAGAATAGAATAGAATAGAATAGAATAGAATAGAATAGAATAGAATAGTGCCATCACGATTTCAGAACTAAATTATCCCCATCTCCTTGAGAACAAAGTGCCTTTTCTCTTGTAAAATAAATAGATTGATTTAATAAAAAAAAAGAATGGCATGAATATGTGTGAGAATGTGCACATGTTGCCACTATCTATGTATTTTTAGAAAAGAACAACGGTGCTTTGCATAGAAATAGCTCGATGCGAGTCTTCTTCTCCCTGCTTTTGATTCCCAGCTGTGCAGGGAGGATGCTAAATTTTATATTTTTTTTCTCTCCACTACCAGATCTGAATTTGCATGCATTTTCATGAACACTGAAGAATCCTGGAGACTAACCGAGTCAGGGCATAAAAATGTTGTTGCAGGCAAGTCGCAAAGGGGATGCCAAGGACATTGGAAACTGGCAGACCACAGCTCCATCCTCTCATTTATAGGGTGAGATGGAAGCTGAAGTCTTAATACAGAATACCCAATGACAGAAGGGACCTTGTAGGTCATCTAGTCCAACCCCCTGCCCAAGCAGGAGATCCTACACCATTTCTGACAGATGGCAGTCCAGTCTCTTCTTGAAAGCTTCCAATGATGAAGCTCCCACAACTTCTGAAGGCAACCTCTGTTCCATGGGTTGATTGCTCTCACGGTCAGAAAATTTCTCCCTATTTTCAGGTTGAATCTCTCCTTGATCAGTTTCCATCCATTGTTCCTTGTTTGGCCTTCAGGTCCTTTGGAAAACAGCTTGACCCCCTTCCTCCTCTCTGTGGCAGCCCCTCAAATATTGGAAGACTGCTATCATGTCTCCCCTGGTCCTTCTCTTCACTAGACTAGCCATGCCCAGTTCCTGCAACCGTTCATCGTATGTTTTAGCCTCCAGTCCCCTCATCATCTTGGTTGCTCTTCTCTGCACTCTTTCTAGAGTCTCCACATCTTTTTTATAGTGTGCTGACCAAAACTGGATGCAGTACTCCAGGTGTGGTCTTACTTAGGCTTTATAGAGTGGTAGTAGTACCTTACTTGATCTTGATTCAATCCCTCTGTTAATGCAACTTGTGTTGGCTTTTTTGGCTGCCACCGCACTCTACGGGCTCATCTTCAATTGATTGTCCACTAAGAGTCCGCTAGGTTTTATCTATACAAGTAGTCCTTGATTTAAACCGCAATTGAGACCAGAACTTTTGTCGCTAAGAGAGGGGATTGTTAAGTGAGTTGTGGCCGATTTTACAACGTTTTTTTTGTCATGGTCATTAAGCAAAGAGCTACTGTATATAAAGAGGGAGCAACTTACACTAACTGCCACTGATAATGTCATCTAGTTAGGTAATGAAATGTCTGCAAGAAAACAACCCAGCTCAGAGAGCACCGAGGACCCCACAGTTCAGCCTGAGCTACAAATCTTCTCTTCTATCCATTTTGGAATTTCCATCGGAAAGTTGTTCAGGGAGCAGGAAACTGGGTGGCGCTTCTCCCCACCGAAGCACAGCGTAGTTTAGCTTCGGAAAACTTAAATATTATATAAGAGAACATCACCAGGCCCAACACTGTATCTTCGCTTTCCCTTCCATCTGAATAATTCACTGGAAGCCCGAGTAATTTCAGCAGAAATCTCAGGGGGGAGACAGAGAGAGAGGGAGGAAGGGAGGGAAGGAGGGAGGAAGGGAGGGGGAGGAGAGACAGAAAAAGGGAGAGAGGAAGAGAGACGGAGAGGGAAGAAGAGAGGAGGGAGAGAGAGAGAGGAAGAGGAGAAAGGGGAGAGGAGGGAGAGCGGGGGGAGAGAGAGGAAGACAGAGGAGGGAGAGAGAGAAAGAGAGGGGGAGAGAGGAGGGGGAGAGAGGGGGAGAGAGAAAAGAGAAAGGAGGGGGAGAGAGAGAGGAGAGAGAAAGAGAGAGGGGGAGAGAGAGAAAGAGAGGGAGGGAGGGAGAGAGGAAGAGAGGGGAGAGGGAGAGAGAGGAAGAGAGAGGAGGGAGAGAGAGAGGAAGAGAGGGGAGGGGGAGAGAGGAGAGAGAAACAGAGAGGGGAGAGCGAGAGGGAGGGAGAGAAAAAGAGAGGGGAGGGGGAGAGAGAGAAAGAGAGAGAGAGAAAGGAAGAGAGAGAAGGGGGAGAGAGAGAGACAGAGGAAAGAGAATGGAAGAGAGAGAGAAGAAGAGAGAGGAAGGGGGAGAGAGGAAGAGAAAGGAGGGAGAGAGGGAGAAGTGAGGAGAGAAAGAGAGAGGGGAGAGGGAGGGAGGGAGAAAGAGAGGGGAGAGAGGAGGGAGAGAGAGAAGAGAAAGGAGCGGGAGAGAGGGAGAGAGAGGAGAGAGAGAGGAGAGAGAGAGGGGGGGAAGAGAGAGGAAGGGGGAGAGAGAGGAAGAGAAAGGAGGGAGAGAGGGGGGGAGGGGGAGAGAGAGAAAGAGAAAAAACTCAAGCCAGACATCGCTGTTCCAAGTGGGAGTAAACCCAGGCTATTTGTCTTTCCAGCAGGCGGGCAGCGTGTTTAACCATTAGTCACCTTGCTCTGATTAGGGGTAATTTAAAAGTATAATCTTATTTAAAAGGGGAAGTTTCCCAACCTGGGAAAATCTACCCCTCCTCCTGCTTCAGAGCCGGGTTCACCAGAGAGAGAGAGAGCTTCGCAGCTTCCTTTCCTACTTCTGCTAATTTGCCAAAGCTATTTTACGCTCTTTTGTTTAAGCTCCTCCTCGCTGCTGGGAACGAATGGAGCTGGCCAGGGCAACCAGGAGTAAGATCTTCTTGATTGGGATATTTTCCATCTTTTTTAAAAAAATATATATATATTCTGGTTCCTTTCTTTCCAGTCTGGAGAGTGGGGGGGGGAATCTTAGAATGAGGAGGATTTGCTCCGAGAGAGACAACGCAACCAACGAAAGGCGATGGAATTGAGTTTCAGTCTGTTGAACCCCATTGCAAATTTATTTATTTATTTTTTTTTAATTTGATTTATATGCCGCCCTTCTCCGGAGACTCAGGGCGGCTTACAGTGCGTTAAGCAATAGCCTTCATCCTTTTGTATATTTTTATACAAAGTCAGCTTATTGCCCCCACAATCTGGGTCCTCAATTTACCTACCTTAGAAAGGATGGAAGGCTGAGTCAACCTTGAGCCTGGCGAGATTTGAACCAGCAGTAATTGCAGGCATCTGGTCTTAATAACAGGGTGTTTTAAACCACTGTACTACCAAGGCAAATGATGGGTGAAGATCAGAATAGACACAAGTGAATCGGAACCTCTCTCTGTGGATCTCTGGATCTCTGTGGGTCTCTTTTCCACCTTCCTTTGGGCTATTTTTTTATTGAGACTGGTGGTCCCATACTGGTCATTCCAGGGGTGAAATGCTCCCGGTTCGGACCGGATCGCCCGATCCGGTAGCGATGAAGGCGGGTGGTTCGGAAAACCGGTAGCAAAAATCCCTGCCCCCCCCCTCATGCCCAGCTGAGCCGCACAATCATCAGAGGCTTTTTTAAAAAAACTTTTAAAAGCATTTTTTCTACAATCTCTTCGGCCGAAAAAATGCTTTTAAAAGTGAAAAAAAAAAAAGCCTCTGATGATCGTGCGGCTCAGCTGGGATCGTCAAAGGCTTTTAAAAGAAAAAAAAAGCCTCTGCTGATCAGGCAACTCAGCTTGGATCGTCAGAGGCATTTAAAAGAAAAAAACCCTTTTTTTAAGGATAGGATAGGATAGGATAGGATAGGATAGAAAATAGAATAGAATAGAATAGAATAGAATAGAATAGAATAGAATAGAATAGAATAGAATAGAATAGAATAGAATAGAATAGAATAGAAAGAATAGAATAGAATAGAATATTCTCTCTTGATTTAATGATTTTATGGTTGGTTTTAAATTTTGATATGGATTTTAAATTGATAAATTTTAAACTATGGGCCAAATTTAATTATTTTAAATCTATTTTTAATCGTATTTATGTATAAATGTTTTTATTTTGGCTGTTCACCGCCCTGAGTCTGAAAGGAGAAGGGCGGTATAGAAATTCGAATAATAAATAAATAAATAAATAAATAGAATAGAATAGAATAGAATAGAATAGAATAGAATAGAATAGAATAGAATAGAATAGAATAGAATAGAATAGAATAGAATAGAATAGAATAGAATAGAAATGAAGGATGGGACGGGACGGGACGGGATGGGATGGGACGGGATGCGAGGGGATGGGATGGGAGTAGAGTAGAATAGAATAGAATAGAATAGAATAGAATAGAATAGAATAGAATAGAATAGAATAGAATAGAATAGAATTACAGTGGAATGGAATGGAATGGAATAGAATAGAATAGAATTACAGTGGAATGGAATGGAATGGAATGGAATAAATTAAACTGGACTAGACTAGACTAGACTAGACTAGAACAGAACAGAACAGAACAGAACAGAACAGAACAGAACAGAATAGAACAGAACCTCTAAGGTCCTTTCCAACTCTGTTATTCTGTTCTGGTTCTGGGAGACAAACATCTCAGGGGCCCATTAAGGCAAACCAGCTGAGGGCCTTCTACAGGGATGAAAATCAGCTGGTTCTATCCGGTTTGGGCGAAACGGTAGCGGCGGCTGAGGGAAGCTCCGCTCACCCGCGCGGATGTCACGGCATCGCTTTTTTTTGGCGACATTTTAAGCCTCCGCCCTTGCCACGGCGTGCACGAGCGAAGCAAGTGAGCATGGCGGGCTCACATTTGCGAACCGGTAGGGAAGGTAAGCGAATTTCACCCCTGGCAAACTCCTACGAACATTTGAATGCTGTAAAAAAGAGAAAGAAAGAAAGAAAGAAAGAAAGAAAGAAAGAAAGAAAGAAAGAAAGAAAGAAAGAAAGAAGAAGGAAGGAAGGAAGGAAGGAAGGAAGGAAGGAAGGAAGGAAGGAAGGAAGGAAGGAAGGAAGGAAGGAAAAAAGAGGGAGGGAGGGAGGGAGGGAGGGAAGGAAGGAAGGAAGGAAGGAAAAAAAGAGAGGAGGGAGGAAGGGAAGGAAGGAAGGAAGGAAAAAAAGAGGGAGGGAGGGAGGGAGGGAGGGAAGGAAGGAAGGAAGGAAGGAAGGAAGGAAGGAAGGAAGGAAGGAAGGAAGGAAGAAAGAAAGAAAACAGAACAGCTGCCACACGAGCCCTCATCACCTCCAGGCAGCAGGAGAACAGAATAATAGATGGCCGGGCTGGATCCGATCCAGAATAACCACATTATCCAGTGGCGTGCTTCTCGTAAATGGATCCGAGAACGCTACCCAAAAAGAAAAAAAAAAGAAAAAAAGGAAGAAGGCCAGCAAACGTTTGCCTGCTGTTGCGCTGCATAGTATCGTGTCGGTACAATACTATAAATAAAAAATAAAAAAAATCTCTCAATGGCTTCCAGAAAGGGAGGAAAATTGCCAAGCGGGAAGGTGCCACAGTGCAGACGGCAGCATGGAATGGCTCCACCGATCTCCAACCTGCTGCCAACAAACAACATTTTTTTTTTTTGTTTGTTTCTAGAAGTTCGCAGACGCAAACGTTATGGACAGGGGTTTCTTCTTCTTCATCAGCGATTCACCCGTCTCGGGGCGTGGGTTTGAATGTGTCGTCCTTCAGAAGAGAGTTTTTGTAACTCGGGGTTGAACGGTGAGGGTTCCTTGGGGCTCTCTCTCTGAGCTTGGTGGTTTTCTGGAGGACGTTTCATAACCCAACTAGGTAACATCATCAGTGCTAGAAGGGAATGCTAGAGTCCCGCACCCTTCTAGCACTGATGATGTTACCTAGTTGGGTCATGAAATGTCTGCAAGAAAACCATCAAACTCAGAGAGCACCAAGGACCCTACACTCCTCCTCCTCTTCCTCTTTCTCCTCCTCCTCTTCTTCCTTCTCCTCCTCCTCCTCCTCCTCTTCTTCTTTCCCCCTTCTCTCTCCTCCACAAAGCCCACTCCCTTCTACCACTGATGATGTTACCTAGTTGGGTCATGAAATGTCTGCAAGAAAACCATCAAGCTCAGAGAGCACCAAGGACTCCACACTCCTCCTCCTCTTCCTCTTTCTCCTCCTCCTCTTCTTCCTTCTCCTCCTCCTCTTCTTCTTTCCCCCTTCTCTCTCCTCCACAAAGCCCACTCCCTTCTACCCCTGATGATGTTACCTAGTTGGGTCATGAAACCATCAAGCTGAGAGAGCACCAAGGACCCCACAGTCCTCCTCCTCCTCCTCCTCCTCCTCTTCCTCCTCCTCCCTTTCTCCACTTTATGAACCCCTCTCCCTCCTAGCACTGATGATGTTACCTAAACAGGTCACGAAACATCTGGAGGAAAGCAACCAAGCTCAGAGAGCACCCAGAGCATTGCCCTTTCAAAATAGCTGTAAACTTCAACCCTTCAAAATTTTCTCTCCTTGGACCACCCATCTTCGAGCCACCACAAAAGCTGCCAAAAAATATACCGTTTTTGGAACCGAAGACCAACAGCTGCAGAGCCTTCACCCTGACCCAATCATTGTAAGAGGCTGACCACTTGTTCCTTCTGTCGCTGTTCTTCTTGAGAACAGTTTCCTCTTTGGTTCCATGGGAGCCAACTTGCACAAAGAGTTGGGGTTGTTGTTGTTTTTTTTTTCCTCATTGTGACGTTCACGCCTCATTATCTGCATTCCCAAATTGGCTAAGGCAATTATTGGGTCTCTTTCCCCTGCTCCTCCTCTAGCTTTTAATTTTAATAATGGTGTTTTGATGAGTGAACCGTTTCTGGCAACATCTCCCTATACTTTTTGGCAGTGTCATTCTCGGAGGAAAGAATCCAAGTATCTTAGCTTGGCTTTTTCAGGATGGACCTTCAATTCCAATTTCCAAGGAAGCTCTTTGGGGGGTGGGGAGGGTTCGATGAAGGCAAGAAAGCAGAAAGAAAGCTCCCAGAAAGAGGATGAGGGTCAAACTGTTTTCTAAAGCTCCAAAAGGCAAGACAAGAAACAATGGTTGGAAACTACTCAAGGAGAGAAGCAACTTAGAACTAAGGAGAAATTTCCTGATGGTTAGAACCATTAATCAGTGGAACAACTGGCCTCCAGAAGTTGTGGATGCTTCAACACTGGAAGTTTTTAAGAAGAGGTTGGATAACCATTTGTCTGAAGTGGGTGTAGGGTTTTCTGCCTAAGCAGGGGGTTGGAGTAGAAGACCTCCAAGGTCCCTTCCAACTCTGTTATTCTCTTCTCTTCTCTTCTCTTCTCTTCTCTTCTCTTCTCTTCTCTTCTCTTCTCTTCTCTTCTCTTCTCTTCTATTCTATTCTATTCTATTCTATTCTTTCTCTCTCTCTCTTCTCTTCTCTTCTCTTCTCTTCTCTTCTTCCATTCCACTTTCTATTTTCTACTCTACTCTACTCTACTCTTCCATTCCACTTTCTATTTTCTTTTCTTTTCTTTTCTATTTTCTATTCTCCCTAAAAAAGCTAATGGATGAGCTGGGGACCCTTCCTCATACAAACCATTCCCTTAAAACTCCTCAGTGGAAACCTCCCGGCCTCCACGGCTCCATATCAAGAGTTCAATTAGCCCCAGAAGCCATTTCCTTGCAAGTCAAGCCATTTGTCTGTTTCCTAATTAACAAATTATTATTCCCCCCCTTTTTTTCTTGCTTCTAAAGGTGGTGGCAAGAGGAGAGAGACAGAGGGAGACAGACAGACAGACAGAAGAAAGAGAGAGGAGAGAGAGGAGAGAGAAAGACAGAAGAGAGAAAGAGAAAGAGAGAGAGAGAGAAAGGGAAGAGAAAGAGAGAGAAGAAAGAGAGAGGAGAGAGGAGAGAGAGAGAAGAAAGAGAGACAGAGAGAAACGAAAGAGAGGAGAGAGAGAGAGAGAGAAACGAAAGAGAGAGTGAAGAAAGAGAGAGGAGAGAGATGAGAGAGAGAGACAGAAAAGAGAGAAAGGCAGGAGAGAGAAAGAGGAAAGAGAGAGGAGAGAGGAGAAAGATAGAAGAGAGAGAAGAGAGAGAGAGAAAGAGGAAAGAGACAGGAGAGAGAGAGAGAAGAAAGAGACAGAGAGAGATGAAAGAGAGAAGAGAGAGAGAAGGAAGAGAGAAAGAAGAGAGAGGCAGCAGCAGAGAGAGAGAGAGAGAGAAGGAAGAGGGAGGGAGAAAGAGAAGAGAAAGAGAGAGAAGAGAGAGAGGAGAGCGAGAGAGAAGAAAGAGAGAGGAGAGAGGAGAGAGAGAGAGGAAAGAGACGGGAGAGAGAGAGAAGAAAGAGAGACAGAGAGAAACGAAAGAGAGGAGAGAGAGAGGAGAGAGAGAGAAGGAAGAGAGAAAGAAGAGAGAGTGAAGAAAGAGAGAGGAGAGAGATGAGAGAGAGAGACAGAAAAGAGAGAAAGGCGGGAGAGAGAAAGAGGAAAGGGAGAGGAGAGAGAAGAAAGATAGAGGAGAGAGAAGAGAGAGAGAGAAAGAGGAAAGAGACAGGAGAGAGAGAAGAAAGAGAGACAGAGAGAGATGAAAGAGAGAAGAGAGAGAGAAAAGAGAGGCAGAAGAGAGAGGGGAGGGAGGGGAGGGAGAAAGACAGAAGAGAGAAAGAGAAAGAGAGAAAGAGAGAGAGAGAGAAGAGAGAGAGAAGAAAGAGAGAAGAGAGAGAGAGAAGAAAGAGAGAGGAGAGAGAGAGAGGAAAGAGAGAAGAGAGAGAGAGAAGAAGAAAGAGAGGGAGAGAGAGAGAGAAAAGAGAGAGAGAAGAAAGAGAGAAGAAAGAGAGAGGAGAGAGAGAGAGAAAGAAGAGAGAGGCAGCAGAGAGAGAGAGAGAGAAGGAAGAGGGAGGGAGGGACCGAGAGAGAAAAAAACATTTCGTAGCCAGCCTGTAATTCTCAATGGTGAATTAAAGGTTTAACAGTGGCAGGGAGACAACCTCATGAATAAAGCAGCACAGTGGGTCTGTTCTAGTGCCGGGATGAATGAATTTTTTATCATTCGGCTGTTAGTGCCTGGGCTTTTTATCGATTCATCAGCGCCTTAAAGCTTTGCAGGGTGTTTTTTTTTTTTTAAAGCTTTCGAGGCTTTTTTCTTTCCTCCTACAGGGCTTGGGGGGAGAGAACGACAGACAGACCTGCCTCGCGGGGCAGAAAGCAGAAGCAGTGATCTTTGGGAGATGAAAGAAAGATATATATCTTTAAAAGTCCAACGGTCTCCAGCAGCTAGCACTGATGTTCCTGCCACCGAGCTTCAGAGGCCTCCTTAGAAGGTTGCCACCATTATCCTGCTGGGAGCTTTTCAGATCTTCCTGCGCGTTTCTGCATTTCTGGCTCGCTCTCGGGCAGCATCTGATGCAGGGGTGAAATCCGGCAGGTTCTGACAGGTTCTGCAGAACCGGTAGCGGAAATTTTGAGTAGTTCGGAGAACCGGCAAATGCCACCTCTGGCTGGCCCCAAAGTGGGGTGGGAATGGAGATTTTGCAATATCCTCCCCCCAGGAGTGGGGAGGGAATGGGGATTTTGCAGGGGAAAATCCTCCAGGGGAAGGATACTGCAAAATCTCCATTCCCACCCCACTCCAGGGGAAGGATACTGCAAAATCTCCATTCCCTCCCCACTCCTGAGGGAAGGAGTTCGGAAGGAACCGGGGACCGGTTCGGGGGCGTGGCCAGCCAATGTTATTACTGGTTCTCCGAACTACTAGAAATGTTTACTACCGGTTCTTACGAACTGGTGCAAACTGGGAGCAACCCACCACTGGACAGGTAGAGGAAAAATGATGCCGTACTAGGAGGAGACTCTATGGTGGAGGATCCAGACTTCCGGTCGGCAGAGGAAAAAGGACATTGTGCTAGGAGAAGACTGATGGGAGAACCAGACTTCCGGTTGGCTCCAGAATTGAACAGGGGGGTTCCAGTTAGGACCTTTGTGGCTCTTTGAGTGTTTAAAGTTGCCGACCCCTGAAACTAGACTCACATTGTCTACACTGGGCAGGCCTCAACTTCCTAGCCTTTCAAGCTCAATTATTTCCCATTATTTTCCCAAGAAACAATCGATGGAAACTACTAGTCTAAAGAACAGAAGGACTAGTGGGGAGATGATATCCTCTTCCAATATTTGAGGGGCTGCCCCAAAGAAGAGGGGGCCAACCTGTTTCCCAAAGGACCAGAAGGCAGGGCAAGAAGCAATGGATGGAGACGAATCAAGGAGAGAAGCAACCTAGAACTAAGGAGAAAACTTCCTGACAATGAGAACAGTTAACCAGTGGAACGGAAGTTGCCTCCAGAAGTTGTGAGTGCTCCATCACTGGAGGCTTTTAAGAAGAGAGGGCACATCCATTTGTCGGGAACGGTATAGATTCTCCTGCCTGAGGACTAGAAGACCTCCAAGGTCTCTTCCAGCTCTGTTATAACAAGAAGCTGCAAGAAGATGACAATGCAAACTACTTAGGGGACTGCTGCCAAGGGAACAGCATACTGTATTTATATCCATGTAGCCACTAAGATCGGAGCTTTACCAGTAGCCGTCTTCGTCTTGACATAATACCGCCTGGCCTAATTTTGTTTCGGGAACTACCTTCCACGTGGAAAGAGGCTACAGCTCCCCGAGGCTATTTTTGGGGAGCGGTGTCCCTGTGCTCAGGTGATCTCCTTTCCCACACCTCCTCCTCCTTCCACCTGCCAAGTCGACAGTGACACTTAAATCTCATTAGCAGAATGAATTTGGGACAAGGGCCTGTCAACCTTGCGCCCTAATTGGTTATTTATAGCGAAGGGGCTTCTTGGCCCTGATTTAACACCCCATGTTTGTCTGGAAATTTATAGAGCTTGTCTTCCTTTATTAGAGGGGGTGACTAGATGATCGCTTTTGACAATGCCATTAGCAAATCTGTCTTCTGCTACTTACACGGAACAGATGGGGCCTCCGTTACACTTGCCTGCAAACCAGGAATAAGCCCTGTAAAGGTTTCCCTTCCTTCCCATCCCGATTTTTGCTCTCTCGGACACTGAGGTGGTCCAAATTTAGGCTGTCATGCCCCTGTTGGAGCCTGAATCTGCAGAGGAAGACGAGCCGGAGCTGGAGCAGAAGGAGATCGAGGGGGTGGCTTCGTTGGCTTCAGAGGAATGTGGGGAGGAGCAGGCTGAGTCAGGCCAAGGCCTTTCAGGATTGGGATGGCTTGTAGGCAGGGAGACAGGATGACCAAGAGCGGTGAACATGAGAGACACAGCTCAGGCGATGAGCAAGGACCACCCCCTCCTGATCCTCGAGCACGGAGAGTGGAAAGAAGGCGGGAACAGCGCAGGCTGACCCAACAACTCGGGAGGAGAGCGCTCAGTCCCTCTTCACAAGCCACACCTGGGGACTGAGACTTAAGAAGACATTGTGGGGAGGGGCATTTGTGAGGAACAAATGCTGAATTCATGGAGTGTTGTGTGCCGTTGCCAATGGTTGACGTTTCCTGGACTTCTTGCTTTCTTTCTGGCTTCCTGGATTAATTGCCTTGTTCCTTTGCTTCCTGGACTCATTGACTTATTTCCTTGCCCTGCTGGATTTCTTGCTTTGCAGCCGTGGTGCTCACAGCATTATGCTGGACTATTTGCAACCAGAGGCTGCTGGAGGGTTGTGTGTGTGTCTGTGTGATCACTGTGCTCTGCGACTTGCCAGAAACATTTGGGGGAAAGTTGGAGCAATAAAGGGGTGGCTTGCTTTACCAGTTGACTGTGTTGCTTCTGTACCTTGCCCTGGGTCATCGCATGGTTCCTCACCATCAGGTTGGGGTATTTGATGTCCAAAGACTCTGTGCATTGGTTCCATCGAGAAGGTCTGGTTTGAGATGGATCCTCACTCGCTGGACTGGTTTACCATATTTTGCAGGGATCAAAACCAGGGGTGGGGCTGCTGGGGGTTCATAGGGGTTCGGGAGAACCTCTAGCTAAGATTCTATGCAATTTGGAGAACCCCCAAATCTCACCCCTGGCTGGCCCCACCCACCCCACCCCGTCCTTCCCAGGAGTCTCCACGCAGCCCATTTTGGATGCAGGTAAGTGCAGGGCACACATGGAGGCTCAGGAAGGGCAAAAAACAGACCTACCAGCAGTTTGGGAAACAGGCCCATTTCTGGCCTCTAGAGGGCCTTTGGAGCCTGGGGAGGCTGTTTTCGCCCTCCTGGAGTCTCAAGGAAAGCCTCCAGAGCCCGGGGAGAGCAAAAACACCCCCCCCATGGGCCGTGGTGCAGCAGGCCAACTAGGCCACGCCCAGATGGCCACACCCACCATGGCCATGCCCACCCAGCAACCGGGCAGAGAACCCCTTGCTAAAATTTTTGAAGCCCACCCCTGATCAAAAGCCGCCATGGTTAGAAACCGCAGAGATGACCTTGGAGAACTCATCCGAAGCCCAACAGATTTTAGAACGATGAGCCCAAGAAGGTGAGAGATGATGAGAAAAAAAGAATCCGCTCGAGAATCGCTATCCCGAAATCAAAGTTGAGCGGGATGACCATTGGAATTTGCATTTGTTTCGATACACAAAGCGTTTGAAAAGAACATACAATTATTTCGGCTACCTCAGAGCCAACTCGCAATTGCTCGGTTGGCTCTGGGAACTGGTTCCCCTCCAGCATCCATTCTCAATGCCATCGGGAGCGGCGTTCCTTGGCCAAGTCCCTTTGCAGCTGGGCAGCATTGTCTCACACCCATATCTGGAACTCTGCTTTTTCTTAGGCAAGTGGAGAAGACATTTCCCGGGCCAAGCTGAACTAGGCTCGCAATTCCAAGGAAACGGTTTGAAAGCACATGATAGGCCTTTGAGGCAAATATATTGACTTAAAAGGTAAAAGGTAAAGGTTCCCCTTGCACATATGTGCTGGTCGTTCCTGACTCTAGGGGGCGGTGCTCATCTCCGTTTCAAAGCCGAAGAGCCAGCGCTGTCCGAAGACGTCTCCGTGGTCATGTGGCCGGCATGACTCAACGCCAAAGGCGCACAGAATGCTGTTCCCTTCCCACCAAAGGTGGTCCCTATTTTTTCTACTTGCATTTTTTACCTTCTTTCGAACTGCTAGGTTGGCAGAAGCTGGGACAAGGAACGGGAGCTCACCCCATTACGCGGCACTAGGGATTCGAACCGCTGAACGGCCGACCTTTCGATCGACAAGCTCAACGTTTTAGCCACTGAGCCACCGCATCCCCTATATTGACTTAGGGCTGGTGAATTTGTCCTTAGGGTAGGGATAAGCAGACCTAATGAAGGGCTGGAAACTCCATCAGTCTGATGGAGGTTCTCTGGAGATTCTCAACCATCCAGGTCCTGGTTGTCCCAAAGGTGCTTTTATTCAAGAGGCAACTGGACTTCATTTTTCCTTGAAGATGTTTTGCTTCTCATCCAAGAAGCTTCTTCAGTTCTTCAGAAGGCAACTGGGCTTTGTTTTTCATTGGAGACGTTTCGCTTCTCATCCAAGAAGCTTCTTCAGTTCTTCAGAAGGCAATTGGACTTTGTTTTTCCTTGAAGACATTTCACTTCTCATCCAAGAAGCTTCTTCAGTTCTTCAGAAGGCAACTGGGCTTTGTTTTTCCTTGGAGACGTTTCGCTTCTCATCCAAGAAGCTTCTTCAGTTCTTCAGAAGGCAATTGGACTTTGTTTTTCCTTGGAGACGTTTTGCTTCTTATCCAAGAAGCTTCTTCAGTTCTTCAGAAGGCAATTGGACTTTGTTTTTCCTTGGAGACGTTTTGCTTCTCATCCAAGAAGCTTCTTCAGTTCTTCAGAAGGCAATTGGACTTTGTTTTTCCTTGGAGACGTTTTGCTTCTTATCCAAGAAGCTTCTTCAGTTCTTCAGAAGGCAATTGGACTTTTTTTCCCCTTGAAGACATTTCGCTTCTCATCCAAGAAGCTTCTTCAGTTCTTCAGAAGGCAACTGGGCTTTGTTTTTCCTTGGAGACGTTTTGCTTCTCATCCAAGAAGCTTCTTCAGTTCTTCAGAAGGCAATTGGACTTTTTTTTCCCCTTGAAGATGTTTTGCTTCTCATCCAAGAAGCTTCTTCAGTTCTTCAGAAGGAACTGGGCTTTGTTTTTCCTTGGAGACGTTTTGCTTTTCATCCAAGAAGCTTCTTCAGTTCTTCAGAAGGCAATTGGACTTTCTTCCCCCCTTGAAGATGTTTTGCTTCTCATCCAAGAAGCTTCTTCAGTTCTTCATAAGGCAACTGGGCTTTGTTTTTCCTTGGAGACGTTTTGCTTCTTATCCAAGAAGCTTCTTCAGTTCACAACTGGCGCAAAGAGCTGAGGAAGTCTCTGGGATTAGAAGCAAAACGTCCGTTGTTGTGTGAATCAATGCCTTTGTGACGTTAGTCACACGGTTGTGAAGCAAATCCGACTTCCCCCTTGACTTTGCTTGTCAGAAGGTAGCCAAAGGGGACACTGCAACTGTCGTAAATGTGAGTCAGTGGCCAAGCGTCCGAATTTTGAGTCTCTGTGACCAAAGAGATGCTGCGAAGGTTGTTAAGTGTGAAAAACGGCCATATGTCAACCTTTTTTCAGTGCCGGTGTAACGGTCTCTAAATGAATGGCTGTAAATTGAGGACAACCTATCTGCTGCTTCCACCAGTAGATCCTTGGGAATGGGGGAATTGAGGGATCTGTCAGCACTTCAAGCTGCATTTACTCTAGTGCTGACATAAGAAGGAGAAGCGAAGGCGTCTGGAAAGGGACGGCTGACTTTTCACTTACTTATTTTCCCTGGAGATAATGTCCCCTAGGAGATGAGATGGGAGGGGGGAATTCCTTTGAGCTGGAGCAGATTAGGGGTAGAATGACTTGGAAGATGGCCAATGAGTACAGGGGAGTGGGGAACGGAAAGGGAGGGTTTGGGGCTGGAAGTCAGTGTCGGCTTCGTTTGGAGTCAGGTTAGGATGTCGTGCTCAATAAATAGGAGTTTTTTCTTCAAAGATTTTGTTTGAAATGCATTTTATTCGAGACGACCTCGAAACTTGACAGGATCATTATTCTCAGGGAACACTTTTCCGATTCGTTCATTTTCATAAGGATTCCAACCATGGGTGGGCTTCAAAAATTTTAGCAGGAGGTTCTCTGCCTGGTTGCTGGGTGGGCGTGGCCATGGCGGGCGTGGCCTAGTCAGCCTCTTGCACCATGGTGGGGGGAGTGTTTTTGCCCTCCCTGTACTCCGGAGGCTTTTCTCGAGCCTCCGTGAGGGCATAAACGGCCTCCCCAGGCTCCGGAGGCCCTTCCCAAACTTCCAGTAGGACCATTTTTTGCCCTCCCTGAGCCTCTGCACGCACCCTGCACTTATCTGCATCCAAAACGGGCCACGTGGGGACTCCTGGGAGGAGAGGGAAAGGGAGGAGTGGTTGGGGCCAGCCAGGAGTGGGATTTGGGGGTTCTCCAAACTGCACAGAACCTTAGCTAGAGGTTCTGCCGAACCCCTGCGAATCCCCAGCAGCCCACCTCTGATTCCAACCCCTAATTTTAAAAAACCTCCATTTTCACTCTGGGAAAAAACCGTTTCCTCCACAATCAGGCCGATTCAGATGCTTAGCTAGCAGAAAGAGAGGTCTTTTGCTCACTCTGCAGTTTTGCTCACCTCATTCTTTCTTTAAGGCTACTAATAGTCATTCTTTATTTATCTTCCTAAATCAGTTGGGTTTGGCTTCTTTACCTGCCGTTAGCAGAAAAAGCTTCAGATTAATTTCTAAATGCCAGGAACCTCTGGTGTTGAGTTTTCGGTAGGAATGGATCATGGCACAGAATTCATGCACTTCTGTCAATCCCCCTTGTCCCCTCAACTCTCTGAAGTGTTTTAGGATTAGTCTTGAACTCCACCGACGTGTTTTTGTTTTATCTTCCCTGCTTCTTTAGTTGGGGAGAGGAGATTGGGTTTGCCAGCAATGCAAAAAAACCCCCAAAAACTTTAAAATTAATAGAAAAGAATATTTGTAGCTCAGGGTTGAACTGTGGGATCCTTACTGCTCTGTGAACATGGTGGTTTTCTCGCAGATGTTTCGTGACCCAACTAGGGAACATCATCAGTGGTAGAAGGGAGTGGGGTATGTGGAGTGAGGAGGAGGAGGAGGAGGAAGGGAGGAGCCTTGGTGCTCTGTGAATTTGGCGGGTTTCATGCAGACATTTCATGACCCAACTAGGTAACATCATCAATGGTAGAAGGGAGTGGAGTATGTGGAGTGAGGAGGAGGAAGGGAGGAGCCTTGGTGCTCTGTGAAGTTGGTTTTCATGGAGACATTTCATGACCCAACTAGGTAACATCATCAATGGTAGAAGGGAGTGGGGTGTGTGGAGTGAGGAGTGAGGAGAAGGAGGAAGGGAGGAGCCTTGGTCCTCTATGAACTCGATGGTTTTCATGGAGACATTTCATGACCCAACTAGATTATATCATCAGTGATAGAAGGGAGTGGGATGTGTGGAGGGAGGGAGGGAGGAGGAGGAGGAGGAGGAGGAGGAGGAGGAGGAGGAGGGGGAGGAGGAGGAGGAGGAGGAGGAAGGGAGGAGCCTTGGTGCTCTGTGAAGTTGGTTTTCATGGAGATGTTTCATGACCCAACTAAGTAACATCATCAATGGTAGAAGGGAGTGGCATGTGTGGAGTGGTGGTGAGGAGGAGGAGGAGGAGGAGGAAGGGAGGAGCCTTGGTGCACTGTGAACTTGGCGGTTTTCATGCAGGCATTTCATGACCCAATTTAGATTAACATCATCAGTGCTTTAAAGTCATTTCAGGCACCAAGTAAAGCTTTCCAGGATTGGATGAGTCCCCCCAAGTTTTAGCACAGGAGGAAAAGAAGAGGCTCTCGAATCCACGGGGGTTAATAAGCGCTAGCTCTGTTTTAATTCAATTATTATTTTTCTCCCAAGCTGCCGACATGTCACGGCGCGTTATTCAAAGACCAAATGTAACTCCTTCGTGAGAAAAGGAGAGGCACCTGTAGGAACCTGAATCCTCCAGTTGAGCCAGCTTTTGAAGAATTTGGACAGTTGGAAAAAGATATGTAAGCTTTTTTTTTAAAAAAAAAAATCACTTCGGAAAATCAAACGGATGCAATTCAGTGTTTTATACTGAAGCATCCGACTGCTCGTTTCCCATATCATCTGAAGTTGTCAAATTAATTACCTGACTCAAGCGAGGATGCAACCAGATCTTAGACACAATATCTCCACTCTTAATCATTGCCGCCTTTAATGCGTCTACTTTGTTGAGAGTGGGATTATCTCTAAGGTCTTCCAGGGTCTGGAACTGGCTACGCGGCCGATAAAATAAATTAAATTAAAACGAGGAGAGATCTAGCTAGCTTACAGACAAGATAAGCCCCCCCCAATACCATGAAAGTGGTTGCTTGAAATCCGAATATACAGTTCTATTCGAAGAATCTTTAACCCATAAAACGATTCGATCCTGAATAATCTAGCCACTTAAACTATAGATGTAGCTCTTTTTCTGTAGTTCCCTTATTGAAATAATTGGCTGGTATCAGGGGTGAAATCCAGCAGGTTCTGACAGGTTCTGGGGAACCGGTAGCGGAAATTTTGGATAGTTTGGAGAACCGGCAAATACCACCCCTGGCTGGCCTCAGAGTGGGGTGGGAATGGAGATTTTGCAATATCCTTCCCCCAGGAGTCGGGTGGGAATGGGGATTTTGCAGTAGCCTTCCCCTGGAGTGGGGAGGGAATGGGGATTTTGCAGTATCCTTCCCCTGGAGTAGGGTGAGAAGGGGGATTTTGCAGTAGCCTTCCCCCGGAGTGGGGTGGGAATGGAGATTTTGCAGTAGCCTTCCCCTGGAGTGGGGAGGGAATGGGGATTTTGCAGTAGCCTTTCCCTGGAGTGGGGAGGGAATGGGGATTTTGCAGTAGCCTTCCCCTGGAGTGGGGAGGGAATGGGGATTTTGCAGTAGCCTTCCCCTGGAGTGGGATGGAATGGAGATTTGCAGTATCCTTCCCCTGGAGTGGGGCTTTTCTATCTCTCTCTCTCTCTCTCTATTTATCTATCTTCCTCTTTTAATGAACCCCATAATCCCTTACAGGATGGAGTCTGGGCAACCGAATGGAGCTAGCAGAGTGTTTTACTGCCCAGATGCCCTTCCTGTTGCCAATACAGAGTTTTGTTCGGCAGATATATTCTCAGCGTGGCCAGAGAGAAAAATATCTGCCTCCAGCAGATCCTGCTTGTAACAATGGGCTAGGCTAGATGCCCTCTTTTGATCTCTCCCTCTCTCTCTCTCTCTCTCTCTCTCTCTCTCTCTCTCTCTCTCTCAGACACGCACACACGAAAAGAAAACTTCTAACCAACAAATAACAAAAGCTTCCTGCAGCTCTTTAGAGCTGTAAATCTAAAAAATGCTTTTAGAAAATAGGAGCCCATTAATAGAACATTTTGACAACGTATTATCTAGTTCTGTTCAGCTCTGTATTTACACAAGAATGTCTACTTATGAGTGGGAACGATGCGATTTATTCTAGATTACTCAACAGGGATCAAAAAAATGAGCAATAGGATGGGGGGGGATAAAAAAAGAAAGGAGGGATAATTATTTTGTTTCATAATGAAATTTCCTGAAAATCCGCCCTCTCTCCCTTACAAATATAAATATTAGCCATGGAGTTAAAGAGTAACTTATTTGTCTACCACCCCTCTTTAAATGTCAGGAGATTCTAAACAGGATTAATGATTGCCAAAAATAAAAATAAAATAAACAGAGCCAACTAAGCCAAGACTCACAAGATAATTTTGCAAGCCTTCCTCATTCAGGGAAATGAATTAAGTCAGAAAGGAAGGTTGGCCAAATTGGAAAGGTGTTTTTGGTCTGGTATAAATCAGCTTCTTCCCAAAAATATCTCGGAATCTTTCAGGTTGGAATCGACTTAACCAGGCAACATGCAGATCCAATTTCTACTCTCCTAATACTTAAATCTTTGTGAGGTCCTTGGTGTTCGGTGGTTTCCTTGAGGACGTTTTATTACCCAGCTAGGCAGCAGTATCAGTGCTGATTGGAGCATTGATGATGTTACCTAGATGGGCAATGAAACATCTGCATGAAAACTACCAAGCTCAGAGAGCATCAAGGACCTGACAGTCCCCCTCCTCCTCCTCCTCCTCCTCCTCTACACACATCACTCCCTTCTGGAACTGATGATGTTAGTTAGATGGGCAATAAAACGTCTGCAAGAAAACCACCAAGCTCAAGGTCCCACAGCTTTCCTCCTCCTCCTTCTTCCCGCCTCCAACCCAACTCCCTTCTAGGACTGATGATGTTATCTAGTTTGGTAATGAAACATCTGCAAGAAAACTACCAAGCTCAAAGAGTTCCAAGGACCCCACAATCGTCATTGCTTTTCTCCTCCTCCTCCTCCTCCTCCTCCTCCTCCTCCTCCTCCTCCTCCTCCTCCTCCTCCTCCTCCTCCTCCTCCTCCTCCCTTGCCATAAATCCCACACCCTTCTAGCACTGATGACATTATCTAGCTGCATAATGGAACGCCTGCAAGAAAACAAGTTAAGAGACCACCAAGGACCCCACAGTTCTCCTCTTTTTCCTCCTCCGTCTCCCTCCATTCCACAAGCTGTTCTTATTTTTATTTGATTTGATTTGTATACCTACTCCCGAAGGACTCAGGCGGTGAACAGCCAACAATAAAATACATAAATACACAAAATTTAAAAACCCGATAAAATCAAATTAAACTTTTTGGCCCAGACAAATTAAAATACCCAATAATTTAAAAAGATTAAAATTTAATAGTTCTGACCTAGGTAGCTTCCTTAGAAAGTATAAAGCACAATCTTAGTCCCACAAAACCTCTTTTATTCATACGGCTGTAAATTACTTTCATTTACAGTCCACAAGGCTTGATAAACAGTCTTTCAGAGGAAGGTTATCAACACCCACCTATCTCACGTGGAACGCTGCCAGAGAGCTAATTTCCAGACGCAGAGCAAGGCCAAACTTGGCACAGAGTCACAGACAGAATTTTCAAATCTTGAATCGGCCAGATAAACTAATTGCTTCCTGCAAAAGCTCACGTCCTGTTCGCTTCTCTTTTATGTCTTATGGGAGGGGCAATCATCTCCAAGCCTTACTCCCAAGTCGACCCTGTTTCCTTAATTGTTCCTGTCTCCTGGCAGCTCTGCGCATGAGCACACTGGGAACAGGCTCCCGCTGTTCTTCTGCCTCGCTGCTGTCAGACTTCAGAGGCTGCACATAACTATCAAATGGCCTTGGCCCCCTCTCTGCCTCCGATGCAGAGCCTTCATCCTACCTTTCCCCAGCCCCGGGACTGGCCCAAGTTCCTCCCCAACCTCCTCACTGTTCGACGCTGCTGCCAGCTCTGCTGGCCGCCAGCAGGCCACAACACCAACTCCCTTCCCTTCTAGCACTGATGATCTAATTTAGTTTGGTAACGAAATGTCTGCAGAAAAACCACCAAGCTCAGAGAGCACCAAGGACCCCTTATTTCAATCCTGAGCTACAAATATTCTCTTCTATCAGTAGTACTGAAATCTCTATTCCTATTGGAGCATTGCAGCCAGGGTCCAAGGTCCGTCCGTTCTCCCCACAACGCCTGGTCATTTTGTGGGGCATTTTTTTTCAACCCCGCCTGGCTTACAAACCCAAAAACCTTTCTTAACGCTCCTCCGGTGGCCTTGTTTTGTCTTTCGAGAAAGCAAAATGTTTTCTTTCTTTTTTTTTTTTACAGCTTCTCCTCCTCCTCAAACCTTTCTCGGTGCATTAACCTGTCTGCCCTTCGTACAAGACGCTCGCTTCCCAGAGAAAACTTGAGTAAAAAGCTTTCGGCTTGCTTTCGACAACAGAAAAGGGAGGGGGGAAAAAAAAGAAAAACCACCGCTCCCAAGCAACGAACCAACAAAACAAAGGAACTAAGACAGTGGTGGGATTCAAAACTTTTTACTACAGGTTCTGTGGGCGTGGCTCGGTGGGCGTGGCTTGGCTCGGTGGTGTGCTTAGTGGGCATGGCAGGGGAAGGATACTGCAAAATCCCTATTTTCTCCTGATCAGCTGAGACTCGGAAGGCAGAGAATAGATGGGGTCGGGGCCAGCCAGAGGTGGTATTTACCAGTTCTCCGAACTACTCAAAATTTCTGTAACCGGTTCTCCAGAACTGGTCAGAACCTGCTGAAACCCACCTCTGAACTAAGAATTCAATACGGCTGAACGTCCGCTAATTTTTGAGTGTAATCGTGCTAAAATAGACTCAGGTGAGATGTTCATATGTTCCTCTGACCATCCATTTGTAGCAGTGGTGGGTTTCAAATTTTTTTACTACCGGTTCTGTGGGCGTGGCTTGGTGGACGTGGCAGGGGAAGGATACTATAAAATCTCCATTCCCACCCCAATCCAGGGGAAGATTACTGCAAAATAATAGAGCCTTGGTAGTACAGTGGTTTAATGCACCCTGTTATTAACACAGCTGCCTGCAATTTCTGCAGGTTCGAATCTTACCAGGCTCAAGGTCGACTCAGCCTTCCATCCTTTCTAAGGTAGGTAAATTGAGGACCCAGTTTGTGGGGGCAATAAGCTGACTTTGTATAAATATACAAAAGGATGAAGGCTATTGCTTAACGCATTGTAAGCCGCCCTGAGTCTCCGGAGAAGGGCGGCATATAAATCAAATTAAAAAAAAAAAATCCCCATTTCCTCACGATCAGCCGGGACTTGGGAGGCAGAGACTAGATGGGGGCAGGGGCAGTCAGAATTTTTACTACTGGTTCTCCGAGCTACTCAAAATTTCCTCTACCGGTTCTCCAGAACTGGTCAGAATGTGTTGACACCCACCTCTGATTTGTAGTCTTCGAAGGCAGAATTAAGACTGATGTCTAGTCTGGGCAGGAACTGGGCATGTCTAGTTTAATGAAAAGAAGGACCAGGGGAGACATGATAGCAGTCTTCCAATATCTCAGGGGCTGCCCCAAAGAAGAGGCAGTCAAGCTATTCTCCAAAGCACCTGAAGGCAGGACAAGGAGCAAGGGACGGAAACTTACAGAAGAGAGAAGCAGCCTGGAACTAAGGAGAAATTTCCTGATGGTGAGAACAATTAATCAACTACGTCAATTAAGCAACTAAAATGATCAAAGGCCTGGAGACTAAACCATATCAAGAACGGCTGCAGGTTTTGGGTCTGGCTAGTCTAAAGAAAAGAAGACTCAGGGGTGACACAATAGCAGTATGCCAGTATTGGAGGGGCTGCCCCAAAGAGGAGGGGGGGTCAAATTATTCTCCAAAGCACCAGGGGGCAGGACAAGAAATAATGGTTGGAAACTAATCAAAGAGAGAAGCGATGTGGAATTAAGGAGAAACTGCCTAAAAGTGAGGACAATTAACCAGTGGAACAGCTTGCCACTAGAAGTGGTGGGTGCTCCATCACTGGAGGTTTTTAAGAAGAGATTGGATAGTCACTTGTCTGAGATGGTATAGATTCTCCTGCTTGAGCAGGGGGCTGGACTAGAAGACCTCCAAGGTCCTTTCCGCTTATTCTATTCTATTCTATTCTATTTATTCTATTCTATTCTATTCTATTCTATTCTATTCTATTCTATTCTTTTTTTTTTTTAATGAAATTTTATTGAATTAAGAATATATTACAATTCAAACTATATGGTCGGCAACGTGTAGTCATATTGTATATTTACAAGTGCTATCTATTCAATTCTAATTAATTATACATTTTATACAAAAATTCTATATATAAATTAATTACTGTTTAATTAAAATATAATAATATATAGGATTAACTAATAGTTGTGTATTATTCCTCATGAGTATTAACTTTTGCATTTATTCTATTCTATTCTATTCTATCCTATCCTAATCACTGGAACGGTCTGCCTTCAGAAGTTGCTCCAACATGGGAAGTTTTTAAGAAAAGATTGGACAACCATTTGTCCAGAACGGTAGAGGGTCTCCTTCTAGATTAGCAGGTTGGACTAGAAGACCTCCAAGGTCCCTTTATGTTCTGTGAGATGTGCACGCTCAAGCAAAAAAACAGAAAACTTTATATCCGCAGCGCTCCCCCTCCTCCACCACTCCCTCCTTTCTACTGTAGCTCTTTAATAGAGCCCACTGGCAAAGTGGCTCCTAAGGTACACTTCTCCCCTTCCCATTCACTCACCCCACTTGCAAAACAAATATCTTACCCTGATTAATGACTGCAATAAAGTAGAAGGAAAAACAAACAAACAAAGACCCTCCTTTCCCCCACCCCCCCACCCCCCAGATCGTATAGTACAGCTGTTTCTGGATCCGATAAGTAACTCCGTGAGTGTTTTTCCAGTAAATCTGAAAAGGATATTTGACTCCTAATTATGTAACCATAGCAGCAGCGGTAGCTCAATTGCTCGCTCGCTCGCTCTCCCCCCCCCCCCCCCAACATAAATTATATATCTGAAATGGAGAAAGCCTGGAGCAACTTGGAGAGAGGGGGGGTGGATTTTGATCTGGAAAAACGTATCGTCTGCTTCCAATTCTAGAACTTAGAGCAAGTTCTATTGGGAAAAATATATATATATATTCCTAACCTCATCAGAGGTGGTATTCAGCCGGTTCGTACCGGTACCAGTATTCAGCCGGTTTGTACCGGTACCAGTATTCAGCCGGTTCGTACCGGTACCAGTATTCAGCCGGTTTGTACCGGTACCAGTATTCAGCCGGTTTGTACCGGTACCGGTATTCAGCCGGTTCGTACCGGTACCAGTATTCAGCCGGTTTGTACCGGTACCAGTATTCAGCCGGTTCGTACCGGTACCAGTATTCAGCCGGTTTGTACCGGTACCGGTATCCAGCCGGTTTGTACCGGTACCAGTATTCAGCCGGTTCGTACCAGTACCGGTATTCAGCCGGTTTGTACCGGTACCGGTATCCAGCTGGTTTGTACCGGTACCAGTATTCAGCCGGTTCGTACCAGTACCGGTATTCAGCCGGTTTGTACCGGTACCGGTATCCAGCTGGTTTGTACCGTACCGTATTCAGCCGGTTTGTACCGGTACCGGTATCCAGCCGGTTCGTACCGGTACCGTATCCAGCCGGTTTGTACCGGTACCGTATCCAGCCGTTTGTACCGGTAACAATATTCAGCCGGTTTGTACCAGTACCGGTATTCAGCCGGTTCGTACCAGGTGAACATGTAGCGGAGATCGCAGGTGGGTTCTGCCCACCCGCCCCTGCTCTATGCTGTCCTATTTAGGCATGTTTTCGAGGCCGGGCGCATGCACGGAAGGTGTGTGAGTGAACAAAGCACATGCACAGAAGGCTGGGTGCATCCGTGGAAGCGCATGTGTGAAGCAAGCACGCACGATGAACCGGTGGTAATATTGGATATTGGAATATTGGAAACCCACCACTGAACCTTATTATCCAACAAGGTCAGAACCTAGTTTTGAGATCTCTGAGAAACAAAACCCTTAACAACAACAACAACAACAACAACAACAACAACAACAACGAATGATGGGTTCCCTGCAAATTTTTCAATGCCATGTTCCTGAAAAAGGAACCCTTTTGAATCCAACACAAGTCTTCTGCTGTCTCTCTGGCCTACATGGTTTGCAACCAGCTTATTATAAGGGACCATCTTTTCACAGTCATATCTACCTGACCCACCAGAACAAGGAGGCAAGGAATGTTACGGATTCTCTCTCCTAAAGAGGTCCATCTAGTGAGACCAAGAAGAAGGATCTTCTGCATGATGGCTTCCCTGTTATCTGAAGGACCATATTTTCCCGATTACATCCACTCAACCCACCAGAATAGGGAGGCAGGGAGTATTAGAAGTCCTTTCTCCTAAGGAGGTCCATCTAGTGAGACCAAGAAGAAGGATCTTTTCCATGATGGTTCCCTTCCTGTTATCTGAAGGACAATCTTTTCCCAGATATATCTACTCAACCCACCAGAACATAGAGGCAGGGAATGTTACAGATTCCCTCTCCTAGGGGAGGTCCATCTAATGAGACCAAGAGGAACGACCTTCTCCATGATGGCTCCCTCTCTGTGGAACACCACTCTTGCAGAGATAAGATTGGCTGTATTCTTGTTCTTATCAAATACATATTGAACCGAGAAGATCCTAAGCAGGAGATGGGCAGGAGATATGTGCTGCATTAGATGGCCTTTTGCCAGCAGAACTTACGTTGTAGAGGATATCGGTCCATCCTTCCATGGTGATGCACTGGAAGACCGTGAGCACAGCAAACAAGATGTTGTCGAAGTTGGTGATTCCAAAGTTGGGGCCCTCCCAGTATTTTTTGCAGGTGCCTTCTTCACAGCGCCTAGCGGGCCAGTCTTCACCGCATGGGAAATCTCCCAGTCTCTCTCCTGCAGGGATGTTTTTAAAAAAAAAAAAAAAAAAGTTAAATAAGCCCTCCCCGAAAATATTTAAACACATGTGCAGCCGGTCCCCGCCATTTCCTCTGGTTAGGGTTAGGGAGACAGAGCTGGAAATCAGGTAAGACGGCAAGAGGATCCCCGTCTTGCTCCACGCACCCCAAAATAATAAGACCTCCTCAAAAATAAGGCCAAGCGCTTATTTCAGGGTTCAAAAAAAATATAAGACAGGGTCTTATTTTGGGGAAAACATGGTATATGATTATAATGATTATGATGATGTTTATATGTTAATACTTTGGACACCTAGAAAACGCACTGTTCAATATAGAAATTGAATATGTGATACAAAACAATAAAAAACATTTATACTAAAATATAAAAGCTATCTTATTAGACTGGTCTTCCCATGAAACCCACCTGTTTCGTTGGAGAAGCAAGCTTTGTGAAACTTGCCCATGTAGAATTCCAGACCGATGATGGCAAACATCACGATGGCGAAGAAGAGGAGGAGGCCGATCTGAAGGAGGGGTACCATTGCCTTCATGATGGATTTGAGGACAACTTGTAAACCTGGGCAAGGGAAAAAAAAAAAAGAGAATCAGTCCATGGAGGAGCTTAGCAAAGGGAGGAGTCCAACCAGAAAATATCTCAGGAAGGGATAAAGACGTTCCTCAAACATTACTAACTTCTAGCCCAGCTCTCTGTGGATTTCCATCAGCTTGAGTTCAAATCCACACCAGTGGTGGATTGCCCCCGGTTTGGACCGGTTCGCAAGAACCGGTAGTAAAACTGGCGGGAGGCCCCACCCACTACCCCGGATGTCATCATCAGCGATCTGCGCGATCCCGTTGCGAACTGGTAGTAAAGGTAAGTAGAACTCACCCCTGATCCACACCTTGATTTGGCTTTGCTCAGGCTGAACCTCACAAGAGCCTACTGTAGAAAGTTAGCACCCACCCCCTCTCCGAGAAGAATGAAATGAATTTGAGAAATATTAAAGAGGCAGAATATTAAATTTCCCTGGATGAGAAACGGAGGTGGTATTCAGCCGGTTCGTACCGGTTCAGGTGAACTAGTAGCAGGGACTGCGGGGTGTGACAGGCGGCATTTGTCCTCCTGGATCCTCCTGGGAGCAAAAACGGGCCACATTTTGGACCTAGTAGGTCTCTCTGCACTTATCTGCGAGCCAAAATGGGGTGTGTGGGGACTCCTGGAAGGGGCAGGGCCAGCAATTTAACTGGCCCGAACCGGCTGAATCACACCACTGATTCTAGCCCTCTGTGAATGCAAAGGGGCAAAGCACGATGAGAGTTGGAATCAAAGTTAAACCGCGTTCTTCCACTTACTTGGGATTCCTGAGACAAGTTTCAGGGGTCTCAGCACACGGACGGCTCTCAGCGTTCGAAGGTCAAACTGGGTCCCAGCTGTAGCCAGAATCCTACCCAGGGCAAGAGAGAAAGAGAGAGAGAAATCGCATTAGTGTAGCAGAAGGAGAGGCAGGTGGAGTCAAGAGAGTAATCAGCCTAGAATCATTAAATTGCCACAAACAGATTAAGTCCAACTCCTCTTGAATTCTATTGGTTCTTATCTAGTGCCAATTTAATGCTGACTGTTAGGTGGCTAGATTACTGTGTATAGCCATGAGCAATAAATCAGCTGAACTGGAACTTAAAGTGTGGTCCTAATTCTCTCGTGCATGACAATTAGAGTATCATCTTTTGCGACTAAAGATCTTGCATCTATTCACGATGGCCCACAGGCCTTTTTCTGGACTCATCGCAAGGATGTTGTGTCCAACTCATTCCCAGTCCAGAAGTGAGACAGACAAGTGGTGGGGAGTGATTTGAAGGAGTAACAACCATTTGCTCCAAAAAAACCCCAAAAAACTCATCTCAAGCTTGCCCTAGGACATTTTCTTTTTAGTCATCACCTTTAACCGCTCATTTGTAAAACAGTACATGGCTGTAGGAGAAGGAATGGCAGAAACTGGGGTGGAGTCAAAAGAGGAATAAGCTTAGAATCCCTACGTAGCCACAAGCGAACTCAGTCCAACCTTTCTTGAATTCTGTGGATCCCTGATCTAATTCCAAGCAAGTTCCAATGATTAGTTGAGAAGATTCCTATGCATAGGCTGTTTAGAAATAAATCCCTTTAATTGGACCTTCACGGATGGACCTGGTCTTTCGTGACCAACAACGGCTGGCAGCAACCAAAACATGCATGGTCCAGATGTTCCTCAACAAATTTCCTCATCTCTGACCCAATAGTTCTCAGATGGCCTTAGGGCAGTGGTGAAATGCAGCCAGTTCTATCCGGATCGAGCTAACCGGTAGCGCCGGCAGCAGGAGGCTCCGCCCACTGCCCGGATGTCATTATGTCCCATTTTTGACACTCTGCACATGCACAGAGGTGTTGTGCACGAGCGCGCACTCCCATTTGTGAACCGGTAGTGAAGGTAAGTGGATTTCACCCCTGCCTTAAGAGTGACATTGTCCTGCACGAATATTCACCGATAAAGGTAAAAATTTGTAGCTGAGGGTTGACATGAGGGAACCTTGGTGCCTTCTGAGTTTGGTTGCTTTCTTGCAGACATTTCATTACCCAACTAGGTAACACCATCAGTGCTAGGTAATAATGTCATCACTTAGCCCCCAATGAAGTTACGTAGTTGGATGATGAAGTCTGCAAGAAAACAACCAAGTACGGAGAGCAAACAACCAGGTCCACAGACTCAACTTCAAACATATTTATCAATCGAGCGGTGGCCCAATGGCTACACGGAGCTTGTCGATCGAAAGGTCGGCAGTTCAGCGGTTCGAATCCCTAGCGCCGTGTAACGGGGTGAGCTCCCGTGACTTGTCCCAGCTTCTGCCAACCTAGCAGTTCGAAAGCACGTAAAAAATGCAAGTAGAAAAATAGGGACCACCTTTGGTGGGAAGGGAACAGCGTTCCGTGCGCCTTTGGCGTTGAGTCATGCTGGCCACATGACCACGGAGACATCTTTGGACAGCGCTGGCTCTTCGGCTTTGAAATGGAGATGAGCACCGCCCCCTAGAGTCGGGAACGACTAGCACATATGTGCAAGAGGAACATTTACATTTACCTTTTATCAATTGAGTTTATTTTTATTTTTTAAAAGGGGAGGGAAAGCTTAGGGTCTCGGCAGGTAGCTTTGTCTGAACTTGGAAGCTAAACAGCATTGTGCCCGGTTAGGCCTTGGATGGGACACCACCAGGAAATCACAAAAGGTAGAACGCACGGGCACCACAAAAAACAAATCTGGCAACCATTTCTCCATTGTTGCCAAGAACACAACGTGGACACATCCGTCAAGGCACCAGGAGTTGAATTTGACTTGAAGGAGACTTTATCCCTTCAAGTTCTTATGAAAAAAAATAATAATATGTGAATCAACCGAATTTCCCATCGTTGGCAAAGAGTTCAGAAGCCATCAATCCAGCAATGAGGTGGGGGGAAAAAAAAGATGTCGCTCAGGAATAAAATTAGAAGCTGTAAATTGCTGGAGGGAAGGGCAGATGAAACCAGTCCAAAGTGTATTTTGAATCTGTTTATTAACTGCTGTAAAGGTGTAGATCAAAGTGACAGCTCGAGCGGTGTGAAAGGAGAGAAATAGAAAGCCTCCTGTCTTAAATATTAAAATATTATTCTTAAAAGGCAGCCAGGAAATGCATTCGCAATTGCAAAGGAGGGCCTATCGCATCTAGCTGATTTTTTTTATAATAAGGAATAAGGAAAGGGTGGCAATTTGTCACAACAGAGAGACCCCCCTTGGAAATATTTCACTGAACTGGTTTTATGGTGGTGTCAGGAGCCACGGAAAGACGAAACGTTTTAGACAGGGGTGGGATTGAAAAATGTTAGCAACCGGTTCTCTGCCCAATTGCTGGGTGGGCATGGCTGTGGCCTAGTCAGCTTCCTGCACCACAGTGGGGGAAGGGCATTTTCACCCTCCCCAGGCTCCGGAGGCTTTTCTTGAGCCTCCGGGAGGGCAAAAACAGCCTTCCCCAGGCTCTGGAAGCCCTCCGGAGGCGGGAAACAGACCCATTCCCGGACTTCCAGTAGACCTGTTTTTTGCCCTCCCAGAGCCTCCGTGTGGGCCTTGCACTTATCTGGCATCTAAAACGGACTGCGTGGAGATTCTTGGGAGGGGAGTGGCGGGGTCAACCAATCCTTGCAACTACCAGTTCGGCGAAATTAAAATTAACATCCGCTTCGCCTGAACCGGCTGAATCCTAACCCTGGTTTTAGAGATTTAGTCTGGAGAATAAAAGAGAGGCCAGGTCATTGTTTTCAAATATCAAAAAAGATAGGATGCCAAGCCAAAAAAAAAAAAAAATGTTGCCAGAATAGAATTTACAGAGACGAGAAGGAAATAGATCATGGCGAACATTTGAACAGTGATATTAAAGCTGCAAAGTGATGGGTTGTGGGTTTTTTTTTTTTCCTTGGAGTTATTTGATTTAGATTTGTATCTATCTAATATTTCAAAACTCCAAGGGACTTAAAAGCCATTTTAAAGCACGCAATAATTAAACATCCAAAACAAACAAATAAGAGGAGCAGTTATCTGACAACAAAGCTACTACAAAATATAGCTTGTGCGGTCCTTGGTGTGCTCTCTGAGCTGGGCGGTTTTCTTGCAGACATTTCTTTACCTAACTAGGTAATACCATCAGTGCCAGAAGGGAGTGCACTGATGATTTTACCTAGTTTTATTTATTCAATTTTGATGATACCTCCACCCAACCCCCAATCTTCCCTATAAGGCGACTCATTACCTATTTTGGATAATGAAATAGCTGCAAGAAAACTACCAAGCTCAGAGAGCAGCAAGGACCTGACATTCCTCCTCCTCCTCCTCCTCCTCCTCCTCCTCCTCCTCCTCCTCCTCCTCCTCCTCCTCCTCCTCCTCCTCCCCACTCCCTTTTAGCACTGATGTTGTTACCTACTTGAGTCATGAAACATTTGCAAGAAAACCATCAAGCTTAGGGAGCACCAAGGACCCCACAGTCCTCCTCTCCACAAATCCCACTTCTTTCTACCACTGATGATGTTACCTACTTGGGTCATGAAACGTTTGCAAGAAAACCATCCCGCTCAGAGAGTACCAAAGGACCCCACAGTTCAACCCACAGCTACAAAAGTTCTTTTCTAAAATATAGGTGGCCTATGGTCCATCCTACATTGCAATCCTCCAGGGACCAGAGGGTCAGACAAGATGATATCCAATACCCTGTTTCCCCTAAAACAAGACTCAAGCGGAAAATAAGCCCTAGCATGATTTTTCAGGATGCTCGTAATATAAGCCCTACCCCAAAAATAAGCCCCAGTTAAGTTCGTCAGCCAGACAGATACATTTAGCATCGTATTTGTTAGGAAATGATTTTACCTAACTGGTTGGGTTGGCAATATATAAATCATAACTATAGCTTTAAGACTGCTGTATCACTGTATTGCATCATACTGTGTCCTGATTGGTTAGCTCCGTAGCCAATGTCATTAAAAGGGAGCTAGAAACCTGGTTTGTTTCTCTTTGATTCTCTTTTTGATGCTTTTTGCTGTGTTTGCTACGGTTTGCAAGTGTTTATCGTGTATGACTACGACGACTGGTAAGAAGACTTTGTTATTGGATTATCCCTGGACTATTGTTTAACCATCTACTGCTTTATCTGTGTATGACCTGCACTGTTTATTGGACTGTGCTTTATTACTATTTCCTGAAAGTAAACACAACTCAGTGTATCTGTGTGTTGGCTGTGTTATTTCCTAACTACTCTCAATCGCTTTTCATGTGCACACCCTTGCTACTCAAGGGTTGCTCTGCGAATTCCTCAATAGTAAGGAATTCCTTACTTTCCCAGAAGTAAGACCTAACTGGAAAATAAGCCCTAATGCATCTTTTGGAGCAAAAATTAATATAAGACCCAGTCTTATCTTTGTGGAAACACGGTACCCCTCCAAGGCTCTGAGCCTGGGGGAAAAAAATGAAAAAGATTTCTGGACACCCAAACACACACCCCTCATTAAAAACTCTCAGTAAAATTGCATTTTGCTTTATTTATAGGAGGATGGACCTGCCTGTTCCCACAAAAAGATATTTATTTGCCTTGAGTGTGGCTCTCAGTTCCACCGTCAGGGTTCTACCATCAAAATCTCATTGAGCAGACCCGTTCTATTGTGAGTGTTTTTTTTGTGTGTGTGTGATCTGTTGGGAGTGATTTTTTTCAGGAAATTAAAAAGTCAAACTCTACCAATTTAACGCAAAATGTGACTCCACCACCATCCCAAAAAAGTTGGAATTTCTTGGCTTCTAATGTTCATTTTTCGAGCTGAAGGCGTCCATTTCGCACTCAGGTACCAGGTTCTACCATATCTCAAGATCTAAAATGGACACCTAACATCAAAAACATCATCAGAAAAAGCACAAGAAAGAATGTTCTTTCTGCACCAACTCAGAAAGCTCAAACTGCCCAGGGAGCTGCTGATCCAGTTCTACAGAGGAACTATTGAGTCTGTCATCTGCACCTCCATAACTGTCTGGTTTGGCTCTGCAACCCAACAAGACAGACCCAGACTTTAGAGGATCATTGCAGAAAAAACAATGGCTACCAACTTGCCTTCCATTGAGGACCTGTATACTGTACGAATCAAAAAGAGGACTGTGAAAATATTTACAGACCCTTCGCATCCTGGACATAAACTCCTACCCTCAAAACGATGCTATAGAGCACTGCACACCAGAACAACTAGACACAAGAACAGTTTTTTCCCAGAACGCCATCATTCTGCGAAACAAATAATTCCCTCAACATTGTCAAACTATTTACTAAGTCTGCACTACTATTAATCTTCTCATCGTTCCCATCACCCATCTCCTCCCACTTATGACTGTATGACTGTAACCTTGTTGCTGGTATCCTTACGATTTATATTGACTGTTTCCTAATATGATTTGATTGCTTATTTGTATCCCACGACTATCATTAAGTGTTGTACCTTATGATTCTGGACGAATGTCTCTTCTCTTTTATGTACACTGAGAACTTATGCACCAAAGACAAATTCCTTCTGTGTCCAATCACACTTGGCCAATAAAGAATTCTATTCTATTCTATTCTATTCTATTCTATTCTATTCTATTCTATTCTATTCTATCTACTACTCTACTCTACTCTACTCTACTCTACTCTACTCTATTCAAAAATGATTCCTTAATATGTTTCCAACCCTCCTGCAATTAGTTAAATGGTTCTTTCTCTCAGCTCATTGCAATCCATTCCTGCCGGGGATGAATTCTCGACGAATTTTCTCCCATCTGTCTTGCGCTGATTATTTTTTGTTACTCTCCATCGCAGCTAACGTTTTAAGCAAGATCTTTGCAAGATGGATTGTGCTTTGCCGGATAATGAGCTCGGCTTCTTAAGATACCACCCAAATCTTCCTTTTGTCACTCAGGGAGACCTTCGTAAACCTTTTCAGGATTGTGAAGATTAAAAAGGAAAAAAAAAAAAGAAAAAAAAACCCAGGACAACTTGTGAAGCTCTTGTTCTCAAAGGAAAGGCTCAGTTTCTCAAATCCTTAGCAATGCTCTCGTCGTGCAAAAAAAAAAAAAAAAAGGAGGAAAAGGGTCTATTTTAGCTTTCCTTAGCCATTTTCTAAATGCATAAGGAAGCAAAAAATGTTTTGTGTGCATTTCTCCTAGAATATGGAACTCTACAGCAGGTTTTGGCCAATTAAGTTGGTTTGAGATGTATTTATATTTTTCAAAATAACATACAATACAAATCTCTGGATTTGCTTTTTATGCTTTTTAAGCTATTCCGGCTTTTCAGGTACATCCAAACTTCGAGTTGAACGACGATAATAATCAAACATTTCCAAGTTTGAGCTATCAGGAGTCCAATTTGATTTAAAAGAGCTTTCATCTTTCCCCAAGGAGCCAATCTTGGCTGATCTCAGAAAGCTTAGCTGGAAGGGAGGCCACCTGGAGATCACAGGATGGGCCACAAGAATTTTAAAACCCAAATTTCCCAGAAGAAAGAAAGGATGAATAACTTCTTTCTTTCTTTTTTTCCTTCACTGCTGGCAGGAAAAATTCAGTTGACGTGTTCACACAGTCACTAGGAACTGAACTCAGCTTGAAGGAGAGTTGACCTTTGCTTAAAAAAACTGCATTGCAGATTTTTAAACAGCTAAAAGCTCTTGGTGATTTTTTTTTTAAAAAAGAAATCTAACAATCAACTCTCTATTCATTCAATCCCCAAACATCATCACTCCATATTAGAAATGCTGAGAAAAATTCTCAGGAAGAAAAGGGTGTTGGAGTATCCCTAAATCACCAAAATGTAACAGGACTATGAATCAATCATGGAGTTTGTAGTATTTATAATCCTGAAAATAATACTATTTTGGGGGGCAGAGGTGGTATTCAGCAGGTTCTGACCAGTTCTGGAAAACTGGTAGCGGAAATTTTGAGTAGTTCGGAGAACCGGTAAATACTACCTCTGGCTGGCCCCACCCCCATCTATTCTCTGCCACCCGAGTCCCAGCTGATCAGGAGAAAATGGGGATTTTGCAGTATCCTTCCCCTGGAGTGAGGAAGGAATGGAGATTTTACAGTATCCTTCCCCTGGAGTGGGGAGGGAATGGAGATTTTGCAGTATCCTTCCCCTGGAGTGGGGTGGGAATGGAGATTTTACAGTATTCTTCCCCTGGAATGGGGTGGGAATGGAAATTTTGCAGTATCCTTCCCCTGGAGTGGGGAGGGAATGGGGATTTTAGTATCCTTCCCCTGGAGTGGGGTGGGAATGGAGATTTTACAGTATCCTTCCCCTGCCACACCCACCAAACCATGCCCACAGAACCGATAGTAATTTTTTTTTTAAACCCACCACTGTTTGGGGAGAGAAGGGGAGGAAATAATCTCCCTGAAGTTAGAAAAGGAATAGAAAATAGCAAGACCAATTCTCACTAATAAGCTCTATTATTTAACTTCACTTAGATTTATAATAAATAATTTTATTGATTATTTTTTTAAATTTTTTAAATTATTAAATTTTATAAATTTTAGGATAAATAAATACAATTTTATTTTAACTTCACTATCTACGTTCACATGAAACCCACCCAGCTAACATTTCAAATGATAACTTTAAATCGTTTCAACGAAAGAAGAGACAAGCCTGCAAAAATAAATAAATAAATAAATAAGCTTTAACTAACAAGAGCAGACAGAAGCTGCTTTCCATATTTTCAAGTAAAATGTTGCATTGTCCGTAGAATAGAATAACAGAGTTTGGAAGGGACCTTGGAGGTCTTCTAGTCCAACCCCCTGCTTAGGCAGGAAACCCTACACCACTTCAGACAAATGGTTGTCCAACCTCTTCTTAAAAACTTCCAGTGTTGGAGCATTCACAACTTCTGGTGGCAAGTTGTTCCACTGGTTAATTGTTCTAACTGTCAGGAAGTTTCTCCTTAGTTCTAAGTTGCTTCTCTCCTTGATGAGTTTCCACCCGTTGCTTCTTGTCCTGCCCTCGGGTGCTTTGGAGAAGAGGAATAGTAAAGGAACATAAAGAGGAACAGCCCAAAAATTGGCAAAAGACCAACCAGATACCCGTCCAATTTCTTGAAGCAAGGAGTTCCATCGGTCATGGCAACCAGGTTTTTTTTAAAAAAAAATCATTTCTTTTGCATTTCATGCTTATTGACTATACCTCTGACACGGATGAGGAAAAAAAGCAAGGGCTTTCCATTAGAATTTAGGCAGAGAAGGATTCAACATTTTTTAAAAAACAAACAAAAAAATTAAGAATGGTATTTATTAAGAATATTAGAAGTAATATTCTCCTCGGCGTGTTGAGTAAATATCTCTTTCGGCCAAGTTAAAAATGGCAAAGGCTTATTCCAGGGTCCTTCTAAGAATGTTAGAATGTTTGATTTAAGTTAGTCCATATCTCCAAAAACTTGGAATTATTCTGCTTTGAAAGGTAGACATGTGTCTTCACCCGTTGTTGTTGTTGTTAATTGCGAAGTCGTGTCCGACTCATCGCGACCACATGGACGACGTTCCTCCAGGCCTTCCTGTCCTCTACCATCCTCTGGAGTCCATTGAAGCTCATGCCGATTGCTTCGGTGACTCCATCCAGCCACCTCGTTCTCTGCCGTCCCCTTCTTCTTTTGCCCTCCATCGTTCCCAGCATTCGGCTCTTCTCCAGGGAGTCCTTCCTTCTCATTAGGTGGCCAAAGTATTTGAGTTTCCTCTTCAGGATCTGGCTTCTAAAGAGCAGCCAGGGTTGATCTCCTCTAGGACTCACTGATTGGATCGCCTTGCAGTCCAAGGGACTCACAGGAGTCTTCTCCAGCACCAGAGTTCAGAGGCCTCAATTCTTTGGCATTCAGCCTTCCTTATGGTCCAACTGTCACAGCCATCCATTGCAGCTTCACCTGTTAGAAACCTGTTAGAGATATTTAGTGAAGCATCCATTTCTTAGCTTTGCGAGCAAGCAGAAAAGCCGAAGCCAAAACCCGAGGCTAATTCAACAATGTGGCAGAACGGAGAAAGAAAATATACCAGGAGGAAGGAAATCCCCAGTTCAAGAGATAGGGAGAGGGGGGAATCCTGCTCAGTTGGTTGCAGAACCTCCGTTCCCCTGTAAGCTAACCTGACATTTGCTTTGCTACTGTCTCTGCCGTCAGTTTAGGAGGATCATCAAGGAGATTTCTCTCTTTCAGTAACCCTTGGAAACAGTCAGGAAGGGGGAAAAGGGAATCATGATGGCTTACGGGCAGGTGCACTGTCAACTTGCAAAGCTTTCAAGTTGCCATGAGCAGGAGGGAGGGAGAACTGATAGAGCTGATTGATTTCCCTAACTGAAGTGCATTCCATACATTCTTCCTGACCGCAATCAGAAGGAGGGTGTTGGATTTCACAGCCAGCCAAAGTGGTTAATTGGAGAATGTGATTTATGACATGGCCAGAGAGGAGGGGAGAGACAGGGTCATAGGGGAACGTAAATCTATGTGGGATTAGTTCTAACTGCATCCGAATATTGCCAAAATGGTGCTCCTAATAAATGACTGTATTTCTTTTGAAGTTCGGCTCATGGCTCATGAATTAATTAGGGCATCTTTCAGAAACTTCACACGCACGTTCAGCCGATATGGTTGGTGCAACATGGCTTGTCGATACGGTGATGATCCCTGGGGTTTAGGTCAAAAAGACAGAAGAGGAGGAAAGGAGTAGAAAGCAATTTTGAGATGGATGGATGGATGGATGGATGGATGGATGGAGGAGGAAGGAAGTTGAGAGGGAGGGAGGGGGGAAGGAAGGAAGGAAAGAAGGAAAGATGAGGGAGGAAGGAAGGAGAGAGGGAAGGAAGGAAAGATGAGGGAGGGAAGGAGGGAGGGAGGGAGGGAAGGAGGAAGTTGGGAGGAAGGAAGGAAGGAAGGAAGGAAGGAAGGAAGGAAGGAAGGATGAGGGAGGGAGGGAGGAAGCTGGGAGGGAGAGAGGGAGGAAGGAAGGAAGGAGGGAAGGAAGGATAGATGAGGGAGGGAGGAAGGAAAGATGAGGTAAGGAGGGAGGGAGGAAGGAGGGAACGAAGGAAAGATGAGGAAGGAAGGAAGAAAAGATGAGGGAGGGAGGGAGGAAGGAAGGAGGGAAGGAAGGAGGGAGGGAGGGAGGGAGGGAGGAAGGGAGGGAGGGAGGGAGGAAGGGAGGGAGGGAGGAAGGAAGGAATTTTCTGCGACAAAGAACAACTAATCAATAGAATGGATTGTATGCATGGTCCATCACTAAAGATATTCAAGAAGAATTGGACAACCATTTGTCCATATAGGGTCTCCTGCTTGAGCAAGGGGTTGGACTAGAAGACCTCCAAGGTCCCTTCCAACTCTGTGACTCTGTATTCCGTCACTACCCCAATGGACTTTCTACAAATATATCGGATAGAATGGCGATAAACTGCTGCTTTTTCTTCTTAGTCTTCATGGACAGTCGGAAAGAGTACCACCAGGTGCTCTCCAAAACCTCCCACCAACTCTCTAGTGGGAACCAAGGACAGGCTGGCCACCAGCTTATCTCCTCTTGGGGAAGAAGGGCTTCCTCGGAGCATATCTGCTCTTCTTCTAACAACTGAGCCAGGCTCGAAGCAAAGAGAATTGGCAAAGCCATCCCTTATTCTGCATGCAGCGTGGACAAAATGATCAAGGTGAGGGAAAGCAAGCCAATGAAATTATAAAAACGCTCCCAACACCACCCAAGTCAGCTTTGACTTCTCGTCTTACACAATACAAAGGAACCAAGCTATGCTTCAAGGTGAGGCAACGCTCTGCCAAGTTCTTTGTTTTCTTATTTTCCCAGAGTGATTCACTCTCTCTTCTCTCTCTCTCTCTCTTCTCTCTTCTCTCTCTTCTTCTCTCTCTCCCTCTCCTCTCTCTTTTGTAGGTCATCTAATCCAACCTCCCGCCCAAGCACGCCCTACACCATTTCTGACAGACGGCAGTCCAATCTCTTCTTGAAAGCTTCCAGGGATGAAGCTCCAACAACTTCTGAAGGCAACTTCTGTTCCATGGGTTGATTGTTCTCATGGTCAGAAAATTTCTCCTTATTTCCAGGTTGAATCTCTCCTTGATCAGTTTCCATCCATTGTTCCTTGTCTGGCCTTCGGGTGCATTGGAGAATAGCTTGACCCCCCTCTTCTCTGTGGCAGCCCCTCAAGTATTGGAAGACTGCTATCCTGTCTCCCCTGGTCCTTCTCTTCACTGGACTAGCCATCCCCAGTTCCTGCAACCGTTCATCGTATGTTTTAGCCTCCAGTCCCCTCATCATCTTGGTTGCTCTTCTCTGCACTCTTTGTAGAGTTTCAACATCTTTGTTTATAGTGTGGTGACCAAAACTGGTTACAGTAGCCTAGACATGCAGTATTCTAGATATACCCAATTCCTGCAACCGTTCTTCGTGTGTTTTAACCTGCAATCCCCTAAACTCCGAAGATGCCCGGGTCACCATCCTGGCATCTTCAAAGGCAACAGGACCTGATCAAATCCAAAATCAGCCCCTTTTCCCCGTCCATTTTGTCTCGTTTTGTTATGCCATCAACCTAGACAATCGCCGGCTGCTTGGCTTCATTTGTTCCCCACAGTGGTGAAATCCCAAATTTTTTACTAACAGTTCTGCGGGCGTGACTTGTTGGGCGTGGAAGGGGAAGGATACTGCAAAATCTCTATTCCCACCCCACTCTGGGGCCAGCCAGAGGCGGTATTTGCCGGTTCTCCAAACTACTCAAAATTTCCGCTACCGGTTCGCCAGAACCTGCGGGATTTCACCCCTGGTTCCCCACCATTGTGACTTTCCAACATGCGCACGCAAACAGAGTTTGGTTTGTCATTTCCACCCGCTGCTCTGAAAGCAGGTTTCAGTTGCTCTGGGCAACTGATAATAACCTAATAAATTTAAACCCTGGGCTGTTATTGGATTAAACCCCAGAAGTGCATGCACTGAAAGAAAAGGATAGTCAACCGCACATTAATTACATTAGCAAAGTAATCATCTCTTCTTTCCATTCAGCTTCGTGAGAGAGGTTGGGGGGCTGGTTTTGCTGTCACTAAAGCTGCACACTTTTTAAGGAGCAAAGCTTGTGGAATAGCACCGGAGAACCAGTGGTGAAATCCAATTTTGTTTTTACTACCGGTTCTGTGGGCGTGGCTTGGTGGGCGTGGCAGGGGAAGGATACTGCAAAATCTCCATTCCCTCCCCACTCCTGGGGGAAGGATATTGCAAAATCTCCATTCCCTCCCCATTCCTGAGGGAAGGATATTGCAAAATCCCCATTCCAACTCCATTCCTGGGGGAAGGATATTGCAAAATCCCCATTCCCTCCCCACTCTGGGGCCGGCCAAAGGTGGTATTTGCCGGTTCTCCAAACTGCTCAAAATTTCCACTACCGGTTCTCCAGAACCTGTCAGAACCTGCTGGATTTCAACCATGCGGAGTATCTTTTCTTTTATGTACACTGAGAGCATATGCATCAAGACATATTCTTTGTGTGTCCAATCACACTTGGCCAATAATTTTTTTTAATTCTAATACCATGCAAGAATGAAAAATGGAGATAGCAGCAGATCCTTAGGTCACCCCATGGTAGAGTTGGAGATTCTGAACCTTGGGAAGAATTGGCTTTGAAGGCCAACACAGGGGCAAGAAGAACAAATCTGGTATTAGGTCTTCATCTTATCTTAGGTTAAAGGGCTTTGTCTGATCTTAAAGACTACGTTCTGAGATGCCTTGTGTCCCATGGTTACGATCCTAGAGCCGTGATGGCGAACCTATGGCACGCGTGCCACAGGTGGCACATGGAGCCATATCTGTGGGCACGCGAGCATTGCCCTAGCTCAGGTCCAGCGTGCATGCGCGTGCCAGCCAGCTGATTTTTGGGCCTTCCGGACCCACCGGAAGTCAGGAAATCCCGGCCTCCGGAGGGCCTCCAGCGGGGTGGGGAATGCCGTGTTTGCCCTCCCCAGGCTCCTAGAAAGGCTCTGGAGCCTGGGGACGGCGAAAAATAGACCTTATGGTCCCACTGGAAGTTGAGAAACGGGCCATCTCCGGCCTCCGGAGGGCCTCCGGGGGGTGGGGAAGGCCATTTTCGCCCCCCCCCGGCTCCTAGTAAGCCTCTGGAGCCTGGGGAGGGCAAAAAACAGGCCTACTGGGCCCACCATGCCATCGCATGCCAAAAGCTGGGGGAGCACATTGAATTATGGATGTGGCCACGCACGCGCACACACACACACACACCATGCACCCCCTGCTTTTGGCATGCGACGGCAAAAAGGTTAGCCATCCCTGTCCTAGAGCATACATTTTTTAAAAAATAAGATAAACACTGTCCAGTTGGGCTCAGCCCTTAGCGACTATGAAGACACATCTACATAATTTTCTTGGCAGGAGTACGAAAGCCATTTATTGTTGTTTTCTTCCAGGTTGATGTTCTTTCCATTCCAGCTCTGAGGTTTTTTTGGTTTTTTTTTTCTGGTAGGCTTCCATCCAAATATTAATCGGGCCAACCCTGTTTAGGTTGGGGAAGAATCAACCAAAGTCAGCTAGGTCTTACCATCCATTGTGATTCAAGGACATTGCCTAGCAAATCAATAAATCCAATTTTGGAAACTCTCTCTAGCAGGCTTTGCAGAGAACTCGCTCCTTCCTTGCATCCAAGATTTGAAAGAGGGGACAGCAAGCAGCAAAGGATGGAACTACCCAGGGGTGGGGCTGCTGGAGGTTCGCAGGGTTCGGGAGAACCTCTAGCTAAGATTCTGTGCAGTTCGGAGAACCCCCAAATCCCACTCCTGGCTGGCCCCATCCATCCAGCCCCTCTCCTCCCAGGAGTCCCCACGCGGCCCGTTTTGGATGCAGGAGGGTGCAGGGTGCGTGCGGAGGCTCGGGGAGGTGAAAAAACGGGCCTACCGGAAGTTCAGGAAGACCGGAAACACAAACAGAAATGGAAACAGGCCCGTTTCCGGCCTCCAGAGGGCCACCGGAGCCTGGGGAGGCCGTTTTCACCCTCCCAGAGGCTCGATTAAATCCTGCGGAGCCCAGGGAGGGCAAAAACAGCTGCCCACCGTGGTGCAGGAGGCCAACTAGGTGGCCATGCCAACCCAGCAACCGGGCAGAGAACCCCTTGCTAAAATTTTTGAAGCCCACTCCTGTAACTACAGGGACTACAAGAATTGATATTATAGCATCATTAACCGAGTGGATGCCAACTTGGGATTTTTCATATAGATTTTATCTGTTCTTTATTATTTTATTCTAGAATTTTTTAATTGGGTATTCCTTGAGTGTTTTTTATTTGTTCTGGTCCTTGACTGTAATAAACTTGATTTGATTTTGATTTGAACTTCCTTGATTTACAGCCACAACTGAGCCCCAAATTTCCATTGTGAAGTGAAACATTTGTTAAGTTTGATGAGTTTGTTAAGTGAATCGTTTAAATCGATTTTTAAGCGGATCAGGTGGTCATTAAGCCAATCTGACTTCCCCGTTGTTGATCAGAAGGTCGCAAAAAGCGATCCCGGGACAATGCAATCGTCATAAATACGAGTCGGTTGCTAAGCATCTGAATTTGGATCACGTGACCATGGGGATGTTTCAATGGCCATAAGTGTGAAAAACGGTCATTAGTTGTCCCAAAAGTCCTTTTTTTTTTTTGAGAGGCAACTGAACTTTCTGGTTTTTCTTTGAAGACGTTTCACTTCTCATCCGAGAAGCTTCTTCAATTCTTCTTCAGAAGCTGAAGAAGCTTCTCGGATGAGAAGCGAAATGTCTTCAAACAAAAACAAAGCAAGTTTTTGGGGGCAACCATGACCTGGATGATGGAGAATCTCCATAGACATTTAATTGTGCAAGAGCTGAAGAAGCTTCTTGGATGCGAAGCGAAACGTCTTCAAAGAAAAACCAGAAAGTCCAGTTGCCTCTTGAAAAAAGCTCCTTTGGGACAACCACGTTCTGGATGATGGAGAATCTCCATCGATGGTCATTAGTTACTTTTTTTCTGTGCCGTTGCAACCTCAAATGGTCACTAAACAAACCGTGGTAAGTCAAGGATCACCTGAGGACCGAGGACGCAAGCATCATCTTCTGAAAGGGCAGCCTACGCTACTCGGGATCCCGAAACTCTGACTTACAGATGTGCCGATGGTTTTGCAAATCCTTCCACGTCCCCGGAAACTATTGTTCAAAGCAATTAATTACCATCTGAGGCAGTTAATTATGCTAATTATGTTCATTTTGGGAATGGGTGGCTTAATTGCCATCTCCTACCTCCAAGTTACTGACTACTCAATCTTCAGAAAGCTTGTTCCAGCCAACCTTCTCCTTCTGAGGGACGTCCAACAATTTGCCACCTGCGGCTCTCTAGATGATTATTATGGTGGTATGGACTCCTCCCGTGGTCTTAAAAAGTCTTCCCCACACACCCTCACAATAAAATCCTCAGAAATTTGAGTTTTTTTTGTGGGCCTTTTATCCAGGGGTGGGCTTCAAAAATTTTAGCAAGGGGTTCTCTGCCTGGTTGCTGGGTGAGCGTGGCCATGGTGGGCGTGGCCTACTTGGCCTCCTGCACCATGGCGGGGAGGGGCATTTTTGCCCTCCCTAGGCTCTGGAGGCTTTCCTCGAGCATCCGGGAGAGCGAAAACGGCCTCCCCAGGCTCCAGAGGCCCTCTGGAGGCTGGAAACAGTCCGTTTCCAGCCTTCCTGAACTTCCGGGAGGCCTGTTTTTCACCCTTCCTGAGCCCCCAGGCGAACCCTGCACTTACCAGCACCCAAAACGGGCCGTGTGGGGACTCCTGGGAGGGGTAGGGCGGGCAGGGCCAGACAGGAGTGGGATTGAGGGGGTTCTCCGAATTGCACAGAATCTTAGCTAGAGGTTCTCCCGAACCCCCGCGAACTCCCAGCAGCCACCCCTGCTTTTATCCTACCGACAAATTTGGACTGGGGTGGTATCAAGGTTGCAAACCGGTGAGCCAGTCATGTCCTTTGTAAAGTCAATCTTTAGCGATGCCAACATGGTCCTCAGAGCGAAAGTAGCAGTAGTAGGTTTCGGATTATCCTACTATTGGTTCGCCGTGCATGGACAAACAGCTGCCTTCCATGCATGTGCTTTGCTTGCGCGCGTACCTTCTGTGAGTGTGGCTGGCCTCAAAAACATGCCTAAATAGGATGGTATAGAGCCAGGGCGATTTCCACTACCAGTTCGGGCAAATCAGTCCGAACCGGTTGAATACCACCTCTGGAAAGCAGGCTTTGTGTCCCCATATGACCTTCCTGACTTTTTTGCAAGAGCTTAAAGATCGGACTCTGCTAGTTGGCTCGGGCCTCCTATGGGAGGGGCGGCTTCACATGAAGGGACCTTGATAGATTAATAACAGATCTCATTTCCCCCGACACTCATTCTAAACCCCCCCACTCCCCACTCCCCACCATTCTAGTTAGAATTGAGCATTTGCATTTGTACGGTATTTTATTTGTATTGTGTATCGGTTTTGAATGGTCTTCTCTTTTTAAGAGTTATCCTGTGGTGAGATGGGGAAGAAAGGAAGGAAGGAAGGAAGGAAGGAAGGAAGGAAGGAAGGAAGGAAGGAAGGAAGGAAGGAAGGAAGGAAAGGAAGAAAAGAAGAAAGAAAGAAAGAAAGAAAGAAAGAAAGAAAGAAAGAAAGAAAGAAAGAAAGAAAGAGGAGGAGGAGGCAGGGAGAAGGAAGAAAGAAAGGAAAGAGAAAGAAGGAAGGAAGGAAGGAAAGAAAGAGAAAGAAAGAAAGAAAGAAAGAAAGAAAGAAAGAAAGAAAGAGAGGGAGGGAGGGAGGCAGGGGGAAGGAAGGAAGGAAGGAAGATAGAAGATAGATGGATGGATGGATATAGATAGATGATAAGTAGGTAGGTAGGTAGAAGATAGATATATAGATGGATGGATGGATAGACAGGTAGGTAGGTAGATAGATGATAGATAGATAGATAGATAGATAGATAGATAGATAGATAGATAGATAGATGATATAGATGGATGGATGGATGGATGGATGGATGGATGGATGGATGGATTGATGGATAGGTAGGTAGGTAGGTAGGTAGGTAGATGATAGATAGATAGATAGATAGATAGATAGATAGATAGATAGATGATAAAGATGGATGGATGGATGGATAGACAGGTAGGTAGGTAGGTAGATGATAAATAGATAGATAGATAGATAGATAGATAGATAGATAGATAGATAGATAGATAGATAGATAGATGATATAGATGGATGGATGGATGGATGGATAGATAGGTAGGTAGGTAGGTAGATGATAGATAGATAGATAGATAGATAGATAGATAGATAGATAGATAGATAGATAGATACAAAGACAGACACACTTTCCTTACAGATCAGAGACAGATCAGTAGAAAAGCAAGGGAATGACTCACTGGTAATTACTGCAATAAAAGCTCAGAATTAGGGGGTGTCAACTCCAGCTGTTTTAGCCTCAACATTCACGGCAAGACAAAGTAGAGTCCTGCACCAAAATGTCACGACCATCAGAACGGAGGGGGGGGGAAGTCATATTTGTGCGCTCTGGTAGTATAAGTCACTTATTGATTAAAAAAAACCCAAAACCATTGCTGTGAGACAGTGGGACTCAGCCTTGCATTTAAGTATTCGCCCAGTCACCATTCATGAGGAGAAATTGCTGGAAAGTGAATAGAATTGCCCATGAATGAAGGTTGCGGGTTTTTAATATATATATATACACGTATTAATACTAAGGAGAAAAAGAATTATACCACCCACCACCGCAGAGTTTAAATATATCAATGAAAAAGGTGTTTGCAGAGGTGTTGAAGGTATTGGCTGTTTTTAGCTATAGGCGCCAATTTTTTTTTTTTTTTTAAAGTCCTTTAAAAACATTTACATCCCACGTGTATTAACAATACACATATCGGGTTCGCCACCGACACAAGAAAGGGTAGGTTTGCAAAGCTTAGCATTGCCAAAAGACTGAAGCATCTAATGGAAACTTCGAAGTCTGAGGGATCGGAGTCCATTTTTTTTTTGTCAGAACCAACGGGACTTAAGAGGGCTGCCAGAAAGGTCAATTTTTCCTCTTTTCCTAGAAAAGGAGGAAACTTTTTTTTTTTTAATTTGATTTATATGCCGCCCTTCTCCGGAGACTCAGAGGCTTACAATGCGCTAAGCAATAGCCTTCATTCTTTTGTATATTTATACAAAGTCAGCTTATTGCCACCACAACTGGGTCCTCAATTTACCTACCTTAGAAAGGATGGAAGGCTGAGTCAACCTTGAGCCTTGGCGAGATTCGAACCTGCAGTAATTGCAGGCATCTGGTCTTAATAACCAGCTTAATAACAGGGTGCCTTAGACCACTGTACTACTAAGGCTCTTTACCTGAGGGGAGGGAGTGGGATTCAAAAATTTTAGCGAGGGGTTCTCTGCCCGGGCCTTGAGTTTGACACCCGCTGTGTTAGGCTGACAAAAGCTGAGGCAAGGACAGGAGCTCACCATGTCTCATAGCGCCCAGGTCTCGAACACAGGCTGCTGACTTTCGAGTCAGCAATCCCAGCGTCTTAACTGTTAAGCCACCGCACCGCCCTGTTCTGAAAAAACTACCACTTGCATCAGAAATGTCCACTGATATTAATGAAGTTCTACCCAACTTCTCAGAAAGGAAAGTTATTTTTCACTGAGACACGATGGAGAAAAAAAAATAAACCTCCAAATCTAGATGTTGTCCTTTATAGTAAAAACATTTTTTTGGGGGGTGGGGGTGGAAATAGCTGTTCTCCTCCAAGGTTTTTAGCAGAAAACATGAAAAAAATTAAAGGGACAGAGAGAGAATTTCAAAATGGAACTGAGAGCAGGCCAACCATCCCTTCGAATCTAAAAACCGAGATCTAAAATGATCATCGGAAAATCAAAGTGAATGATGGAACTTAAGGGTCTGAAGATGCTGAGTTTTTACACAGGAAGAACTCTTAATTTGGACCGCAGCTCTGCCTAGGAAACTCTGGGTGACTGTATTAACTCTAAAACATTTTCTCACTGCTAAAAAGAGAAGGAGGAAGGAGAAACAGAGGAGGGGGGGGAGGAAATGTATCCTTACCCAAGTGATTAGATCACACATTTGCTATTCCACCTACTCACTGGCTACAGTTTGACGTCAGCACCCAAACGCATTAACTATATTTGACATCCCTGGACTAAAAATATAAGGAGGGAGGAAAGAAAGAAAGAAAGAAAGAAAGAAAGAGAGAGAGAGAGAGAGAGAGAAAGAGAAGAAAGAAAGAAAGAAAGAAAGAAAGAAAGAAAGAAAGAAAGAAAGAAAGAAAGAGAAGGGAAGGAGGGAGGAAAGAAGAAAGAAAGAAGGGAAGGGAGGGAAGGAAGGAAGGGAGGGATGGTGGGAGGAAGAAAGGAAGGAAAAGAGGAAGGAAGGGAGGGAGAGGTGGAAGGAAGGAAGAAAGGAAGGAAGAGAAAGAAAGAAAGAAAGGAAAGAAGGAAGGAAGGAAGGAAGGAAGGAAGGAAGGAAGGAAGGAAAGAAAACTGGAAGGGAGGGAGAGAGGAAAAGAGGAAGGGAGGGAGAGAGAAGAAGGAAAGAAAAGTAGAAGGAAGGGAGGGTGAAGGAAGGAAGGAAGGAAAAGTCGAAGGAAGGGAGGGAGGAGGGTGGAAGGAAGGAAGGAAGGAAGAAAGAAAAAAGAAAGGAAAGAAGGAAGGAAGGAAAGAAAGAAAAGTGGAAGGAAGGGAGGGAGGGGGAAAAGAGGAAGGGAGGGAGGGAAGGAAGGAAAGAAGGAAGGAAGGAAAGAAAGAAAAGTAGAAAGAAGGAGGGGGGAGGAAAAGAGGAAGGGAGGGAGGACATATATTCAGATATTTTCTGATAGAAGGGGAGATGCCACTTTTAAAAATAATGTTTGCTTTTTGCAGTCCTAACCTTCTACACAGTTCAACGAATGCATCCATGTTCACTCCCATCATACGAATCCGCTGCCCGGTTTATCAGCTTTTTAGAACTCTAGGCGCATTTAATCAATCCATCAGAATAGAGCTGGGAGGGACCTTGGAGGTCTTCTAGTCCAACTGTACACCAAGCAAGAAACCGTGTACCAGGGGTGCCAAACTTGCAGCCCGCGGGCCAGATGCGTCATGCGCTGGCCACGCCCGCCCTCACCTTTAGCAAAGGGGGAAAAGTTGTGAGACATCACGTGACGACGTGTTGTCACGAGTTTGACATCTCTGCCCTATACCATTTCAGACAGGTGGCTGACCAGTCTCTTCTTCAAAATCTCCAGTGATGAAGCACCCACAACTTCTGGAGGCAACTTCCGTTCCGCTGGTTAATTGTCCTCACTGTTAGGAAGTTTCTCTTTAATTCCAGGTTGTTTCTCTCCTTGATTAGTTTCCATCCATCACGTCTTGTCTTGTCTTCTGGTGCTTTGGAGAATAGCTTGACTCCCTCTTCTTTGTGGCAGCCCCTCAAATATTGGAAGACTGCTATCATGTCTCCCCTAGTCCTTCTTTTCTCTAGACTAGACATTCCCAATTCCTGCAGTCATTCTTCATACGTTTTAGTCTCCAGGCCTTTAATCATCTTAGTTGCTCTTCTTTGTACTTTTTACAAACTCTTAACATCTTATTTGTAATGTGGAGACCAAAACTGGATGCCATACTCCAGGTGCAGCCTTACTAAGGATTTATAAAGCAGTACTAATACTAATTTACTCACAACTGAGCTGTCAGCACAATTCTTTGCATTCCACATACCTCTTGAATGGCATTTACTCGCTAACCAATCTCCTTTTTTAAAAAAAAAAATATTCAAACGTTGATTCTTCAAATTAATGGTCTCTGTTTACAGAGAGAGATAAAGAGTCTCTGTCTCTCTCTACATTCTTAGAAGCCGTTTCCTATGGAACAAGACAAGCATGTCCACTGTGGGTGGGTTACGTTTTGCCAAGAAGCCCATTTTCCCATCAATCTGTAGCCAGAATGTCATGCTGTGAGACCTCATGTTAAAATGTTAAAACCTTGCTTCTCCTCCAGAAATGACATTGTACACAAGCCTCTTTGAATATTCAATCAGGAGGGTATAAACACTTCGACCCAATGAAATCTCCTTTCTAAGATCTTGCAGCCTTCATGCAAGAGGACGGAATTAGCAATTATGTCTACTTTAATGAAAAGAAGCCCTACGGTGACATGATAGCAATGATATAGCAATAGCACTTTGTCCCCAACAATCTGGGTCCTCATTTTACCGGACTTGGAAGGATGGAAGGCTGAGTCAACCTTGAGCCTGGTGGGATTCGATCTGCAAAACTGCTTGCAGCTGGTGATCAGCAGAAGCAGCCTGCAGTAAGGTAAAGGTAAAGATTCCCCTCGGACATATGTGCTAGTCATTCCCGACTCTAGGGGGCGGTGCTCATCTCCGTTTCAAAGCCGAAGAGTCAGCACTGTCCGAAGACGTCTCCGTGGTCATGTGGCCAGCATGACTCAATGCCAAAAGACGCACGTAACGCTGTTACCTTCCCATCAAAGGTGGTCCCTATTTTTTGTACTTGCATTTTTTACCTGCTTTCGAACTGCTAGGTTGGCAGAAGCTGGGACAAGTCACAGGAGCTCACCCCATTATGCGGCGCTAGGGATTCGAACCGCTGAACTGCCGACCTTTCAATCGACAAGCTCAGCATCTTAGCTACTGAGCCACTGCGTTCCCTTTAGCCTGCACTACTGCACTCTAACCAATATTAAGGAGCTGCCACAAAGAAGAAGGAGGTCAACTTATTCTCCAAAGCATCAAAAGGCAAGACAAGAAACAATGGATAGAAACTGATCAAGGAGAGAAGCAACCTAGAACTCAGGAGAAGTTTCCTGACAGTAAAAACAATCAACCGTGATATTGATATCAATCATGATAGCAGTCTTCCAGTATTTGAGGGACTGCCCCAAAGAAGTGGGGATCAACTTATTCTCCAAAGCACCTGAAAGCAGGACAAGAAGCAATGGATGGAAATTAACCAAGGAAAGAACTAAGCTAGAACTAAGGAGGAATTTCCTGACAATTAGAACAATTAGTGGTGCCTCCAAGTTGTATGTGCTCCATCACTGGAAATTTTTAAGGAGAGATTGTGGATGACCAACTGTCTGAAATGGCATAAGGCAGTGATGGCTAACCCTTTTGCCATCGCGTGCCAAAAGCGGGGGAGGGCGGGGGGATCGCGCGTGTGCATGCCCACACTCATAATTCAATGCCCCCCATGCCCCACCCCTCCACGCATGCGCGCACAACCCCCCTGCGCTCCCCCCGCTTTTGGCAGTCAATGGCAAAAAGGTTACCAGTTGGCCCAATAGGCCTGTTTTTCGCCCTCCCCAGGCTCCAGAGGCTTTCTTGGCGCCTGGGGAGGGTGAAAACAGCCTTCCCCACCCATGCGGAGGCCCTCTGGAGGCCGGAAACAACCTGTTTCCCAACTTCAGGCCTGGAGAGCCTGAAAATCAGCTGGCCAGCACGCATGTACACTGGAGCTGAGCTAGGGCAACGCTCGCGTACCCACAGATATGGCTCCACATGCCACCTGTGGCACGCATGCCATACGTCCGCCATCACGGGCATAGGGTCTCCTGCTTGAGCAGGGGGTTGGACTAGAAGACCTCCAAGGACCCTTCCCTCTCTGATATTCTCTTATTCTCTTATTCCCTGAGGTTGATTCCAGAGAAGATCAAAAAGCCAACCAGAAAGAGGATGTTGCAGTTGAAACATCAAAAGCGTGTTTAGAGGGAATAGTAAAACAGACTCCCTTTGATTTCAAAACTACAGTACTGTATACCGCTATTGATTTACCCTAAATTGTACCCAGCCTAAAGCTCCTTTTATGTGTAAGGGAGACAGAATCCATAACAGATGGTTTCCCCCCCCCCCCCACCCCTTTCTAGGAGTTGCACAGAAACCAGTTTCCTTTGCCAATATTTGCCTTTCTACAAGGCTGCCTTATAAAACCCAGTTCACGTTACAACATCAAATGCAATTGTTGTGTAAGCTAAATGCCCAGGCCTCCCTGTCTCTACACAGTCACGGTCTCCTCCCTCTACAAATCAATTAAAACAACAACAAGCGCGCGTTCTACAGGGCTTTGTACATCATCAGCCCAAAATTCCACTGATAATTGGTACTCCGCGAGTAACCAGAGCTGTAAAGAGATAGTTTAGGGTAGCTTTAGGAAAGCTGGAGAAAAGCCAACTCCTACAGATAAACAAAAGCATTAATGAGAGGAAAGGACAGGAAAAGCATCATGCGCAAAAGGTAAAAGCTACAAGTGTTTCAGTTTTCCATTTCCGGAATTTGAACAACAGAACGACAGAGTTGGAAGTGACCTTGGAGGTCTTCCGGTCCAACCAAGGAGACCTTATAACCATTTCCAGACAAACAGCTATCCAGTCTCTTTTTTAAAAACCTCCAATGATGAAGTACTCACAACTCTGGGACACAAGCTGTTCCATTAGTTAATTGTTCTCACTGTCAGGAAGTTTCTCCTTAGGTTGGTTCTCTCCTCGATAGGTTCTTTCTACCTGTTGCTTCTTGTCTGGCCCTCAGGTCCTTTGGAGAATAGGTTGACCGCCTCTTCTTTATGATTGGAAGATTCCTACCGTGTTTCCCCCAAAATAAGTCCAGGTCTTATATTATTTTTTCCTCCAAAAGACGCATTATGGCTTATTTTCTGGTTAGGTCTTATTTTTGGGAAAATACAGTACTAAATGCCTCCATCTGGTTGACGATATTAACTGGGGCTTATTTTTGGGGTAGGGCATTATGGCTTATTTTCTGGTTAGGTCTTATTTTGGGGAAAATACAGTACTAAATGCCTCCATTTGGTTGACGATCTTAACTAGGGCTTATTTTTGGGGTAGGGCGGCTTATATTACGAGCATCCTGAAAAATCATGCTAGGGCTTATTTTCCGGTTGGGTCTTATTTTCGGGGAAACATATCATATCACCCCTAGTTCTTCTCTTCGTCAGACTAGACATACCCATTTCCTGCAAACCGTTCCTCATAGGTTTTGGCCTCCAGCCCCTAATCATTTTTCTTGCTATTGTCTGTGGTCTTTGCTTCCTAGGCTGAAGATCTTGATGGGCTGTATGCTATAATAAAGCCAGGTCATGACACACATTTGAAAGTAAATCAGGAAGCCTGCGATTGCAAGAGTGTGTCTGGCAAGAACAAAGAAGGCTTATCTACAGGAAATATGCATGTGTAAATCTTGCAACAATTCTGGGTAGTTAGGAAGCTGACAACTTGCAGATCTCAGCTAACAAATAGGAATAGTGATGGCCTGCAGCCAATAAGATATGTATTAGATAACTCCTGGGGCATTCATTAGCCAAGGCTTAGGAATAGGGACAGCTAGAGACCAAATAGAACAAATTGTAAAATTATTACTAAAATGTTTATTAGATGATATTTCATATTATCTCGCCTTGTCCCGCCTTCTCTTTTAGTGAAAATGTATCAAGCTTACTTAATCGTTTGTTCTTGGTTCTTGGCATTTTGGCCAGGAGCCCTTTTTCCTTGGAATGCTCTAATAAAATGCAAACAGAAAACCAGCATCTTGTGTCTGGCGTCCATCACTGGCTTCAGCACCAGGCTCAGACCCAAATTGGGGACAACAATCTCATGGAATGTTGGTCTCCTGACTAACAAATGTGTAGTTCTTTGAAGTTTCCTCCTCCGTGAGATTCAGAATTGGGCAACAATAAGTTTCTTCTCTCTCCCAGCTCCCAAAGTAGGAGATATGTTCCCAGAATGTAGAATAGAATAGAATGACTGATGATGTTTGTCCATCGTATTATTCGAAGAGGACCTTGACATCTAAAAGATTCATCAAAACTGGATGAGATCCAAAGAAACCCTGACACACACACACACCCCTCAATTTAAATTTAAACTTTAACTGGAAGAAATGCAGCTAACTTGAATACAGCTCATCTGCCTGGAACCCGCACTGCATATCGGACATTAATACAATTGAGCGAGTCCAGAGATATTTCACGCAAAGAGTCCGCCACTCCTCTGCTTGCAACAGAATACTTTATGCCACCAGGCTTGAAATTTTGGGCTCGGACAATGACTGGGAAGACATGATAACAAGGTCAGCCAATGAATAGGCATAGCAACTAAATCAGCCAATTGGGAGCTGAGACAGACTGGAGCCAGGGCATGTCTTAGTCTGCAGCTTCTGATTCTGTGCAGAGAAAAGAGAAACTGAAACCAGTGTGTGTTAAGTCTCTCTGTTGTACTCTGTGTGTGAACATGTCTGCTGATCTGAGCTGAAGAATCAACTATTGGTATTGTAAATACCTTAAGTGTTATCATAAATATAAAGGAGTTAATGAATCAGTTATTTGCGTTTGCTTCTGGATTTGATTTTTGCAAGAAACTCTGAGAGACAACTTAGAACTACGCCGCGGTCCAGGGGTGGGTTCTACTTACCTCTACTACCAGTTTGCAATGGGGCCGCAAGCGCAGAAGCTTCTGTGCATGCGCAGAAGCGTTTTGATGACATCAGGGTCAGTGGGCGGAGCCTCCCACCGGTTTTACTACCAGTTCTATAGAACCGGTGCGAACCAGGGGCAACCCACCACTGCTTCAGTCTGACCTAAGCGTGGTATATAAAATTGTCTGCTATAATGTCTTACCTGTCAATGACTACTTCAGCTTCAACCACAACAATACATGAGCAAATAATAGATACAAACTCAAGGTAAACCGCTCCAAACTCAATTGCAGAAAATATGACTTCAGCAACAGAGTGGTCAATGCCTGGAATGCACTACCTGACTCTGTGGTTTCATCCCCAAACCCCCAAAACTTTAACCTTAGACTGTCTAATGTTGACCTCACCCCATTCCTAAGAGGTCTGTAAGGGGCGTGAATAAATGCACCAGCGTGCCTACCGTCCCTGTCCTACTGTCCCCTTTTATTCATATCCATGTCATGTATTCATAATCATGTTTATACTTATATCTGTTATTTAATACATGCTTGACAAAATAAATAAATAAAAATAAATAAATAATAAAACCTGAGTAGTTAAAAATGTGTAGGAGAAGAACAGGCAAGGCTGGGAGGTGGAGTTAAACAAGTCATTGGCCTAGAATTGCTACATTCCCAGAAATGGTTTAAGTCCAACCCCTCTTGAATTCTGCTGACTTCTTGAAACTGAAGGCTCCACACACATTTGCACTATTCAGATGACCTTTAGGACACAGATAAACCTCCAAGTGGCCTCAACGCCTCTCTGAAAGGAAGCAAACGACCAGCTGTCTGCAAGAAATATAAATCCTTCCATTCCCCAACATCCAATCAGAGCTGAAGAAGCTTCTTGGATGAGGAGCGAAACGTCTTCAGAGAAAAATCAGAAAGTCCCATTGGCCTCTTGAAAAAAAAAATGCACCTTTGAGACAACCAATGAAGATCTCTTACAAAAATATATCCCCAATACTTTCCCAGACCGGAATAATCTGGAACTGAACACACTCAAAACCGTAGAAATGGTGGTAGACTTTAGGAGAAACCCTTCCATACTTCCACCTCTTACAATATCGGACAACACAGTATCGACAGTAGAGACCTTCAAATTTCTAGGTTCTAAAATGGACAGCTAACATCAAAAACGTCATCAGAAAAAGCACAACGAAGAATGTTCTTTCTGCACCAACTCAGGAAGCTCAAACTGCCCAAGGAGCTGCTGATCCAGCTCTACAGAGGAACTATTGAGTCTGTCATCTGCACCTCCATAACTGTCTGGTTTGGTTCTGCAACCCAACAAGACAGACACAGACTTCAGAGGATAATTAGAATTGAGGAAGAAAACAATGGCTACCAACCTGCCTTCCATGGAGGACCTGTATCCTGCACGAGTCAAAAAGAGGGCTGTGAAAATATTTACAGACCCCTCACATCGTGGATATAAACTGTTTCAACTCCTACCCTCAAAACGACGCTATAGAGCACACCAGAACAACTAGACACAAGGACAGTTTTTTCCCAAACGCCATCACTCTGCTAAACAAATAATTCCCTCAACACTGTCAAACTATTCACTAAGTCTGCATTACTATTAATCTTCTCATCGTTCCTATCACCCATCTCCTCCCACTTATGACTGTAATGACTGTAACTTGTTGCTGTATCCTTACGATTTATATTGGCTGTTTCCTAATACGATTTGATTGCTAGTTTGTACCCTATGACTATCATTAAGTGTTGTACCTTATGATTCTTGAAGAATGTGTCTTTTCTTTTTATGTGCACTGAGAGCTTATGCACCAAGACAAATTCCTTGTGTGTCCAATCACACTTGGCCAATAAAGAATTCTATTCTATTCTATTCAAGCAGACAAATGCTCTGGCTTTTCCAGGACAAAGAGTACAAGGTCAACAGAACTGGGACAATTCCAGCTGTTTCGTGCACAACGGCAGAAATGAGGTCAGAGTGGCTGGTGACTGATCAAAGCAGTGTCTTCCGCACCTGGCAGCTTTGACTGTGCTCTTCAAGTGAAATGAAATGAAATCTCCTTTTTTTGTTCCATTGTGCCACCTGAAAGCAGGATTTGATGGTGCTTGAAAGGTAAGCATCACTTGCTGAATAATTACCGTGCCAAGTAGAGACATCTCTACCAAGCACCCAAAGCTGGCGTAATTAATTCAAAGCGAGCCTCAAAGAAAAGCAAAAGGAGGTATGAAGAGCCCAGGTGAGGTGGCTGCCTTAATAAGGTGATCTAAGGTTGCCAGGTGGGAGATGGTAGCTGAGGGGCTAAGATGCTGAGCTTGTCGATCGAAAGGTCGGCAGTTCAGCAATTCGAGACCCTATGTCGCGTTACGGAGTGAGCTCCCATTACTTGTCTCAGCTTCTGCCAACCTAGCAGTTCAAAAGCACGTAAAAAAATGCAAGTAGAAAAATAGGGACCACCTTTGGTGGGAAGGTAACAGCGTTCCATGCGCCTTTGGCATTGAGTCATGCCGGCCACATGACCATGGAGACGTCTTCAGACAGCGCTGGCTCTTCGGCTTTGAAACAGAGATGAGCACCGCCCCCTAGAGTCGGGAACAACTAGCACATATGTGCGAGGGGAACCTTTACCTTTAAGGTCGCCGTATCGACCTACTGGAGTCATCTCTCGATGGAAGTCGAAATACCTCCCCAGATTAATATATGCAAGGCCCAGATTCTGCTTCATTGCTAAAATGGCTTACCTGCAGGCGATTCTTAAAAAGAATTTGTCTCCGCCGTCAAAGCAAGAGATGAAATTGGAACGGGCGATTTAATATCCCCCTTGCCTTGAATGGCAGCGCTAATGAAAGATATTTTAGCCATGAGGAAATTATCATAAATGATCAAACCCGCTAATCTTGCCAGTGTGCCTTGTTAAAAATAGGCAGGCTTTAAATATACCGAGAAGGCATTCTTCTATGTCCGTTTGGGGGAGAGAGAGAGAGAGAGAGAGAGAGAGAAACCCGTACCTCAATGGGAAATGTTCTTTTCAAAGATCCAGGGGTCTTTCAAGGAAAGAGTTTCTGACAAATCTTGAAAGTGTTTGGAGAAAAGGTGGGTTGGAATAGATTTGGCTGCCCAGCAGTAGCTCTATTGACTCAGGAGGGATTTCTTCAAGGTTGAAGGAACTGAGCCAGTAAGCTTCGTTGAATTCTACAGGCGTTTGGTTCACATTTACAGGATATTCTGAGGTTGGGCCTCAATCTTTGGCTTGCTGAAATGCAACCTGGGTTGGAGAGTCTTCCCCGACGTTTTGAAAGAAACACGAAAGACGTATCTAGTCATCATCATCATCATCATTTAACAACCTCATAATCCCTGGCGGGGTGGAGTCTGGGCAAACTGAGTGTTTTTGAATGGCCGGATGCCTTTCCTGTCGCCAATGCGGAGTTTCGTTCTGCAGATATATTCTCAGGGTGCCCAGAGAGAGAAATATCGGCCTCTACCTAGGATCGAACTCACAGCCTCCTGATTGTGAGGCGAGAGCTCCACTTCTAAGCCACTGCGCCACTCTTGAAGTATCTAGTCTAATGAAGAAAAGGTGTCATGATAGCAGTTTTCCAATAAAGGAACAAAGATGATAACGGGTCAGGAAGCTAATCCATAAAAGATTGAGAGAACTAGGCATGTCTGGTCCAACAAAGAGAAGGACCAGGGGTGACATGATAGCAGTCTTCTAATATCTGAGGGGCTGTCACATAGAAGACATTTTCTCCAAAGTACCTGAAGGCAGGAAAAGCAGTAATGGGTGGAAGATCATTCAAGAGAGATCTAGCTAGAATTAAGGAGAACTTTCCTTATAATTAATCAGTGGAACAGATTGTGAGTGCTCCATCACTGGAGGCTTTTAAGAAGAGATTGGACAACCCTTTGTCCAGCATGGTATAGGGTCTCCTGCTTGAGCAGGGGGTTGGACTAGAAGATCTCCAAGGTCCCTTCCACTCCCATGAGTCTATGTTCCATGTTATTCTAGTCTAAGGAAGAGAAGGGACTAGGGGTAACATGATAGCAGTCTTCTAATAGTTGAGGGGCTGCCACGAAGAAGAAGACAAGGTCAACCTGTTCTCCAGGCAGGACAAGCAGCAACAGGTGGAAGATCATTCAAGAGAGATCCACTCTAGAACGAAGGAGAAATTTCCCGACAGCAAGAACAATTAATCTGTAGGAGACGATCAGGCTTAGCCGAGGAAGGAGTCAAGGTTGTCAGAGGTTTAGAGTATCTGCGTGCCCAGAAAAAATCGAAGTCCAGCCCTCCTTTGAATTCCGTTGACTCCAAGCCAGGTTTCCTGATTTCTTGCACTTGACATAAATCAGCGGGACAGTTTTGATTCCAGAAGTTGTGGGTGCCGAATGCAGCCTTTGGCCCAAATAGGAAATAACAAATTTCCTTTTGAGCAACTGCCTGAATTTAAGACAGACCTTAATTTAGAACAAACCAACTCCACCCCAAGTTAGAGCAGGTGGGTAGCACCTGTCTAACCTTGCTTCCACATAAAACCGAGCAGAGGGTGGGCTGGATGGGGAGGAAAAAATCACCAAGAAATTCTAGAAAATAGCAAGCCGCTGAAACCTTTCCAGTTATCTGAGTAGAAAATGACAGTCCTTTCATGGAGAATACAGACAGGAGGGTTAGATTAGATTAAATTAACAGATTTGGAAGGGACCTTGTAGGTCATCTAGTCCAACCCCCCCCCCCCAAGCAGAAGACCTTACACCATTTCTGACAGATGGCAGTTCAATCTCTTCTTGAAAGCCTCCAGTGATGAAGCTCCCACAACTTTCGAAAGCAACTTCTGTTCCATGGGTTGATTGTTCCCACTGTCAGAAAATTTCTCCTTATTTCTAGGTTGAATCTCTCCTTATTCAGTTTCCATCCATTGTTCCTTGTCTGGCCTTCGGGTGCTTTGGAAAATAGCTTGACCCTCTCCTCTCTGTGGCAGCCCTTCAAATATTGGAAAACTGGTCTCATGTCTCCCCTGGTCCTTCTCTTCACTAGACTAGCCATGCCCAGTTCCTCCAACCGTTCATTGTATGTTTTAGTCTCCAGCCCCCTAATCATCCTGGTTGCTCTTCTCTGCACTTTTTCTAGAGTCTCAATATCTTTTTTATAGTGTGGTGACCAAAACTGGATGCAATATTCTAGGTGTTGTCTTACTTATCTAAGTAGAAGGACTTATCACAGAGATACTAGATAGAACCTAATATAATAGATTTGGAAGGGACCTTGAAGGTCTCCTGCACAAGTAGGAGACCCTACACCGTTTCAGACAAATCCAGTCCAGTCTCTTCTTAAAAACCTCCAATGATGGAGCACCCACAGCTTCTAGTGGCAAGCTGTTCCACTGGTTAATTGTTCTCACTTCTCCTTAGTTCTAGGTTGCTTCTCTCCTTGATGAGTTTCCATCCGTTGCTTCTTGTCCTGCCCTCAGGTGCTCTGGAGAATAGCTTGACTTCCTCTTCTTTGTGGCAGCCCCTCAGATATTGGAAGACTGCTATCATGTTACCCCTGGTCCTTCTTTTCATTAAACTAGAGGTTTAATGAAAAAAAGGTATCTTTAAAGATATCTGGAAAATGCTGCCAAGATTTGCTCCTTGCCAAGAAGAGCAGTGCAATCTCTCGCATCTCATTTCTGTCTCTTTTTTTAAAAAAAATATTCCACATTTGAGGCCATTCTATTATTTAAACCTGGTTGCCAATTCTGAGCTTCCAACGTCCAGCCTGCGATAAATAGGATGAATTTTAGAGTAGCCAGAGAGCAAAAATGGAAAAAAAATTTAGAATAGCCAGACAGCAAAAATGGGCTTCTCGTTTCTATTCCCTCCAGAAAGTCTCTAAAATTTGTGTCTTCTGTTGTCACCTGCCCCAGAGATCTTGGATGAAGGTTGGGTTGTAAGAATTCTAAAGTAAATAAATAAATGAATATGATGGAGAACACATTTTAAATAGTCACTGTATCCAATGGATAGAAAGGATGAAAGTAGAAGTCACAAAGCACAACTATAGGTAGTCTTTGGCTTACGACCACAATTGAGCCCACAATCTCCGTTGATAAGTGAGACAGATGCTGTGAATTTTGCCTCATTTTTCCACCTTTCGTGCCACAGTTGTTAAGTGAATCACGGCAGTTGTTCAGTTAGTCAGAACAAGTTAGTAACTTGTTAGTAACAAGTTAGTAACTTGTTAGTAACAAGATAGTAACAACTCGGTTGTTAAATGAATCTGGCTTCCCCATTTTGTTTGCACAATGGTCACAAAAGTTGATCATGTGGCCCAGGACACTGCAACCGTCGTAAGTCTGAGTCAGTTGCCAAGCATCTGAATTTTGATCATGTGACCATGGGAATGCCGCCATGGTCATAAGCGTGAAAAACGGTCATCGGTCACTTTTTTCAACGCCATTGTAACTTCGAACGGTCACTAAATGAACTGTTGTAAGTCAAGGACTTCCTGTAATGTCTTCCAAAATTCTGTTTCACCCCACCGAGGAGTCTCACGTATTCTGATTTTTTCCACATATATTTTCCTTTTGAAGTCCAGGCCTTAAATCTTCTCAACCTGTTTCCTTAAATTCATTTTTTTCCCCTCCCTTTTCTTCTTGCCATCTGCTGCATTTCCGGAGCTTGTGTTTTGCACACATCCCATTGGCAGGACACTCTCCCAGAGCACAATCACAACACACAGCCACAATAAACAGTCAAAATATTATCTCGCAAGATATAAATGCTGGATAACGCCAACCCTGGCATGCGTCCTCTCTTCATTTATATATATATATATATATAAAATACAAGCATTCAGTGGGATAAAGGCAGAGTCAGCACCGATCATCAACCATCCCCTAACAACTCGTGATTTTTCACTTTTAACCTCGATTCAGAGGGGGAAAAAACATTCAAGGATATCTTCATTAAAACGTTAACGCAATGACGGTTGATTTTATCTATATGAATCTCGCCATGGATGTTTACGGGTTTGTGTGAATCCAATACAGGGAATTTATTTTGTTTCCATGACTTCTGGGAACTTGGGCTTTTATAAATCGTGTCAAGGGAAGGCTTCAGTAGTGGGATTCAATTTTTTTTACTACCGGTTCTATGGGTGTGGCTTGGTGGGTATGGCATAGCTTGGTGGGCATGGCAGGGGAAGGGTACTGTAAAATCTCTTTGGTGGCGCAGCAGATTAAAGTGCTGTTAAGTAACACCAGCTGCCTGCAATTACTGCAAGTTCAAATCTCACCAGGCTCAAGGTTGACTCAGTCTTCCATCCTTTCGAGGTAGGTAAAATGAGGACCCGGATTGTGGGGGCAATAAGATGACTTTGTATAAAAAAGAACACCGCTTAGGGAGAGACGAAAGCCCTACTAAGCAGGTATATACAAAAGTATGAAAGCTATTGCTTAAAAGCATTGTAAGCCGCCCTGAGTCTCCGGAGAAAGGCGGCATATAAATCGAACCAATAAATAAATAAATAAATTCCCACCCCACTCCAGGGGGAAGGATATGCCTCACTGATGTCAGATTACGGAGGCTCCGAAGGCAGCACATAACTCCCAGATGGCCTTGGCCCCCTCTCTGCCTCCGATGCAGAGCCCTCGTCTGAGCCTTCCCCAGACTCCAGGACTGGCCCACGGTCCTCCCCAGCCTCCTCACTGTCTGAATGTGCTGCCAGCTCTTCAGGCCATCGGTGGACCATAGGCCCTTTTTTCACCCTCCTTGAGCCCCCGTGCATGCCTCTGGAGCCTGGGGAGGCCGTTTTTGTCCTCCCGGAGACTCAAGGAAAGCCTCCCGAGCCGTGTGAGGGCAAAAATGCCCCCCATCACATACCCGCCATGGTGCAGGAGGCTGACTAGGCCAGGCCCACCATGGCCATGCCCACCCATCAATCAGGCAGAGAAACCCCCCCCCTTTTTAAATTTGATTTATATGCTGCCCTTCTCCGGAGACTCAGGGCGGCTTACAATGCGCTAAGCAATAGCCTTCATCCTTTTGTATATTTATACAAAGTCAGCTTATTGCCCCCACAAACTGGGTCCTCAATTTACCTACCTTAGAAAGGATGGAAGGCTGAGTCAACCTTGAGCCTTGGCGAGATTCGAACCTGCAGTAATTGCAGGCATCTGGTCTTAATAACCAGCTTAATAACAGGGTGCCTTAAACCACTGTACTACCAAGGCTCTTCCTAGATTTTAACCCCTGGCTAAAATTTTTGAAGCCCACTCCTGGATAAGCTATCATGAGCTGGGAGTGGGGAGAAATAGGTTCCCCCAGATTGGACAGCTCAACTCATATGGTGGAACCTTTTTTATCGGAAGAGATGGATTGATTGATTCCTTCTTGTTTATTTATTTTATTTATTCCTTCTTCCTTCCCCCCCACCCCCCGCAATTTATTCCTTCTTTTCCAGTCATTGTGCTGTCAGATGACACCCCCCCACCCAAGTCATTAAAAAAAAAAAAAAAACACCAGGGAAAGGAGGAACCATTAATTCTCTCCGGTGCCCTAAAAGCCAACCTCAGAATGCATTAAAAGGTTTTCTTCGGATGCCAGGAATGTCTTTAATGCAGCAACAATTTTTTTTTTTAAATTTGATTTATATGCCGCCCTTCTCCGGAGACTCAGGACGGCTTACAATGTGCTCAGCAATAGCCTTCATACTTTTGTATATTTTATACAAAGTCAACTTATTGCCCCCACAATCTGGGTCCTCAATTTACCTACCTTAGAAAGGATGGAAGGCTGAGTCAACCTTGAGCCTTGGCGAGATTCGAACCTGCAGTAATTGCAGGCAGCTGGTCTTAATAACAGGGTGCTTTAGACCACTGAACTACCAAGGCTCCTAATTTCTAGTTTCTTTCTGCAACTGCCGCCCGATTAGCCGATTTGCCCAACTGGATTTCAGAATTCCCTTTCGACACATGCGCACTCGTGATATCTCTAAAGGGACAACTTGGCCTTGGATGATATAAGTAGTCCTGGACTTACAACCCTTCATTTAGTGACCATTCAAAGTTACGACGGCCCTGAAAAAAGTGACTTAGGAAAGTTTTTGCTCCTCCTCCTCCTCTTCTCTCAAACCTCACTCGCTTCTAGCACTGATGATGTTCCCTAGTTGGGTCATGAAACGTCTGAAAGAAAACCACCGAGATCAGGTAGCACCAAGGACCCTACAGTCCTTCTCCTCCTCCTCCTCCTCCTCCTCCTCCTCCACAAACCCCACTGCCTTCTAGCACTGATGATGTTCCCTAGTTGGGTCATGAAACGTCTGAAAGAAAACCACCAAACTCAGAGAGCACCAAGATCCCACAGTCCTTTTCCTCTTCCTCTCTGCAAATCCCACTCCCTTTTAACATTGATGATGTTCCTTAGTTGGGTCATGAAACGTCTACAAGAAAACAAGCAAGCTCAGAGAATACCAAGGATCTCCATCGTCGTTGTCTTCCTCCTCCTCCTCCTCCTCCTCCATTCCCTTCTAGCACTGATGATGTTCCCTAGTTGGGTCATGAAATGTCTGCAAGAAAACCACCAAGCTCAGAGAGCACCAAGGATCCCTCATTTCAATCCTGAGCTACAAATATTCTCCTGTAAGGGTTTTATTAAACACACAACTCCAGCCAAGAGGGTGGGGGGGGAGGAAACCATGATGAGACCAGCCTATCCCGATAAAGGCACAACAAAACCAAATTCGATTGTAACCGGGTTAACGTTGGGCTTAAATCAGAGGTGAAATTCAGCAGGTTCTGACAGGTTCTGGCGAACCGGTAGCGGAAATTTTGAGCAGTTCGGAGAACCGGCAAATACCACCTCTGGCTGGCCCCAGAGTGGGGTGGGAAGGGAGATTTTGCAGTATCTTTCCCCTGCCACGCCCACAGAACCAGTAGTAAAAAAAATTGGATTTCACCACTGGCTTAAACTAAATGCCACGGCTTCTCCCTGGACGATCACAACTTTCCCTTTGAGCCACGAAATGAAACGACCCTTTTGAGAGCCGTCCGCGACAAAAATTTTTCATTTTAACGTTACGCCGGTTGGCGTACGTTTTAAACTGACAAAAGCAAGTCATTCTAAATCTAAGTCCCTTCTTTCCAATAATAATAATGAAAAGACGCCGACAGCGAAACAGCGGCGCCTGATAAAATGCAATATATTTCCTTGAAGCCTCTTCGCACAGTCCACGGAATAATAAGAAAAGAGAGATGGGTGAGAGCCAAGGGAAGTAAATGAGCAAGCAAGAAGAGAGTGATAGATGGAGAGGCTGAAGTATCAAGGGGCTATTTGGGCCCAGCTACTCGTCTGACCAGTGCCACCCGTTCAGCATAATTCCAACCAAACCCCATTAATGTAATTGACTTTTAATGGCCGCGCTGAAATGATGATGTGAATGTTTTATCAGGGATCTTGGACAAATTGCAACGACGCCTCGTCCAATTTTCCTTCTTCGGAAGTTTTTTTTTTTTTAAAAAAATCAAGGGATGAAGGAGACGAGAGAGTTCGTGCCATGGCTGAGGGTCATTCTCGGATGCCTTGGCATCAGAACTGCCGCTTTCTGGGTAGAGTGGCTGTTTTGTCTTTCTCCACCCATCCCGTTTCAACTGCTTCGCAAGGAAGCCAGTTTGCGCTACGCTGTTTCCCAGGCCCCGTTTATCATCAGAATGCAGAATAACAGAGCTGGGAAGGGACCTTGGAGGTCTTCTAGTCCAACCCCTTGCTCAAGCAGGGCTGGGTTCGGGTGAAGCCACATGGGCCTCCCTACAGCACTTTGCACTCAAATGAAAAGCAGGTCACCGATCCGATAAAAGAAATAAATGAAGCAAAACTGAAGTCTGAAACTCCTTCGCTCTGACCAGGTCGACGTTCCTCATGGAAAATGTATTTCAACCAATCAGAATAGAGCTGGAAGCAGGATCTCTGCTTCCAGGATGCTCAAGCAGGAGATCCTATACCAGAGGTGGGTCTCAGCAGGTTGCATCCAGTTCTGGAGAACCGGCAGTGAAAATTTTGAATAGCACGAGCTGCATTGGCTTCCGGTGGTCTTCCGGGTGCGCTTCAAGGTATTGGTTCTCACCTTTAAAGCGCTCCATGGCTTAGGGCCCGGTTATTTGCGAGACCACCTTCTGCCACCGATAACCTCCCACCGGCCAATTCGGTCCCACAGAGAGGGCCTCCTCAGGGTGCCGTCGGTCAAGCAATGTCGACTGACGACCCCCAGGGGGAGAGCCTTCTCTGTGGGGGCACCCGCCCTCTGGAACGAGCTACCCCCAGGAATACGACTAATCCCGGACCTCCGGACCTTCCGTCGAGCTTTGAAGACCTTCCTATTTCAGCAAGCTGGGCTGGCTTAAAATTTTAATGGGTTATTTTAAGGGTAATGGGTTTTAATGTTTTGGGAAGCCAATTCGATTTAATTCTGCTTTTAAATTATTTTAAATTTTGTATTGTATGTATTTTAATTTTGGCTGTGCACCGCCCTGAGTCCTTCGGGAGAAGGGCGCTATACAAATTTAAATAATAAATAAATAAATAAATAACACAAATTCCTCAGCCTTATCACCAACCTTGGTCTACTTTGGCAACCTGCCAAAGGCTTTTCTTGGCAAAAGTTCAGAAGCAGAAGATGCCGACAAGAAATAAATGCAGCAAGACAAGAAACAAATCTATCGACGTTGTTTTCCGACAAAGAGCCCAAGAGCCGTTGCTGGTCTTTTAAGCCTTATGGGAGGGGCCAATCATCTCTTGGCCTTACTCCCAAGTCGTCCTCTCTGCTTTAGCTGCTCTTGCCTTCTGGCAGCTCTTCTCATGCGTGCACTAGGAACAGGCTCCTCCTGTTCCTCTGCCTCTCTGCTGTCAGCCTCTGGAGGCTCCGGAGTCTGCACATCACTCCCCGATGGCCTTGGCCCCATCTCTGCCTCCGACGCAGAGCCCTCATCTGGGCCTTCCCCAGCCTCCAGGACTGGCCCCTGTTCTTCCTCAGCCTCATCGCTGTCCGACTCCGCTGCCAGCTGCGCAGGCTGCTGGTGGACCACAACAGGCTCTGCGTGCCACCTCTGGCACACGTGTGCCATAGGTTCACCATCACGGGGATAGGGGAAACTTTTACCTTTACCCCAAAATCCATCTGCTACCCTATCCCTCCGTTGCCAAGCTTCCTGTCTTAATTGTCCCCTAACGCGTACAAGCCAGAACTGTGATTAAGGAGCCTATTTGGAAGATACCAGCACCGTCAAGGATACCTGCTCTATCCCGCTTCCTGCATCAATTTTCTCTCAGTCAAACTGCAGAATCTCAAGATAACCTTCCTCCAATTTGGTCGTGGTTGGCCGGGAACGGTTGATACCTGCTTCCTGCTTTAAATTAACTGGCAGGAAAGAAAGGCAGGTTTAAAGTAGTCCATAAGACAATCCAGCAGAGGAACAAGGAAGGGAGAAAGAGAGATTGGTGGGTGGGGGGGAGGAAAAAAATAATAGGTTTCGTATGGAAGGAACTGTTTTTATTCCTTGGGCTGCGTTGCATAATGATCATTTATTTAGCTGAAAGCATATTTTGGGACCAGGAGCAATCAGGCCATTGCAGAACCTTCAGATTTATTTATTTATTTATTTATTGCTGCATTCCTGCCTCCTGCTGGGATGGACATTAGCTGTTTCTTCCAAAGACCTGTGCTAAAAGCAGGCAGAGATATTTAGTAAAGCCTAGAACTGATGCCACCAGACCGCCAAGTCAATGTTCCAGCAGGATTTTCCTGGATCTTTCCAGTTTTACTGGAGAGTAAGTGATAGAGGAGAGTAAGAGATGGGGTAAGGGGACGCAGTGGTTCAGTGGCTAAGACGCTGAGCTTGTCGATCGAAAGGTCGGCAGTTCAGCGGTTCGAATCCCTAGTGCTGCATAACGGGGTGAGCTCCCGTGACTTGTCCCAGCTTCTGCCAATCTAGCAATTCGAAAGCACGCTAAAAAAAAAAATGCAAGTAGAAAAAATAGGGACCACCTTTGGTGGGAAGGGAACAGCGTTCTGTGCGCCTTTGGTGTTGAGTCATGCCGGCCACATGACCACAGAGACGTCTTCGGACAGCGCTGGCTCTTCGGCTTTGAAACGGAGATGAGCACCGCCCCCTAGAGTTGGGAACGACTAGCACATATGTGCGAGGGGAACCTTTACCTTTACCTAAGAGATAGAGGTAGAGAAGTGAATGGAAAAGAATTGAGTCGGACTTCCCTTTGCCTCCTCCTGAGATCTGGCTGCATGTCACTAGCTTTGTAAGGCTAGTGGCTTAGGCCTTAGATCTCCATCAAAACTAAGTTATGATGAGATCATAGAATCATAGGTTTGGAAGGGTCCTTGAAGGTCTTCTAGTCCAACCTCCTGTCCAAGGAAGGAATCCTCATACTATCTAGGCCGTAGGGCAAATCATTGTTCAAGCTTCTTTTCTGCAGTCATGTAGCTGGCATGATTTATATGCTGAGGAGCACAGAACGTTGTTACCTTCCCACCAAGGTGGTATCTACAAAGGAGAATATTTGTAGCTCAGGGTTGAAATGAAGCGTCCTTGGCGCTCTCTGAGCTTGGTGGTTTTCTTGCAGGCATTTCATTCACCAAACTATGTAACATTATCAGTGCTAGAAGGGAGTGAGGTTGGAAGAGGAGGAGGAAGAGGAAGAGGAGGAGGAAGATGACTATCGGATCTTTGGTACTCTCTGAGCTTGTTTGTTTTCCTCTAGACGTGTCATTATCCAAACTAGGTAACATCATCAGTGCTAGAAGGGTGTGGGGTTTGTGGAGGAGGAGGAGGAGAGGGAGGAGGAGGAGGAAGAAGAAGATGACAACTATGGGGTCCTTGGTACTCTCTGAGTTTGCTTGTTTACTTGCAGACATTTCATTACCCAGCTAGGGAACATCATCAGTGCTAGAAGAGAATGGGGTTTGCTCTCTCTCTGACATTAGCTAGTTTGGATAATGAAACATCTGCAAGAAAACAACCAAGCTCAGAGAGCACCAAGGATCCTTCAAAGTGGTACCTATTTATCTACTCGCATTTGCATGCTAGATTGGCAGGAGTTGAGGCAGGAACAGGAGCTCACCCTATCACGCCGTGCTTGGGTCTCAAAACTACCAACCTTCTGGTCAACAAGCCCCACCGTCTTAACCTATCAGACACCATGCCCGCCTCTTACAAACTCAAAACGGTTCAATCCAAGTTGTGGGATGAAGCCCTCTGCCTCCAGATCTCCCATTCCTCCGTGATGGAAGGAGAGGACGAGGAGACGCTTCCTGACGCTTTTCCATCTGAACGAAGCTGGAAAAAAGGAAGCAGTCCGACGCTGACAGACAACCTCTTCCCTGTGGAGGTTCATTGTCAAGAAATGTCACAGCAGCCACCAAAAAATAAATAAACAAATAGATAAAGAGGGAAGCAGTTTTGCTCCCACTGGTTCCTTAGCGGGAACCTCGTCTACAAGACAATTTCAATGCAACCCAGCGAGAGGCGCCAGGAGACGCAAATATCCTGACATTAACCGACTTGTACTTCAAAGGAATACTCGTATCATCAGCAATGCAGAGGCTGGATTTCTTATGCCAGCCGCCTAATCAAGCTCGGTGCATTTCTACCTTTGATCAAAAACACTTTTAAGATTGCCCAGGCAAGGGTAGAAAAAACAACATCCGAATGGCCCACATCACACACCTTTCTATTACCGTGTTTCCCCGAAAATAAGACCTCCCCTGATAATAAGGCCAGTTGGGCTTTTGATTGCATGCGCTAAAATAAGCCCCATCCCTGAAAATAAGACCTCCCCTGAAAATAAGCCCTCTCTGAAAATATTTAAACACATGCGCAGCCGGTACCCACCATTTCCTCTGGTTAGGGTTAGGGAGACAGAACTGGAAAATCAGGTAAGATGGCAAGAGGAGCCCATCTTGCTCCACGCGCCCCAAAATAATAAGATCTTCCAGAAAATAAAGCCAAGTGCTTATTTCGGGATTCAAAAAAAACATAAGACAGGGTCTTATTTTCGGAGAAATACAGTATTAACATCCCATCCTGGTCCGTGATTCTGCAAATGCGGGTAAACTTTTGACTTTGTAGAAAACAAAGAAGAAGAAGGTACATTTTCCATGGGGAACGTTGACCTGGTTGGTTGGATGAGTGAGTTTTCAGGCGTCCGGATAGATTTCATTTATTCCTTTATCGGATGGATTACCTGCTTTTCATTTGAATGCAATGAAGGGTGCGGCTTCACCCAAACCAGGCCAAAATGCAGACTTCCTGGTGACCACAAGCACACCTGGGAAATCTATTCGATTGAAGGGTAGGAATCCAAAGGAGCTGGGTTGGTACAGAGGTTCAAAGCCCCTGCTCTGACCCAGCTCCCCAAACAGGACAAACCCTCTGAAGTTAACTCAAAGATTCCTTTATTAGGAGCGCCGGCAGCCCCGGCAAAAAGTTTCTCTCTCAAAGCAGGCTAACAAGTCTGTCCAGGAGGAGATGAATAATTGTCTGCCACATCTATTCCTCTCTGCCTCCTGCCTTTTATCCCCAGAGCTAGGGTGGGGCTTCGCTAGCAGCTGTGGTTCTTCCTTCTCAAGGACCGGCCCATAGATTTCCACTGCTCTCCTCTCCTCTGCCTTCTGTGCATCTATGCATCAGGCACTGGACCCATCTGTTCCTCCTCTTCATCATCAGCCACCTCCAGACCTGGGGGCTATTGACTCTCCATCTGAGGACTGATGGACAGTCCAGGCTCCACCTCTCTCTCTCTCTCTCTCTGCCAGCTCCATTCTCTCTTCCCCCTCGGAGCTCCCAGGTTGCCCTGATGCTGACCCTGATTCCCACGCCTATTTCTCCTCCTCTGATTCAGCTGCTTGGGGGGCCACAACATCACCAGGCTAGAGACTGGAAGACTGTGAATTCTAGTTCTGCGCCTTGGATGTCATGTCTGGCAGATGATTTGAGGCCAATTGCACCTTATCAGAAGGAAAAGACAAGCCAAATCTTTTTCCAAAGAAAACCGTTAGGATACTTGTTCACCAAAAGTCAAGTGTTATTCAAAGGCACCAAACCGGAGAAAACAGCATACAAAGGAATATAGCAATAGCAAAAGCCCTTAGACTTATATAGTGCTTCACAGGCCTTTACAGCCCTCCCTAAGCAGTTTACAGAATCAGCCTCTTGCCCCCAACAATTTGGGTCCTCAAAAGATGGTGTCATACCCACATTTTCGTCTATCTATTTGATAGAGGTTAAGCTTTGGAGCTTCCCTGTTAATTTGCAACCTTTCTTTTTGGCCCAATACATTTATGGGCGTAAAGGATCCATTTTGCTTCTTACACATCTTTTTTTAATTAGTTGATTGAAAGATCAAATACAGAGATACAAAGGAAAAAAAAACAGGAAAATGAGGGGAAAATAGGGGAGGAAAGGGGGAAGAGGAAGAAGTAAAAGGTAAAGGAGAGGAGAAGAAGGAAAAAAAAAACCTTCAATTCCCAACTCTTTTTGGCACAGTAAAATAAGATAATAACATACAACCTAGGAGGTAGGGAGGCCTCCTAGGCCCTAAACGGGGCACGGGAGGGCTTCAGAGAGGCCTCCTAGGCCCAAAATGGGGTGCACCCCCCCATGGCCCGTTTTCACTCTCAAGGCGGGTGCAGGAGCCCAAGTGCTGCCTGTCACACACCCCTGGCCACGCCCACCTTGGCCACGCCCACCCAGCCAGTCATTAAGGCAGAGAACCACCTGTTCAATTAATTGAATCCCATCACTGGTCGTAAGTCACCTTATCCAGTGCTGTAGACCCTTTGAATGGTCACTCAATGAACCGTCGTAAAGTCGAGGGTTGGCCGCGTTTCCCATAACCAACCTCATCCCCGTTTTTCTCCTTATCCTTCAGAGCCTCTGCTCGTTTGGACACGAGAGCATTGCCAACGCCAGGTCCATTTTCGCCAGGGAAAAATGAAAGGGCTCGGTTTAAGGAATGACAGGGTTCCCCCCCCCCTCCTCATTACGATTTCCTCGTTACCAAGCCGTCCTGTCGCATTCAATAGAGAGCGTGTTACAAAAAATAATAATCATAACCGTCCTTTTTTTGTCTTGAGCGAGCGGCATCAGCTCGCCTTAAGTGCCCCCGTCAACGGATACCAAAGTACTTCGACGTTCTCGGTGACAATTCGCACTTCTTTTCAAAAGCGAAGCTGTCTAAACGGAGCTTGTAGCTTCACTGCAACCATCTAATCTCTTCCCGTCCTTCCTTTGATGCACATAAACGCCATCACCAAATTTCATTAAGGAAAGAGAGAGAGAGAGAGAGAGAGAGAGAGAAACGAAAGAGAGAGGGGTGGAGGAGCAGGGAGAGAGAGAGAAAGAAAAGTGACTTACCCCGTAAGCACAACCACAAAATCCATCACGTTCCAGCCGTTGCGGAGATAAGATCCTTTGTGAAAAACAAAACCCAGAGCAATAATCTTGATGCCCGCTTCGAAGCAGAATATTCCAATGAAATACGGTTCGGTGTCATCCTGGGAAGGAGGAAGAAAAGGACAGCAATGTTACCAGTCTATAGATTGGCCCCAAAAAAAATGGGGTGGGGTGGAATGGAATGGAATGGAATGGAATGGAATGGAATAGAATAGAATAGAATAGAATAGAATAGAATAGAATAGAATAGAATAGAATAGAATAGAATAGAATAGAATAGAATAGAATAGAATAGAATAGAATAGAACAAGAGAAGGAATGGAATGGAATAGAATTAGCAATTAGACTTATATACCACTTCACAGTGCTTGAGCCAGTGAGGATCGAACCCCTGGCAGTCGGCAGAATTAGCCTGCAATGCTGCATTCTAACCACTGCGCCACCACAGCTCAGAATGGAATGGAATGGAATGGAAGTGAATAGAAGTGCCTACGTTCTCAGTGTAATACTTCATTCTCAGATTATCTTGTTCTTTGTCAATTGCTACAGTGGCCAAGGGTGCCTGCACTGTTTGCTTTTTATTCAGAAGGAAGGAAGGAAGGAAGGAAGGAAGGAAGGAAGGAGGAGGAAGGAGGAAGGAAGGAAGGAAGGAAGGAAGGAAAGAAAGAAAGAAAGAAGAAAGAAAGAAAGAAAAAAAGGGGAGGCAGGGAGGCAGGAGAAGGAAGGAAGGAAGGAAGGAAGGAAGGAAGAAGGAAGGAAGGAAGGAAGGAAGGAAGGAAGGAAAGAAAGAAAGAAAGAAAGAAAGAAAGAAAGAAAGAAAGAAAGAAAGAAAGAAAGAAAGAAAGAAAAAAAAGGGAGGCAGGGAGGCAGGGAGAAGGAAGGAAGGAAGGAAGGAAGGAAGGAAGGGAAGGAAGGAAGGAAGGAAGGAAGGAAGGAAGGAAGGAAGGAAGGAAAACAGCTGATACTCACCAGCCTCTCTGACATAGGTGTCTTATCTCCATCAGGGAGATGTTGCTCCAGAGCCAAAACAATGCAATTGGCTATAATCGTAGCCAGAATCATATATTCAAATGGAGTGAAGGCAACAGTTAAGGAAAAAACTCATAATGTTAATAACGGCACCAGCAGCATTCATTTTTCCCATACTGAATCTCGATCAATGATTCCGATTTTCTCAAATCCATTCTAAAGACGAAGTACATATAAAAGTTTACTGTTAGCCTCTAATTGATTACTTCAAATAAAGGTCTTGTCTAATCAAGCAGGAGGTTTTCTCTGCTTTGGAGAAGAGCGAAGAAGAAGGGGAAAAAAAGAAGAGAATCTTCTTTTGATTGTTCAGGATCTCTTGGCTGATTAAGCCAATAAAAGGAGTGATCAAAAGTTTCTCCTGCAGCTATTATATTATATGGAATAGAATAGAATTCTTTATAGGCCAAGTGTGATTGGACACACAGGGAATTTGTCTTTGGTGCATATGCTCTCAGTGTACATAAGGAGAATAAAATACATTCGTCGAGAATAAAAAGATACAACACTTAGTGATCGTCAAGGTTATTATTAAATTAAGGTGGGATTTTACTTAACGTGGTCTGCCCTCTCCAAAATTCTAAAACCTCTAAATTCTCACCAGGTTTGTTCTCAGAGATCATCTTCGCAAGCTGATAACTGATGGATAATATGAGCAATTAAAAGCAAATTCTTCCAAGTTTACAAGCTGTGGAAAGGCATCAACCTGTCCAACATTCTTTATGAAAGTTAGGTAGTAGCGGAACACGAGAACAAGTTAACCAAGCTTCGAGCTCCTTTTAAATCTTGATTTGTTTAACATCTTTTCCCCCCTCGGTTTTGGAAGTGAGCCAGAAGTGGCCGGATTCACCCAACACACACAAATATGATCACACGGACAACATCTAGTAATGATCGTGACTTACAAACCACAATCGCCACGTTCATTTCTCACAGGCCTAAGTTTGTTCTACGGGCTCTGAGAAGAAATTCCCACCGTTTTGAGTTCCTATTCTGAACTCACTACGCAAAGGCCTCCGTGTCAAAAACACAGCATAAAATTAAGCCCGTGAAGCTTGGAGAAAAAAGTCCTCCATTTCTGATCCAACTTGGAGAGAAGATCAATTTCATAAGAGGGGAAAGCAATGGTTTTTCCAATGGACCTTCTTGTCCAGGTAGAACATTCCAACATGGAACCCCATGGGACTTCAAGCAGATGAGCAGAGAGCAGAAGACAACCAAGGAGAACATTTAATGAAAAGAAGGACCAGGGGTGACATGATAGCAGTCTTCCGATATCTCAGGGGCTGCCACAAAGAAGAGGGAGTCAAGCTATTCTCCAAAGTTCCTGAGGGTAGGACAAGAAGCGATGGGTGGAAACTCATCAAGGCGAGAAGCAACCTAGAACTAAGGAGAAATTTCCTGACAGCGAGAACAATTAACCAGTGGAACAACTGGCCTCCAGAAGTTGTAAATGCTCTAAAAACTGGAAGTTTTTAAGAAGAGATTGGATACCCATTTGTCTGAAGTGGTGTAGGGTTTCCTGCCTAAGGAGGGGGTTGGACTAGAAGACCTCCAAGGTCCCTTCCAACCCTGTTCTATTCTATTCTATTCTATTCTATTCTATTCTATTCTATTCTATTCTATTCCATTCCATTCCATTCCATTCCATTCCATTCCATTCCATTCCATTCCATTCCATTCTATTCTATTCTATTCTATTCTATTCTATTCTATTCTATTCCATTCCATTCCATTCCATTCCATTCTATGTCTCCTTGCTCTCTGTCTAACCCCGACTTCTACTCTATTGATTCGATATTGTCCGGATTATCCAACCAGTTTGTGCTTTCCCCATTCATCCTCTCTAAAAAGAGAAGAGTTCCCACAGACAATTTTGCAACATGGACTGTTCTCGTTGCTGTGAGATCTTAAATTTCATCCTGCTTCAAAATCGGCTGAAGCCATTTTGGAACCTATCCTTACTCTTGTCCCAGAAGCGCTTTTTCAAAGAGGCAACTGGACTTTCTGGTTTTTCTTTGAAGGCGTTTTCGCTTCTCATCCAAGAAGCTTTTTCGGTTCTCTGATATCTTCCCCTCCTCTTTGATGTTTCGCTTCTCATCCAAGAAGCTTCTTCAGCTCTGACCGGATGGTGGGGAATGGAAGGATTTTATATTCCTTCCAGACAGCTGGTCATTTGCATCCTTTTAGAGAGTCCTTGAGGCCACTTGGAGGTTTATCTGTATCCTCTAAAACAGTGGTTCTCAACCTGTGGGTCGGGACCCCTTTGGGGGTCGAATGACCCTTTCACAGGGGTCGCCTATGACCATTGGAAGACATATTTTCGATGGTTTTAGGAATAATTTTATGGTTGGGGGTCACCACAACATGAGGAACTGTATTAAAGGGTCGCGGCATTAGGAAGGTTGAGAACCACTGCTCTAAAAGAATGCAAGTAACCAGCTGTCCGCAAGGAATAAAAATTCCATGCCAACGAAGTCAGAGCTGAAGAAGCTTCTTGGATGAGAAGCGAAACGTCTTCAAAGAAAAACCAAGCAAGTCCAGTTGCCTCTTTGAAAAAGCACTTCGGGGACAATCCTGACTTGGATGACTGAGAATCTCCATAGATATGTTTCTACTGGTTTTTTTTTTTTTTTTCCTTCGACCATCCTTTTAGCTGTTGTGAATTCTAGCTGGCTCAGCTCTGCTTTCTCGAGCTCACTTATATCCCCAGTGTTTCAGCTGGGTAAGAAAGGACAACGCAACCTGCAACCGCACTAGGTTGTTAAGAGGAAAAGCCTGTTGCTCGTTGGGCGAGAGAATTATTATCTCGGTGATTTCAGATCAAAGGAAAAACAACAGGCCCCTCCTGGGGAATTGCTTCGTGCTACACGTACAGATCAAGCGACGCACAGAGAGAAAAGACTCTCCTTAGCAACCTAACCCCAATCCCGAGTTGGAAGTTCAGAATAGAATAGAATAGAATAGAATAGAATAGAATAGAATAGAATAGATAGAATAGAATAGAATAGAATAGAATAGAATAGAATAGAACAAGCAATAAGAATAGAATAGAATAGAATAGAATAGAATAAAATAGAATAGAATAGAACAAGCAATAAGAATAGAATAGAATAGAATAGAATAGAATAGAATAGAACAAGCAATAAGAATAGAATAAATAGAATAGAACAAGCAATAAAAATAGAATAGAATAGAATAGAATAGAATAGAATAGAACAAGCAATAAGAATAGAATAGAATAGAACAAGCAATAAGAATAGAATAGAATAGAATAGAACAAGCAATTAGAATAGAATAGAATAGAATAGAACAAGCAATTAGAATAGAATAGAATAGAACAAACAATAAGAATAGAATAGAATAGAATAGAATAGAATAGAATAGAATAGAATAGAATAGAACAAACAATAAGAACAGAACAGAATAGAATAGAATAGAACAGAACAGAATAAGCTGGAAGGGACCTTGGAGGTCTTCTAGTCCAGCCCCCTGCTCAAGGAGGAGAACCTATATCATTTGAGATAAATGACTGTCTTGTCTCTTCTTGAAAACCTCCAGTTATGGAGCGCCCACAACTTCTGGAAGCAAACTGTTCCACTGCTTTATTGTTTTCGCCGTTAGGAAGTTTCTCCTTAGTTCTAGGTTGCTTCTCTCCTTAATTGGTTTCCATCCATTGTTGGATGTCTTGTCCTGCCTTCAGATGCTCTGGAGAATATTTGACTCCCTTCTTCTTTGTGGCAGCCCCTCAAATACTGGAAGATTCCTATCACGTCGCTCCTAATTCTTCTTTTCTTTAGACTAGCTAGCCCAACCCAAGTCCTGCAGCCCTTCTTCATATTGTTTTAGTCTCCAGGCCTTTGATCAACTCGGTTGCTCTTCTCTGCACTTTTTCCAAAGTCTCAACATCTTTTTTTTTTTTTTGTAGTACGGTGACCAAAATTTTGACTTCAATAAGACCAACTTCTGCCCTCCTTCGTAAAGGAGTGGGCGGGCTCCAAAACTGGCTAGCTAAGAGAAATGGGGGGGGGGGGGTTGACCATTTCAACTCCTTCCTCTGTCCAAAATCCAGCCAGGCAGAAAGATAAATGCAGGCATTTTTCTCTTGGCGCCCAACGAAGAAGCGTCTGGATTGAAAATGGGTGTCAAAAGGAGGGATGAATCTCTGTGAAAGGCTTAAGGGGAACGTGAGAAAAGCTTTGCGTTTATCCAGTGAGGGGGGGAGACAAGAATTAAGTACGGTAGGTCGCTCCGCCTTTCATTGAAAAATTCTGCAGTTTCTCTGGCTGCGCGTCCTTCCTTTAGATCAGGGGCCTGCAACCTTAAACACTCAAAAGAGCCATTTGGAGCCATTTCCCACAGAAAAGAAAACACCGGGAGCCACAAAACCCTTCCCGTGCCTGACTATTTCTTGAGCGGCCACAAAACTAGCCTATGTAGTTGAATTCAACGTTCTGTTTTCTTTTGAAACTTTTCTTTTCTTGGATTTATCCATGGTTGGCCTACCGGGGGTTGAAAAACTCAATAAATCGCGTGTCGCACATTGGCAGTTGTGACGCATATTTAGAGTGCCAGGGAGCCGCAGCAGAGGGGTGAAAGAGCCACATGCGGCTCCAGAGCCACAGGTTGCTGACTCCTGCTTTCGATTTAAAGATTTGAAGAAGGGAGATTCCTCAGATTAGGAAAAGCAGGCAAGATCAAAAGGTTGGGGACAAACAAACCCCTCTTTGGGCTATCTGGAGAGTCCTTGGTTTTTCCATTCAACCCCCAAGGCTTAAGAAAAAAAAGAAAAGTCTGTCTTAAAGCTGTACAATTTAACAGTAACAGAGTTGGAAGGGATCTTGGAGGTCATCTAGTCCAGCCTCCTGCTCACGCAGGAGCCCTGTACTAGGGATTCGAACCGCTGACCTTTTTTGATTGACAAGCTCAGCGTCTTAGTCACTGAGCCACCTAGTCAGGCTCATAGTCACAAGTAGTCCTTGACTTAACAACCGTTCATTTACTGACTGCTCAAAGGGACAGCGGCCATGAAAAGAAAGCGACTCATCGCCATTTTTTCACATTTCAAACCATTGCAGCATCCCCCACGGCCAACCTTCGGATGCTTGGCAACTAGTTTGTGTTTATGACGGTTGCTGCGTCCAGGAAGTCACATGATTTCCCCTTTTGCGACCGTCCGGCAAGCCAAGCCCACGGGGGGAAAGCCAGATTCACTTCACAACCTGGTTCCTCACTTAACAACGGCAGCGCTTCCTTTCACCGCCGGAGCAAGAAAGGTCGTAAAACAGGGCAAAGCTCGCTTCGCAACCATCTCGCTTAACGACGGAAAGGTTGTTCTCCGTGGTGGTTGTAAGACAAGGATGGCCTGTGTTTAGATCGGGTGGAAGGGTGGAGCCAGGGAGGCTGCAATGGATGAAAACCACAACCGACAACGCCACCATCCACAAGCAATAAGATCCGATCAAAATGGTACTAAAATAAATTTTTTTTTAAAAAAAATGCCAGCCAGAGAAATTGGGCAGAAATTCTCAAGCCTGCTGAGTAGGAGGTAGGAAAAAAAGAGTCTTTTTTTTTTTAAGGGGAAATACTTCTGAGATATTTAACATTACTCTGGTTTGAGTAATACAGATTTGCCAAGGATAATAATCCTCACAGGTCAAAAATACCAGCCAGTCTCTGAATTAGCTATTAAATGGGATATTCCCACGCATCCAATTTCAAACGGGAATATGTTTTATGGTTAGGATGCGGCCAATTTAAGGAGATCATCTTTCTCCATCCTCTCTCTATTTCTTCTTCTTCCCCCCCCCCCCACAAAGTCTGAATTTAACCATCAGGCCAACATTGTGATCTGTTCGGACCGTTGATTAAGCCACCATGGACAGAAAGTGCAAATCCTACCAAGACACAAACCACGGCTTACAAAACCCTAATCGATGGCCTCCCGTAACAAAGTGGCTTGTTTGCGCATAGGTTTCTTCGGCTGAGGCGGCTAGTTGGTTGCGTTCCCACCTTGCATTAAGCCACAAATCCAGGTTTAGGAAGCTACAAAGCTCAGGTTGCAAACAATTAGCAATAGCAGCAGATCCCAAATCGCCTTGTAGCTCACCAGGGGCAAATGTAAGATTGCAGCATATTGATTTTTTGCAACAACAACAACAACAAAAAAAAATGTTTAGGATTTTTGTCGGTGGTAAGCCAGCAGTGGGGAAAAATGGGAAGACTCCCCTTCCCTCTCTTTCTAAACAAACGGGGGAAAGTCGAACTGACACCAGAGGAGGGAGAAATTAAAAAACAGCTTCTTCCTTTCAAGAGAGAAAGAGGGGGAAAAAAATCTATTTTCCGAAACACCAGAAGGGCAAGACAAGAAGCGACGGATGGAAACTAACCAAGGAGAGAAGCAACCTAGAACTAAGGAGAAATTTCCTGACAGTGAGGACAATAAACCAGTGGAACAACTTGCCTCCGGAAGTTGTGAATGCTCTATCAATGGAAGTTTCCAAGAAGAGATTAGAGAACCATTTTTGTCTGAAATGTTATCGGGTTTCCTGCTTGAGCTTGTCTGAAATGGTATTGGGGTTGGACTAGAAGGCCTCTAAGGTTTCCTTCCAACTCTCTTATTCTTGTTCTGTTCCAAATATCAGACAGCTGTCTGGATCATCTTGATCTAGCATGCTAGGATGAGCTAAGGAACAAACCTCAGCAGGGCGTTGAATGGGAATCCAATAATACTCTGAAAAGGCTGGGGGTGGGGGAAGGAAACCAGACAGGGTACATCTAAACCAGAACCGCCCTAGACTAGAGGTAACAAACGGATGAACAAAAATGCAGCAAGTGGGAATGGAAAAAGGGAAACTCTGTAGGCATTTGGGCAACCTCTTAAAAGTCTGAGCTCCCAGGAGCATCCATAAACACACCCAGCCCACATGTAACAGATGCATCTCTAGGAGAACAATTCTCACAATCAAAAGTGGACTTCTGGTCAATGGGGGTGGAGACCTCTCACCCTGCTATGGGAGGGGGGGGGGAACTCACCCATGCATTCTCCCCAACCCCCCAAAAAACACCTCCTTTCCTTGCAAAGGAAACAAAGCAGAAAGAGGTAGCAAAGCAGATTTTTTTCTAGTCTAAGAGGGACTCAGAAGCAGCTCAGGGGCTGGAGAAGGGACGGAGAGACCTCCCGGCCCCCCAAACCGCCTCCCTTTTCCCGGAAACCCCTCGAAATCTCTACTGCTCCCCTTCCCCCAAAAGTTTGGGAGAACCCCCCCCCCCCTTTAGCTGCCTGCCACGGATTAGAAGGGTCCCCTCGGGGCCAGCATGCCGACACGCCCATCCCCAAAGCTGGAGCCCTCCTGCCCACACCCAGGAAAGAGACAGTGGCCCTCCTTTCCCACATCCACGCGCGTCCCATGGGGGGTGGGTGGGAGGGAGGAAGGAGGGATGGTCCCAGGGATGCAGAGAAGGGGCGTGCATGCGTGTGTGTGTGAGTGTGTGATTGTGTGTGTGTGTGTGATTGTGTGTGTGTGTGTGTGTGTAGAACCCCGAGCTCCCCCTCCCCACCCATCCCCACCCCCACGATCCCAGCTCCGGCAAGGATATGGCCACTCCGTGATGCGCTTGGCGTATTTGCGGATCACGTTGTCCTCGCTGAAGATGAAGAGGGAACGGTTGACTGTGAAACAATTCTGTTTGACCGGAATGGGGTTGTAAAGAGCCATTGTCCGGGCCCTCTGGGCCTTGGTCTGCTTGTACATCTGGGGCCGCGGAGGTCCCGGTTGTCCCGGGGGTCCCTGGCGGCTGCTGCCGCGGGCCCCGCCGGGCCCCGGGGGAGCCCCCGCGCCGCCACCTCCATAGCGGCTGGGCAGGTCCTCTCCGAAGCGAGCCATGCTGGTGCCCCTTCTCCAAGCGCGCGGTGCTGGCCCTCCGAGCTGCAAAGACGCATCCCAGCGCCAGGAGGGAGGGAGGAAGCCTGGGCTTCTGGTGGTAGCGCTGGCGGCGGGGCTCTGCTGCTGCTGTTGCTGCTCCTCTGGCTGGTGGTGGCGAAGGAGGGCGGGCGGGCTGCGGCTCGGCTCTGGAAGCGGCGGCGGGGAAGATTCAAGGCGCCGCCGCCGCCGCCGCTCAGGGGCGAGGCTCGGCGAGGCCGCCAAGCGCCCAAGGCGGAGGCGAGGCTGGGGTCTCCCAGCTCCGGCTGGAAGCCGAGCCGAGCCGCATCAACTTCCCACCCGGGAGCCTCTTTTCCTCCACCCCAGCATGGCGCGGCACGCCAAGAAGGCAGCCGGGCTCCCCCCGCCGGAGCTGGGGGGCGAGCCGCAGAGACTGGCGAAGGGAGATCCAGAAGGGGTTGGGAAGCTACTTAGCTTGCGTGGGCCTCTCTCTTCTTCTTCTTCTCCTTCTTCCTCCTGTTTCCTGAGGTTACGAGAGATGCTCTTCTGCTCCGGGTTCCCAAGGCTTTTCTCCTGGCCGGGGACGGGGGCGGCTGGCTGGCTGGCTGGGTAGGGAGAGGGGGTCGTCGCCGACAGCCTTGGAGAAAGCGAAATGCAAACGTCAAAAGCAACCGGTTAGTGAACCTCGCCCCTTCCAAAAAAAAAAAAAAAAAAATATGCAAAAAAAAATAAAAAATGCACAGAGCCAGCTGACGATCGGGAAGCCAATCAGCGATGCCAGCTCCACCCGACTCCGCAAAGGGTACCCAACGAAGCCCCATATCAATAACGGGGAAGGGAGAGGAAGGATCCGCCCCTTCTCCAAGGCTCGGCGATCGAAGAGCGGGGGGGGGGCGTCTTTGGAGAGCCAAGCCTTTCCTTCCTTCCCTTCCCACCCACCTATCCCCCCCTTTTTTTCTCTTTCTCCACGTCGCCTCCCCACCTGCTTGTGTGTTTTAAGCTTGGAGCCTTCAAGGAGCCCTGGGGTGGGGGTGGGGACGCTGGAAAAGAAAAGGTGGTGGGGGGGAAGGAAACACGGAGGATGGGACACGCGAGCCACGGAAGGCTTGGGGAAGGACCAAGGGAGGAGACAAACGGATGAAGAACAAGTTGGCCAAGGGAAGAGGCTTGGAAAGACGGGAGCCTGGCTACGGGAGCTGTCCAGGTGCTGAAACGAAGGCGCTCGAAAAACGCATGCCCCCATAGGCGCCTTTCTACTTTTCTTCACTCGATTTCCCAGCTTGCGGCTTTCCTAAAGGTTTGATTTTCCTAGAGTGCCGAGGGAAAGGAAGGCCCCCCAAACCACCTTAGATCCTTCCGCTTGCCGCCAGTTCTGAAGAGGTCCCTTAAAGAGTCCGGCAAGGGTTGGCTTGGGGTTTTGGCTTGAACCGCGCTTTGTGGTGGTGGGGATGAGTTACGATGACCAGGGTTGACCCTGGCACGAAGCCAGAGACAGATTTAAAGGCCGACGTTGTGAAGTCAAATTTGTACGGCCTGATTTCGTACCTCCGATCCGAAAAACCTAACGGGGTTCGCTAAGGATTGAGTGAGATGGGTGAATCTTTTTTTTTTTATTTATATGCCGCCCTTCTCCGGAGACTCAGGGCGGCTTACAATGCGCTAAGCAATAGCCTTCATTCTTTTGTATATTTATACAAAGTCAGCTTATTGCCCCCACAAACTGGGTCCTCAATTTACCTACCTTTGAAAGGATGGAAGGCTGAGTCAACCTTGAGCCTTGGCGAGATTCGAACCTGCAATAATTGCAGGCAGCTGGTCTTAATAACCAGCTTAATAACAGGGTGTCTTAGACCACTGTACTACCAAGGCTCTTGTCGGCAAATTGTTGATCGTTAAAATCTGTCCTTCTCATTCTTGAAAAGACTTTAGTCGTCGGCATGTAGAATGATACCTGTCTTTGCTGGGAATAATGGCCAATCTTGAAGATTTGTATCCCTCTTCCATCCCACACATAGAGATACCAAAAAAAAAAAAAAAAAGAAAACCTTTATGAAGTCATGAATAGTTTTCAGGCCTACTCAATAATCAACCTGATTCTATCTGCATAATTATAGTCGTCAACTTACAACCACAATTGAGCCCAATGTCACTTAGTTCTGTTGCTAAGTAAAACAGTTGTTGAGCTTTGACCCATTTTACGGCCCTTCTTGCCACCGTTGTTAAGTCAATAACTGCAGTTGCTAAATCAGCAACATAGTCATTGAGCGAATCTGGTTTTTTCCCCTTTGTCTTTGCTTGTCATAAGGTCACAAAGGGAGATCACAGGACCCTGGGTTACTGTCACTGTCATAAATATGAGCCAGTTGCAAAGCGTCTGAATTTTGATCACATGACTGCGGGGATGCTCCAACGGTCATAAGTGTGGAAAATAGTCCTAAGTTGTAACTTCAGTGCTATCATAACTGGCCACTAAACAAACTGTTGTAAGTCGAAGATTACCTCGTGCCAAAAACAGTCCTATGCTCCTGAGCATGTCTAATGGTGGATGAAAACCAACCTCCCCTCCATCAAAAAACCAGAATTGCCTTCCTTCAGGCTGCCCAACTGAGCTACCCTTTCCAAAGAACTGTTTGAACATGCAGATAAATATTTAGACTCTGTTCCCTTTCATTTTCGGGTTAACGCCCTAGGATCAAAAGCAGAAGCCAATCACAGTTCCAACTTGTCTCATGTGCCCAACATTTCTAATATCAGCTAAATCAAGACCACATCTGGAATACGGCATCCAGTTTTGGTCACCACACTATAAAAAAGATGTTGAGACTGTAGAAAGAGTGCAGAGAAGAGCAACCAGGATGATTAGGGGATTGGAGGCTCAAACATATGATGAACGGTTGCAGGAACTGGGCATGGCTAGTCTAGTGAAGAGAAGGACCAGGGGAGACAGGATAGCAGTGTTCCAATATTTGAGGGGCTGCCACAGAGAGGAGGGGGTCAAGATATTTTCCGAAGCACCCGAAGGCCAGACAAGGAATAATGGATGGAAACTGATCAAGGAGAGATTCAACCTAGAAATAAGACAGTGAGAACAATCAACCCATGGAACAGAAGTTGCCTTCAGAAGTTGTGGGAGCTTCATCCCTGGAGGCTTTCAAGAAGAGACTGGGCTGCCATCTGTCAGAAATGGTGTAGGGTCTCCTGCTTGGGTGGGGTTGGACTAGATGACCTACAAGGTCCCTTCCAACTCTGCCATTCTGTAATCTGTAAACCTTCTGCCTGATTCTTTTTATGCAGAGGGAAAAACAAAGAAGAGCCGTCAGCAGAAAGAACCACCAGAAAGAGTCACAAGTGCAAAACCTGAGATAGTCTGTCCTCGGACTTAAATATATGACTCCAACGATATTCTTATGCCATTATGAGAACACGGCAGGCTGTGGATGCTATCTTTGTGTTGACATCATCTGAGGCCACCAAAACATCAAGGCTACCTTTTTTTTCACCAAAGCTAGCAGATCCACAACGTTCAGGAGAAACTAAGAAAGAAATTATGATTTGCTTGCCTGGATCTCCTGAACATTGGAGGCCTCCATTGTTTGGGGGGGGGAGATGGTGTGGATGGCGTGATGGCATCAAATGATTTCACTGCAATGTGCATGACATCCCTGGCTCCACCGTTCTGTAGAACCCTATAGTTTGCTTCCCTGTTTCTCCTGAAGGTTGGGGTTATGGTCCGCCTGCAGCCTGCAGAGCTGGCAGCGGAGTTGGACAGCGATGAGGCTGAGGAAAAACATGGGCCAGTCCTGGAGGCTGGGGACGGCCGGATGAGGACTCTGCGTCAGAGGCAGAGATGGGGCCAGGGCCATCGGGGAGTGATGTGCGGATTCTGGAGCCTCCAGAGGCTGACAGTAGAGAGGCAGAGGAACAGGAGGAGCCTGTTCCTAGTGCACGTATGAGAAGAGCTGCCAGAAGGCAGGAGCAGATAAAGCAGAGAGGACGACTGAGGAGTAAGGCCAAGAGATGATTGGCCCCTCCCATAAGGCTTAAAAGACCAGCAACGGCTCTTGGCCTGTTTGCCGGAAAACAACGTTGAGAGATTTGCTTCTTGTTTCACTGTATTCATTTCTTGTCAGCGTCTTCTGCTTCTTGAACTTTTGCCAAGAAAAGCCGTTGGCAGTTTGCCTAATTATCCCAAGGTCAGTGATAAACTGAGGAATGGTGTTTTGAAGAATTAGTTTTAATTTAGTTTGGACTACGCTGAGAATGAGTTAATTCTCAGCTGTTCTAATAAAGTCTGTTTGTTTTGGATTTAATACTAACTACTTGGGCCTGGGTCACAACAGTTGGTGGCCTCCCTAGACCTTGTTAATGTTTTGATGGCATCAAGATGTTGTCAACACAATGTGCACCGACATTCCTGTCTCCTACTTTCATAGACCCTTCTATTTTAATTCTTTGCTTTCTCCTGAACTTTGGGGACCTCCTAATTTTGCAAAACGAAGACTGTATTGATCTCATGATGGCATCAGTTGATGTCATTGCTATGTTCATGACATCCCTTGCTTTTGTGGCCCGCCAGCAGCCAGCAGAGCTGAAAGCAAATTCGGACAGTGAGGAGGTTGGGGAGGAACGTGGGCCAGTCTTGGAGTCTGGGCAAGGCTCAGACAAGGGCTCTGCATCGGAGGCAGAGAGGGGGCCAAGGCCATCTGGTAGTTCTTTGCTGCCTCTGGAGTCTCCGGAGTTTGACATCAGCGAGGCAGAAGAACAGCGTGAGCCTGTTCCCAGTGTGCGCATGCACAGAGCTGCCAAGAGACAGGAACAATTAAGGAAACAGGATCGACTTGGAAGTAAGGCTTGGAGATGATTGGCCCCTCCCATAAGACATAAAAGAGAAGCAAACGGGACGTGAGGTTTTGCAGGAAGCAATTAGTTCATCTGGCCGATTCAAGATTTGAAACTTGTTTGTGACTCTGTACCAAGTTTGGCCTCGCCCTGCGTCTGGAAATGAGCTCTCTTGGCAGCGTTCCATGTGAGATAGGTGGGGTGTTGATAACCTTCCTCTGAAAGACTGTTTATCAAGCCTTGCGGACTGTAAATAAAAATAATTTACAGCCGTATGAATTAAAGAGGTTTGCCGGGACTAAGTTTGTACTGTTACTTTCTAGGGAAGCGTAGTTCAGAACACTTCCTCTTCCTCTTCATTGACTCCTATAGTTCACTTCCTTGCTTCTTCCAAACATTGGGACTTCCAAGCTTTGGTTCAAAAGATGGTATTGCTGCCACGATGGCATCAAGGCAATGTCACCATCACATGCATGACATCCCTCTATTTCGCAGACTCTTTGCCTCACATTGGGGGACTGCCTGCTTGGGGAAAAAAATGCCAGGGTGACATCATGCCACATTCCCATAACGTTGTCCCCAATGTACACATTGCCTGGGGAAGAGGCTGACTTTTCTGCCTCCCTGCTTGGCATCCTGCCAGCTTGGAACTCCAGAAACGTTTGGATCCATCTGGCCCAGATTTTGCAAAAAAATTAAAAAAAAAAATTGGTCTGTTCGGAGCTTCAGGTTGGCCTCTTTGCCATTGAATTGGGAACAGACTTACACGAAGAATCACGCACAACCAAAACTTTTTTTTTTATGATGACCAAATGTATTAAAACATATTACTCTGACTTCGGTTATAGCCCATCCCTTTTCGTCAATGCAGTCTTCTCAAGTCTTCCCAGATAACCATCTCTGGATTTGGGCTCCCCCACCCCCCACTCCAGACAAGGCACAAACAGTGCCACCAAAAAGGAAATTAAAAAAAAGAGAGACGAGTCGCCTTTTTCTCTCTCCTGGGGCTGCGGAGACGGATCACGAGCCGTTTATCAGAAAAGATTTGAGCTAATATTCCTTGCAAGACGAAGCCTCCGGAGTGAGGAAATAGCTCGCCTCTATGCAGGCAAGATTGGACGACAATTCCAACTTTGCCCGGCTTCTCATAACTTACAGCAAAATGAAGAGTCCCGGAGTCGCACGTCCGTCTGGACTGGTTGGAGACAAGACACAATTTCAGTAGGCACCATTTTCAGCACCCACCCACAGCAACTCAATAATAGCTGTTTCTCAGCCGTGTTGTGGCCCCATCATCACACGGTTTGGAGAAGTTGGAAGCAGGACCGTCCCGATAGGGATTGGCACGTCTCCCTTCGCATGTTTGGAAAAGCCAGAGGGCTGAGGACGATGCAGTCCCAGGCACCTCAGGCATAGGAAGGAAGGAAGGAAGGAAGGAAGGAAGGAAGGAAGGAAGGAAGGAAGGAAGGAAGGAAGGAAGGAAGGAAGGAGATGGAAATGAGAGGAAGGTGGGAATGAGAGGAAGGAAGGAAGGAGGGAAGGAAGGAAGGAGATGGAAATGTGAGGAAGGTGGGAATGAGAGGAAGGAAGGAAGAACGGAGAGAAGGAAGGAAGGAGATGGAAATGAGAGGAAGGTGGGAATGGAAGGAAGAAGAATAGAGGGAAGGAAGGAGGGAGATGGAAATGTGAGGAAGGTGGGAATGAGAGGAAGGAAGGAGATGGAAATGTGAGGAAGGTGGGAATGAGAGGAAGGGAGGGAGGGAGGAAGGAAGGAAAAAGAAGGGAGGGAAGGAAGGAGATGGAAATGAGAGGAAGGTGGGAATGAGAGGAAGGAAGGAAGGAAGAAGAATGGAGGGAAGGAAGGAGATGGAAATGTGAGGAAGGTGGGAATGAGAGGAAGGAAGGAAGGAGATGGAAATGTGAGGAAGGTGGGAATGAGAGGAAGGGAGGAAGGAAGGAAAAAGAAGGGAGGGAAGGAAGGTGATGGAAATGTGAGGAAGGTGGGAATGAGAGGAAGGAGGGAAGGAGGGAGGGAAGGAAGGAAGATGGGAATGTGAGGAAAGTGGGAATGTGAGGAAGAAAAAGGGAGGGAGGGAGGGAGATGGGAATGAGAGAGGAAGGGAAGGAAGGAGAAAAAAGAAGGGAGGATTTTTGGAGAATCAGACCAATAAACAGTTATTCTATAACCAAATAGAATTCTTCACCGCCAGCAGACCTGGAAAACAATTGAAAAACCAAATCCTGACCTCTTGGGATCTGTTCAGAGAATAACTACACAAACAATATTCACCCTTGGTGCAGTGCAAATTTGATCATTTTTTAAATGATAAAAAGCTTGGATCGTCCCGATGCATTTCCCCCACCCGTTTATATTACCGGCAAGCCCAAAATACAGAGTCAATTGAAAATACGGCTCGTTTCTTTGCCGAGATCTTTCGGATTGGAATCGGCTGTTTCAAACGGAGATACGAATCCTGAATTGCTGGTGCCGAGATCCACTAAAACATGAAGAGATTTACGATGGAATTGCACACACCCAGAAAGCCTTGGCACATGGTAGTCCTCGACTTACGGCCGCTTAACGACCATTTGAAATGACGGCAGAGCTTGAGAAATTTCCTACATCTGCTGGTGCTTGGCAAACAATCCTCCATTTGCAATTTGTCTGCAGCATCCCCACCATCTTACCAATTTCCCCCTCCCCTGGAAATCTGCATTTCTTTCCGATTTCCAGCAAAAAAAAAGGAGAAGAAGAAGAAGAGAGTTTTGGCTTTAAAATGTAAAATTTTTGCTTTTTAAAAAAAAGTGGCCTGTTTTTACGACGACTGCGTAGGCTTCACGACCATCGCAAAAAGTAAAACAAAAATGTTGCCAAATCAGTCACGTCATGATCCATTTTACGACCACAATGACTTAATGCCGGTCGTTACACCGAAGACGGCCTGGACAGGAAGTCCTCGACTTAAACAATGGTTCGTTTAGTGACCGTTCGAAGTTAGAACGGTGCAGGGAAAAAAATCTTAGCACCGTTTTTTACATGTATGACTGTTGCAGACTTCCCCATGGTCACCTGATTGAAATTCAGACACTTGGGGCAACCGACTTGTATTTACGACAGTTGCAGTGTTCCCGGCGGTCGGGGGATTCTCCTTTAGCGACCTTCTGACAAGCGAAGTCGATGGGGGAGGGGAGCCGGATTCACGTAATAACCCTGACTTTTAACCGCCGCAGAGATTCATTTAACAACGATGGCCAGGACGGTCGCGAAACAGGAAGAGCAAAATTCATGTAACAAACGTCTCGCTTCGCGACAGGAATTTGGGGTTCCCTTCTGGTCGTAAGTCCGAGGACTGCCTGAATTCCGCTCGAGACCGGGGAGCAAAGAATCAAGGTTTTTTTTTTTTAAAGCACTTTTTTTTATTATTATTATTGATCTCATTGAAAACAGAACAAGGAAATGACAGAGCTGTGGGGGGGCCTTCAGTGCGCCCCTTAAAACTTGTCCAAACATTGAACAGAAAACGAATGAAACGGAGGGGAGGGAAGGAGAGAGACAGAGAGAAAAAGAGAAATAACACCCAGTCATATGAACGGTTTAGAAGAGTTGCATCAAGAGAAAAAATAAAAGGGGGAGGGGGGGAAGACCCCAAAACCTGATACTGCACTAATTACAGTATTGAAAGATATATGTGGGAAAAAAAAAAAGGAAAGGAAAAAAAAGAAAAATAATAATTAAATGACCTCTTCGATCATCACGCAAAAGGCGATGACCCATTTATGCTCACTACCGTACAACGTATTTGGGAAGGGGAGGTTAAAAAAAAGGGGGGGGGAAATCCGGTTAGGTTGGGGTTTTTATTTTTATTTTTTTCTGTCCCTGCGTTTCATACTAAAATCGCTTTGTTCTTTTTTTTTTTTGTCTTTTCTTTTCTCTTTTTTTGTTTGTTTGTTTTTTTTTTTGTCCTTTTTATTATACAACTGAAATTTATATTCACGTAGTGAGTAAAAATCGCAAAGAGAGAATTCAGCACCGTGAAATTGCTCGGGTGGGTGAGTGGGTGGGCGAGGAAGAGGAGGAGGAGGAGGAGGAGGAAGAGGACGCCGCCGAGGGGAGGGGGGAGAAGGAAGGGGACTCGTCCGTTCAACACCCCCAACTCTCGTCCTCCCGCTGTCCACCCCCCCCACCCTCCACCCCTAATTGATTACAAAATAAACTCGGCGCGATCCAACTTCGGCAACGGGTAGCTTTCGAAGAGGAAAGAGTTAGAGGCTGGTTCCCAGGAAACAGGAATGGCACAAAATCTCCAGGTGCTTGCAAAATCCTCCAGCCTCGAATTAAGAAATGCCCCCCCCCAAAAAAACGGGTCTCTTAAGAATATCATTTTTTTTTTCTCCTTAAGGATGCCGCACCCCGAAAACCTCCCGCCCCAAAGTTTCCTCTTCTGATCTTGGAGTTAGTGTCATTGAAAAGAGGATTCCTATACACGAGAGGGAAGAGGCGGGGAAGGAAAAAAAATAAAATAAAAATAAAATTATTTTAAATGTTAAAAAATAAAAATAAGAATAAGAATAAGAATAATAAGAACAATAACGCTGCGGGGATAGAGTAAGGAGGAGCTGTACCCGAGGACTGGGGTATATAACGGAGAAATTCCAGATGATCGCTCCCCTTGACCTGGGGGACCGAGGGACGAATCCAGAATTTATCGAACTCGTCTCTGTTCCAAAGCCCGGGCAGCCAGCAAATGAGTGGGTGGGAGGGAAAATTCAACAGCAAGCCAAAAAAAAATAATAATAAAATTTAAAAAAATCTTTCCCGGATGTGTGCCAAAGCAGGCGCAATTCTCCGAGACTCTCCGCAGAGTTTGTCCCCCCCGCTCGCCAACTGGGAGCGACGGGGTTTGTGAGCCGTCCATTTCAACGTTCCTTGTTTCCAACGAGGAGGGGAAGGGGGCTTGGAGAACACTTATCACATTAAAAGTGGGGGAAGGAAGAGAGAGAGAGAGAGAGAGAGAGAGAGAGAGAGAATCCTCCTTCTGCCACCCCGGAGCGGGCCACGGCGAGGCTGCCTTCCCCCTGCCACGTCGCGAGAGGGAAGGGAAGGAAGGTGGGAGGGAAGGAAGGAAGCTGGGCCGCCACCGTCCACACACTCCAAAAGGGGAACCAGTTACGGCGGACACGGGCTCGCCGAGAAAAAGGGCAGAACGAAACCGATGCAAAGCATCGTCTCTGATGTCACAGCCGGGCTCGGGCTCTTCAGGGAAGGCCTCCCAAAGCAGGAGGGGGCGCCAAGGCAGCTGAACTGGTGTCCGGGAGTCTGTTCTCGGTGGTCTCCTGCGAGGAAGCGGTGGCGGTGGTAGCAGCGGCGTCGGCCGCCGCCGCCGCACTGGCCTGCCGCTGAGCCAGGACGGCGCTCGAGTGCCTGCATTTCGGCGAGTCGCAGAGACAGCTGAAGTATTTGGCTTTAATGTTCCAGAATCTCTCGCCATAGTCGAACCTGCGGAAATAGGAACGGTGAGTAAGTGATCACTTACTAAAAATCGTTTGTGTGTGTTTATTAAGGGGAGGAATTTTTTTTTTTGGTATCTTTTCTTTATGTTTTTTTAGTATTTGTTCAGTGGCTAAGACACTGAGCTTGTCGATCGAAAGGTCGGCAGTTCAGCAGTTCGAATCCCTAGCACTGAGTAACGGGGTGAGCTCCCCTTACTTGTCCCAGCTTCTGCCAACCTAGCAGTTCGAAAGCACGAAAAAAAAAAAGCAAGTAGAAAAACAGGGACCACCTTTGGTGGGAAGGGAACAGCGTTCCGTGCGCCTTTGGCATTGAGTCATGCCGGCCACATGACCACGGAGACGTCTTCGGACAGCGCTGGCTCTTCGGCTTTGAAACCGAGATGAGCACCACCCTGTTAAGAGTCAGGAACGACTACCACATATGTGCAAGGGGAACTTTTACTTTTATAGTTTTTATCTGTCGTCCGTCTGTCTGTCTGTCTGTCTGTCTGTCTGTCTGTCTGTCTGTCTATCTATCTATCTATCTATCTATCTATCTATCTATCTATCTATTATCTACCGTGTTTCCCCAAAAACGCTCAAAAAAGTCCAATTGGGGTTATTATCAGTGGATGCCTTATTTTGGGAGAAACAAGGTATCTATATTTTCTCTCTCTCTTTCTATATCCTATCTATCATCTATCTTATCTATCAGATAGATAGATAATCTATCTATCTATCTATCAGATAAATAGATAATCTGTCTATCTATCTATCTATCTATCTATCTATCTATCTATCTATCTACCTACCTACCTACCTACCTATCTATCATCTATCTACCTACCTACCTACCTACCTACTTATCTATCTATCTATCTATCTATCTATCTATCTATCTATCTATCTATCTATCATCTAACTATCATCTACCGTGTTTCCCCCAAAATAAGACCCTGTCTTATATTTTTTTGAACCCTGAAATAAGCGCTTGGCCTTATTGCCATGCACTTAAAAGCCCGATTGGGCTTATTATCAGGGAGATGCCTTATTTTGGGGGAAACAGGGTAGCAACGCAAGCTCTTTCTTTGAGAAGAGGTGGGAGAACGGATGTGCCGCTGTTACAGGACCAAAATGGGGGCATTAAAATGCAGCCATTTAAACAAGGGAAACATCAGGAAGGGGGCTAAACAAGGTTCCCTCTTCTCTCCCCTCCCCACCCTTGACCTCCGTTTCTCCACTTCTGCTTCTGGGACAAAGCGCCCATACCCAATTTCTTCTCCCGCCTCTATGTGTCTGCTGCTGAAGAAGGCGATTCTGGGGAAGCGCAGATCCTGGTGGGACATGAAGACTCGCACGGCGATGAGGTTGGGCTCGCAGAAGTGGTTAATGAAGCGGCTGACGTTGCCGTAGAAGCGAGCGTCGATGCAGTAGACGTCCCTGTCCTGGAGAAGAGAAAAGGGGACGAATGTTACGGGGGGTAAAAGAAAGGGAAAAGACGACAGCAGAGGCTTTTGAAACGCTTGGCGTTGTGGCCTGATTTAAGGGTCAGGATCGGATCTGGCTCCTGACTCCCAACTGCTCTTGATCCAAAAGGCAATAGAAGAATAGAAGTTACAACAAGGAAACAAGGAAAGAAGGGAGGGAGGGAGGAAGGAAGGTCCTCAAATAAAGCCAACCAGAATTTCGAGATGGAATTTATCTGAGCAGAAACCATCCAAGGCAATGGCAAAGGAGGAGGAAGAGGGGAGGAAGGCAGGGGTAAGGGGTAGTAGCAGAAGGAGGAGGAAGAAGAGGGAGGGAGGGAGGGAGGGAGGGAGGGAGGGAGGGAGGGAAGGAAGGAAGGAAGGAAGGAAGGAAGGAAGGAAGGAAGGAAGGAAGGAAGGAAGGAAGGAAGGAAGGAAGGAAGGTCCTCAAAGCCAATCAGAATTTTGAGATGGAATTTCTCTGAGCAGAAAACACCCAGGGCAATGGCAAAGGAAGAGGAGGAGGAGGAGGGGAGGAAGACAGGGGTAAGGGGTAGTAGCAGAAGGAGGGGAAAGAGGGGGAGGAGGATGGAGGAAGAGGGGGAGAAGGAGAAGGAGAAGGAGAAGGAGAAGAAGGAGAAGAAGGAGAAGAAGGAGAAGAAGGAGAAGAAGAAGAAGAAGAAGAAGAAGAAGAAGAAGAAGAAGAAGAAGAAGAAGAAGAAGAAGAAGAAGAAGAAGAAGAAGAAGAGAAAAAAAAATCAGGCCACCTTCATACAATAACCAAGAATCCCACTTCCAGCTGGATCTGAGCAAAAGTACTTTAAAGCAATCACGCGAAGCACATGAGGCTCAGTTCAAGGAATGGCTGATGGGGGGGCTGGTACTCCCACCATGTCAAACCTCCCATTTGTGATTGCTGCAGTTATTCACTTACACCCCCTCCACTTCATAGCAATTTGTCTGAATGAGTTTGCGACACAATCAAAGCAAAGAAGATCAAATGGCAGTTTAGTGTTTATACCTTGAAACGGCAGTGTCGGATTTAGAACTGCTGATTTTGTCTCAGAGTTTCTCTCTCTCTCTCCCCCCCCCAACATCTTGCTTTCTTTGTCTTTCTCTCTCTCTCTCCCTCTCTCTCTCTCTCTTTCTATCTCTCTCTGTCTCTCCCTCCCTCCCCTGCTTTGATGCAGGTAAACAGTCTGAAAATGTGAAATTGTGTTTTTAGTTTCTCAGAAGGACCGGATCCTTTCTCCTGCTCCGTCTTCGGTTCCTTACATTGGCCAGCCTAAAATCCTCCGTGGTCCCCATTAATTTATTTTTATTTTATGTCCCGAGTTTCCTCGGGACAGCGTAAAACGCACTCTCTCCTCCGATTTTTCTCCATCACAATTTTTTTTTTTTAAATTTGATTTATATGCCGCCCTTCTCCGGAGACTCAGGGCGGCTTACAATGCATTAAGCAATAAGCTTCATACTTTTGTACATACCTGCTTAGTAGGGCTTTTTGGGCCCCCCTGAGCGGTGTTCTTTTTTATACAAAGTCAGCTTATTGCCCCCGCAAACCGGGTCCTCATTTTACCTACCTCGGAAGGATGGAAGGCTGAGTCAACCTTGAGCCTGGTGAGAATTGAACTCGCAGTAATTGCAGGCAGCTGGCACATTCAGTAAGGTTCAGAACAGTACCCTTTGCCTCGAGGTGGAGCATGGAATCTGTAATAGCCTCGTGGCCTCGAGTTGGGTAGCTTTCTACTATTGGATTTACAAATTAAGCAAGGCCGCCGTTTTGGCAAGGATCGTGTGCTGTCCAACCCAACCACGTCAGTTTCCAAGAGACCAAAAAGTTCCTTCGGCCTCCGTCAGGAGAAGCGTACATTTCCTTCTCCTTGCCTTCCCCTCCGTCCTTCCTCTCCCCCCTTTTAAGTTGGTAATTTCATTTGACTTGTAAGTAGGCATCCTGCAAGGCCTGGGTTTGCTCTAATTAGATTGTCAGGTTCAATAACAGGAGTGGGAGGAGGGGAAGCCTGGAAGCTTAAGCAACATGAAAATTGGCTTCCCAATGATTTCCCCCACCCACCCACACCTTGTTGTTCTGAGTTACGTTTTCTTTTCTCTCGCTCTCTCTTCTTCCTTTTCCGTTTTTCTTTTCTTTTCTTTTTTAAGTAGGTGACATGATCAGACAAGGAAGAAAGGAAAAGTTTCTTAAGAGCCTCGGTGGTGCAGCGGACTAAAGTGCTGTTAAGGGCTAGCACTTAGCTGCCAGCTGCCTGCAATTAGTGCAAGTTCGAATCTCACCAGGCTCAAGGTTGACTCAGCCTTCCATCCTTGCGAGGTAGGTAAATTGAGGACCCGGATTGTGGGGGCAATAAGCCGACTTTGTATAGAACAACACCGCTTCGGGGGGGTGGGGGGGGGGGCGAAAGCCCTAATAAACAGGTATATACAAAAAAGTATGCAGGCTATTGCTATAATGCATGATAAGCCGTCCTGAGTCTACGGAGAAGGGCGGCATATAAATTGGACAAACAAACAAACAAACAAACAAATAAATAAATAAATGAGATAAGATCAAAAGCTAGAATAAGGGATAGAAACAAGAAAAGGGGGAAGATCAGTGTAGATCGTAAAATGAAAGTAATAAGAGAAAATATGGAATAATTGAATGATGATAAGACTATAAATGAATATAAGCACGCATTATTATTGTTAGAAATATGTAAGTGGATTGAATGTTAAGGATTATGATTAACTTGATTAGTTTTATTTGTATTAGAAAGTATGACACTCAGGTGCCACACTGTTCATGCACTGATTTGATATTTTGATAATAAAAAAAAAATTGGGGGAAAAAAAAAAGATAATTGGCCTTCCTGATGCACAGAGAAACTTCTTCTTCTGGTTTACCACGTGTTTTAGGTCTTTTATGTTTGGGCCTTCAGGCCTGCCACATCTTCTTCTGTGGGAAAATGGGAGCGGGGATTGCAAGAGTGTAGATGATATGTAGTCAAAATAACATTCCCTTTTCAGAGAGTCAAGGACACATTGCCCTGGCACCTGGAGTTGGATGACCGGGGAGCGTCTTCAGTTTAGTGTCTTCTAAACTTAGGAAGCCTAAGTACGTGAAGAAGCATTTTCGCTAGGGGGTACACGATCACTGGGCCAACTTCGGAATTTGAAGGATAATTCATAGTGCTAGCGGTTCTCCCCATCTAGCCTAATGTCCCCACCCTTTCCAGATGTGTTCCCATAATCCCCCAGCTAGAAAGACATAGTCAATTGGGGTGACCGGTGGTATGGTTCTGCGGAGGTCAAGTTGAAGTGGGCTGGTCCATTGTTGGTCAAGAAATGAACAAGCTGGTCTATTATGGTTGATACATCATCAGACAGAGGTTGGGTCCTTGGTGCTCTCTGAGCTGGGTTGTTTTCTTGCAGACATTTCATTACCCAACTAGGTAACATCATCAGTGCTAGAAGGGAATGGGTTGGAGGAGGAGGAGGAGGAGGAGGAGGAAGAGGAGGAGGAGATGGAGGACTGTGGGGTCCTTGATGCTCTCTGAGCTTGGTTGTTTTCTTGCAGACATTTCATTACCCAACTAGGTAACATCATCAGTGCTAGAAAGGAATGAGTTGAAGGTGGAGGAGAAGGAGGGGGAGGAAGAGGAAGACGAGGAATATAGGGTCCTTGGTGCTCTCTGAGCTGGGTTGTTTTCTTGCAGACATTTCATTACCGAACTAGAGAGCATCATTAATGCAAATCCCGCTACCTTCTACCACTGATGATATTCCCTAGTTGGGTCATGAAACGTCTGCAAGGAAACAACTCAGCACAGAGAGCACCGAAGACCCTACAAAGCTGCAAATTTTCTATTGAGAGATCCCCGTGTTTCTTTCCTTGGATTAAAAGCCCAATGGGAATCAGTGTAGACCTATCGAATGCAGTCCTGTTTATCTTCCATAACCAGGAGGGCCCAAGATTATTGTTTGCAGTTGGTTGAGTCATCTGACAATCAAATCCTGCTCCAAGAAGGTGCTTCGTTTGTTCCCTTAATCAAGGGTTTGTCTTTCTGGCTTCTCCTCATTCAAGCAAAGGAGCCTGGTTCCCACTCAGCAGCAGCCTCAGCAGAGCTGAGGTGGCGCAGCGGTTAAGAGTGCAGCACTGCAGGCTACTTCAGCTGACTGCAGTTCGGCAGTTCGAATCTCACCGGCTCAAGGTTGACTCATCCTTCCATCCTTCCGAGGTCACTAAAACGAGGACCCAGATTGTTGGGGGCAACAGGGTGACTCTGTAAACCGCTTAGAGAGGGCTGTAAAGCATTATGAACTGGTATATAAGTCTAAGGGCTAAGTGCTAGTCCTTCCTTCCTTCCTTCCTTCCTTCCTTCCTTCCTTCCTTCCTTCCCTTTCCTTCTTTCCCTTCCTTCCTTCCTTCCCGCCTTCCTTCCTTCCTTGGTGGTGTAGTGGTTAGAATGCAGGATTGCAGGCTGACTCTGCCCACTGCCAGGAGTTCGATCCTGACTGGCTCAAGGTTGACTCAACCTTCCATCCTTCCAAGGTGAGTAAAACGAGAACCCAGATTGTTGGGGGGCAATATGCTGACTCTGTAAACGGCTTTCAGAGTGCTGTGAAGCAGTATGTAAGTCTAAGTGCCCTTCCTTCCTTCCTTCTTTCCTTCCTTCCTTCTTTCCTTCCTTCTTCCCTTCCCTTCCCTTCCTTCTTTCCTTCCTTGGTGGTGGAGTGGTTAGAATGCAGGATTGCAGGCTGACTCTGCCCACTGCCAGGGGTTCGATCCTGACCGACTCAAGGTTGACTCAGCCTTCCATCCTTCCAAGGTGGGTAAAATGAGGACCCAGATTATTGGGGGCAATAGGCTGACTCTGTAAACCGCTTAGAGAGGGCTGTAAAAGCACTATGAAGCGGTATATAAGTCTAAGTGCCATTGCAATTGCTGGGAAAAGTTTGCCTGCTTCTGGTCCCTTCTCTCAAAACCCATTAACCAAGCCTCCGAGCCTTGCCTTGCCCGCCCCTCTTCCATGGGACTTTGCGGTTTACAAGGTGAAAAGAGCTTCACACAAACGATTGTGTTCCACCCCGTGTGATGCAAGACGGAAGGAGGAGGAGGAGGGGTGCGGAGAATTCGTTTTAACACTTCCATTCGCCCTTGAAATCCTTCGCAATTAAAATAAATAAATAAATAAATAACTAAATCACACACTCAACCACCCTTACCTTGTTGCCAAGGTCGAAAAGATAGCAATCTTCCTCACGGACGTTCGCCTCCGAGTCAGAAATCAGCTCCCCGACGTATCTGCAAGAACACAACAAAAAAAAAAACCCCAAAGAAAATCTCGATAATGTGCAGAATGCAATAAGAGGAAAGCAGGATCTCCCCAATTTTGGCAAGGCAATGGATTTCAAATTCCCCAAACTCCCCAAATTCTCCAGAAAGGGCTGGGAAATCCAGGGAGCGAAGGCCTGGATATCTGGACCTTATTGGGCAACACAATGGATTTCAAACTCCCCAAATTCTGCAGAAAGGGCTGGGGAATCAGGGAACGAAGGTCTGGATATCTGGACCTTATTGGGCAACGCAATGGATTTCAAACTCCCCAAATTCTGCAGAAAGGGCTGGGGAATCCAGGGAACGAAGGTCTGGATATCTGGACCTTATTGGGCAACGCAATGGATTTCAAACTCCCAAATTCTGCAGAAAGGGCTGGGGAATCCAGGGAACGAAGGTCTGGATATCTGGACCTTATTGGGCAACGCAATGGATTTCAAACTCCCCAAATTCTCCAGAAAGGGCTGGGGAATCCAGGGAACGAAGGTCTGGATATCTGGACCTTATTGGGCAACGCAATGGATTTCAAACTCCCCAAATTCTGCAGAAAGGGCTGGGGAATCCAGGGAACGAAGGTCTGGATATCTGGACCTTATTGGGCAACGCAATGGATTTCAAACTCCCCAAATTCTGCAGAAAGGGCTGGGGAATCCTGGGAATGAAGGTCTGGATATCTGGACCTTATTGGATCCAGATTGGGAGGAGCTTTTCCAACATGGTAAAGCTTTTCCGGGTAGCCAAAGACACAATGTCTGTGGAGATTCTCAGTCATCCAGGATCATGGTTGTCCCAAAGGTGCTTTTTCAAGAGGCAACTGGGACTTTCTTGGGTGTTTTTTTTTCTTCTTTGAAGATGTTTCGCTTCTCATCCGAGAAGTTTCTTCGGGTCTAAAGGGGTTGGTGGGGAATGGAAGGATTTATCCTCCTTACAGGAGGCCTGGCCGAATTTTTCTCCCCTTTCTTTTAAATTTTAAATTGAAATTTTAATTTGTTTTACACACATGTTACGTGTTACGTGAATAACATGTGCCATATCACCAGACGTGCCTTCTCTTTGATTTCTTTAATAGAGAGGGCATAGCTCTCAAATGTGCCATTTCTCTACAATTAGTGTGAAACAGCAGCCAAGAACTCTGCCACATGACTTTTCTTGAATCTATAGTTCAGCCATCCGTGCATTTTAGTCCACATCATGTGATGTTTGAAATGGAGGAAAAGAAACCAAAGAAGTGGATTCACCGCTGTCTCCACTGTAACGCTTTAATGACGTGTCCTCAACCACGACCATCTAAAATGGTACACTACAAATCCCTGGCAGTGAAATTATTAAAAGAAGGGGGGAAATGCAAAGGAAAACCTAACATTATCCCATTAATAACCAGACTTGTTTATGACACGATCTGAAAAATCCAGACTCCTTGCTGCAAACATTCCGCACACGGCAGCAAGCCACAGATTTTAATTGTCGTGGGCTAAATTATTTAATTTGGTTTTAAATTGTTTTTAACTTTTGCATTTCTGTAGTTTATCCTGTGCCTGTTCACCATCCTGAGTCCTTCGGGAGTAGGGCGGTATACAAATTTAATAAAACTAAAACTAAACTAAACTTACAGACAGCTGGTCATTTGCATTCTTTTAGCGAGTTGCTGAGGCCACTTGGGAGGTTTACCTGCGACAACCCTTCGGATAAACCTCCAGGTAGCCTCAACGACTCTCTCAAAGGATGCAAAGGACCATCTGTCTGCAAGGAGGATAAATCCTTCCATACAGGAACCATTTGGCCAAGACCTTTTTAAAGTCAGGGTACCATCATGACAACTCTCAATCAAACCATCGAAATCATCCCCCGTCGTATTTGCCAAGCCAGGATCGGACTCTCCTTTCCAGTGATTTAATACTGTTTACACACACAAAAAAAAAGGCTTCGAAATCTGGCTGAAAACCATCCAAGCAGCTGACCACGAGCTATTTGGGTGAAGCCCAAGAAAGGGAGCCAAGAGGCATCAATCTACCCACTGCTTGGCTTGAGACACGTATATTTTGGGAAAGGAGCCACTGAAGCAGTGGTGAAATTCAATTTATTTCTTAACTACCGGTTCTGTGGGCGTGGCTTGGTGGGCATGGCAGAAGGATACTGCAAAATCTCCATTCCCATCCCACTCCAGGGGAAAGATACTACAAAATCCCCATTCCCACCTCACTCCTGGGGGAAGGATACGGCAAAATCCCCATTCCCTCCCCACTCCGTGGGGGAAGGTTACTGCAAAATCCCCACTCCAGGGGAAGGATACTCTAAAAACCCCATTCCTCCCCACTCCTGGGGAAGGTTACTGCAAAATCTCAATTCCCACCCCACTCCTGGGAAAGGATACTGCAAAATCTCCATTCCCACCCCACTCCAGGGGAAGGATACTGCAAAATCCCCATTCCCTCCCCCACTCCTGGGGGAAGGATACTGCAAAATCCCCACTCCAGGGGAAGGATACTCTAAAAACCCCATTCCTTCCCACTCCTGGGGGAAGGATATTGCAAAATCCCCATTCCCTCCCCACTCTGGGGACAGCCAGAGGTGGTATTTGCCAGTTCTCTGAACTACTCAAAATTTCCGCTACCGGTTCTCCAGTACCTGTCAGAACCTGCTGAATTTCACCCCTGCACTGAAGGGACAAATCAGGAGGTGTCAGGAAGAGCTTGTGTTTCGCAAATGGCCTAAGGCAGCTGGTTCTCCTAGGAGAGTCTGGACGGAAAGAAAAATCCATCCACCAATCTCCCATCCTTGCTCTCTCATCCCTGGATTCAAAAAAAACCCCGAAGGCACTCACTCGCACACAAAGGTCCCCAGTGGAATGTCTTGCATTGTCCTCACACCCCAGCCCATCTTCCTCGTCCGGAAAAGTTGCAACCTGGTCCTGGAAAAACAAGAAGAGAGAGGGCAGCCCCGTGAAGACCATCTCCAAGACCATCCATACAACTTTCATTGGGTTATGATCTGCCCAAATATTGGATTCTATTTCTATCTCTTGCACACATGCTTTCAGTTCTGATGTCATGCGTTGTTGTGGCCCCGCCCTCTGAGCCTGTCCCATCGGAGGAAGAAAGCTCCGAGCATGAGGAAGAGGAGTCAGCCAGGCCTCCCTCTCCAGGCCCCTCCCCTCTGGCACTGTCTCAGGTGCCGGCCGAGGAAGAGGAGATTAGCAGGGAGACAGGTGGCTCGGATGAGAGTGGAGGAGAAACATCATTCCTGGACGCACGCCTCCGAAGGCGTGATAAACGATTGCAGCAGCTCAGGAGGCGTGCTAGGGATTAGAACTGAGTCACTGGACCACACCCCAGAGACTATATAATAGAGGGTGGTGGCCAGTGATCCCTGTGACGAACAAAGTAAACCTTGGATAGTCACTAAAGCCTCGTCCGGAACTGCTGAGAGAAATATTATTCTGATTGGACTTTTTGTACGCTAAGTATCTTATCTTTCTGTTTTGTGGAAAAAAACGCACTTGGCAGACGGTGTGTAAATCGCTGCCAAGTTGGAGATAAGACCTGGGTGTGTGCCAAAGTGTTTCCTTAACCCTCGGCTGGCTGTGTTTATGTGTGTGTGTGGACGGGGACAGATCATGCGTACCATATCTATTCTGGACCAAGATTTGTGTGTATTTGTTGTGGTTTGCCAACAGCCTGCGGAGCTGGCAGCGGAGTCAGACAGCGATGAGGCTGAGGAAGAACAGGGGCCAGTCCTGGAGGCTGGGGAAGGCCCAGATGAGGGCTCTGCGTCGGAGGCAGAGATGGGGCCTGGGCCATCTGGGAGTGAGGTGCGGACTCCGGAGCCTCCAGAGGCTGACAGTAGAGAGGCAGAGGAACAGGAGGAGCCTGTTCCTAGTGCACGTATGAGAAGAGCTGCCAGAAGGCAAGAGCAGCTAAAGCAAAAAGGACGATTTGTGATTAGGGCCAAGAGATGATTGGCCCCTCCCATAAGGCTTAAAAGACCGGCAACGGCGTTTGGGCTCTTTGTTGGAAAACAATGTTGATAGTCTTGCTGCACTTATCTCTGCTCGGTGTCTTCTGCTTTTGAACTTTTGCCAAGAGAAGCCTTTGGCAGTTTGCCTAATTATACCAAGGTTGGTGATTAGACTGAAGAATTTGTGTTATGAAGAATTTGCTTTAATTTAGTTTGGACTATGCTGAGAATGAATTAATTCTCAGCTGTTCTAATAAAGCCAGTTTGTTTTGGAACTGTTTGCGTCAATTACTACCTACTTGGGCCTGGGTCACAACAGTATTTGAATAGAACCAATATTTATTTTTCTTAGGATGTGTCTCTCTCCATACATTTTGCATTCCTAATTCTTCCATCTTTTTAAAAACAATTTTTGGAAACGTTTTCCTGGCTTTTTTTTACCTATTTTACTGCTCATATAATCAAATTCTGCATCCACAATTGCGTTAAAGTCTCCTACCACACATATATTTTCATATTCCAATTCTATGATTTTCTTGTGGTGTTTCCCATAAAACTCATCTTGCTTATTATTAGGTGCATATATCCCAATCAACAGTATTTGCTTTTGATTTACTGTTACCTCCACCATCAGTATTCTCCCTTCTTCATCTGCAAAAATTTGTCGAGCCTTTATTGTTTCTTTAATGTCTAGAGCCACTACTCTTTTCTTTTGCTGTGCTGATGAAGAATATTGTTTCCCAATTTTGGGGTATTCTAATAGCTTACTGTCTTTAAACTAGACATTCTTAATTCTGTCCTCCCCGGCTACAAATGGATGGTCAAAGGAACGTTTGTTAGGAAATGGGTTATTGCCTAATTGATTGGCCAGGAAATATATAAGCCAACATTGTATGTTTGTATTATGTGAATGTATTATGTAGCTTTAAGAACTGTGCTGAGTCATTCTGCATCCTGATTGGCTGAGCTCTGTAGCCAATGTATTTAAGGAGAGCTAAATTATGGTTAGTGTGGACACTACACCATTTTTACCTGCTGCTATGCTGTAACTCTTTTTGATCTCTCTATATGGTCACTTGTTTGATCCATGATTATTTATTTACTGCTTTCTGATATTTATTGAACTGTTTTTATATTTATTATTTTATTATTATTAATTAAATTTCTATACCGCCCTTCTCCAAATAGGACTCAGGGCGGTGCACAGCCTAAGTAAAAACAGAGCATACAAAATTTAAAAAACAGTATTAAAATAATTAAATATTTTGGCCGTAAATTAAAACAACCCAATTTAAAATCAATTTAAAATTTAGCTCAAGCCAGCCCAGCTAGTTGAAATAAATAGGTTTTCAGGGCCCGACGAAAAATATTGTTCCTGATTGTTCCTTGTATTTTTCTACAAACTGGTAAGAAGATTTTATATCCCTGGATTGATCTTATATTGCACTTTATATGGCTAAGACTTGGATTGTTAAAGGACTATGATTTTGCTTTTCCCTAAAAGTAAAACACTATAAAACCCAGTTTGTCCGTATGTTATTCACAATTACTCTCAAAAACGTTTCCGTGCGTAAAACTCTTAACGGTACTCTGCTTTATAAACCACAACTTCGGGTGTAACTCAACAATATCCTTAACAACATCTGAACATCTCACCCACCGGAGTCCGTTTTGCACCACCCGATTCCGGCAGTTTCTCCAACAGGAACAGGCATGGTTACACTCGAAAATTAGCGGAGGTTCAGCCGTGTTGAATTCTGGCAGCAGCCGTCCATCCTGCATGTACCCAGGGGGAAAAGGAAGGTTTTAGCTGAACATCTGTTGGCAAGACATCTCAAGGCCATATATGGTGGAACCTCAATGAGTAAAACCACAGCTGGATGACTTTGATTTTGTCTCCATCCCCAAGTACAGGCAGTCCTTGACTTATGACAGTTCATTTGGGGATCGTTCGAAGCCACAAAGGCACTAAAAAAAAGTGAACAGGAGACTGTTCCTCACACTTATGACTGTGGCAGCATCCCTATAGTTATATGATTAAAATTCAGATGGCTCATATTTATGACGGTTGCCAGTGTCCCAGCGTTATGTGATTCCCCGCTTTGCGACCTTCCCACTAGCAAAGTCAATGGGGGAAGCCCGATCCACTTAACGACGGTGTGACCAACTTAACAATCGTGGCTAGGAAGCTTGTAAAATTAGCCAAAATTCACTTTACAAATGTCTCGCTTAGGAACAGAAATTTGGGGGGAGAGGGGGCTCGACTGCAGTCGTAAGTCGAGGACTACCTGTCAAAGCAAGGCCCCTGCCCCCAGAGCAGACCAAACGATGCGGCTACATTTTATTAATTGACATCGTTTGTGCAACGGTGTCATTTACACACAAATGATTCAAATCAGCGCGATTGACGTCATTGGTCGAAGGACGCAAATCAATTTGTGATTCTGCAGACGTTGAAGAAATGAGGGGAAGAGATGGCTAAATTAGCTGCTTTGATCAAAGGGGGGGGGACCCTGGAAACCACTTCTGGACTTTGTGCTTGAGGTAGGAAAAAAACCGAAACTTTGATTTTGGGGTTTACACATTAGATAGATACAGTGTTACGGAAATGGCTAGTTTAAGCTACTATGTATTACTTCAAAGTTGTGGTACTACTGCACGAAAGGGAGTTGAAAGTCAATGCCTTTTCTTTCTTTTCTCCTCCTTTCTTTTCTACACTTTTCCCTTCCCTTTCCCTATTTCTCCTTCTTTTTGCTTTTGTATTTTGTTTGTATGTTATATCGTAAATTAATAAAATTGCTATAAACATTTTTTAAAAAAGAAATGAGGGGTACAAGCTATCCCCAAATAACCCATCCGATCCAGGCGACGGGGCCCAAACATTTTAGTCGAAACGGGGGAAAAAAAATCAATGTTTTTTTCCCAGCCCAGCTGATCAGTTCCTCCCCTCTGTTGGCTTTCTCCGCTGCTTAATTGTCTGAATTCTTTGCCTGAGATCGTCTCCAAGATTCGGTCGCCAGGACAACAAATTGGAATCAGCCCTGGTTTAACCCTGTTTTTCCGTACTCTGCTTACTTGCCACCCGGAGAGGAAATCCAGGGTAGCCCGGCTGGATGGGAGAAAGAAATTGTGCGACCACTTCCTGTCGGCCCTCAAAATGCCCCCAGAGGAAAGGCGCCTGCCCCAAATCCTTACCCGGTCATACCAGCAGCGCATACTCAGCTGTCCACACATGCATTTGCTGGAGGAACAGTCATCAATGCACACACAGTACTGAAAGCAAAGGAACAAGAACCAGAGTTACTGGCGGGAATGGGGGAGGGAGGTGTCCCAGTGAGGATGCTGCTATGAACTCTGCAATTCGGATAAAGGAGCAGAGCTAAACCAATGGGAAATTATGAGGGGGGAGGGAGCGGTGGAGGAGGAAGAGGAGGAGATGGAGAAGGAGGAGAAGGGAGGAGAAAAGAATGAAGGGGGAGGAGGAGATGCAGAAGAGAAGAAAGAGAGAGTGAGAGGAGGAGGAAGAGGAAGGAGGAAGAGATGCAGAAGACAGGAGAAGGAAGAAGATGAAGGAGAGTGAGAGGAGGAGGAAGAAGAGACACAGAAGGAAGAAAGAAAGAGGAAGGAGGAGGAGAAGGTGTAGAAGGAGGAAGGGAGGAGGAAGGGAGGAGGAAGAGAAGGAAATAATGAGGGAGGAGGAGATGCAGAAGATGGAAGAAGGAAGAAGAAGAGGAAGAAGGAGTGAGAGGAGGAGGAGAAGGAAAGAAGGAGGAAGGAGGAGGAGACTCAGAAGACAGGAGAAGGAAGAAGATGAAGGAGAGTGAGAGGAGGAAGAGGAGACGCAGAAGGAAGAAGGAAAGAGGAAGGAGGAGGAGGAGAAGGAAAGAATGAGGGAGGAGAAGATGCAGAAGATGGAAGAAGGAAGAAGAAGAGGAAGAGGAAGAAGGAGTGAGGAGGAGGAGGAGGAAAGAAGGAGGAAGGAGGAGGAGACTCAGAAGACAGAAGGAAGAAGAAGGAGAGTGAGAGAAGGAGGAAGAGGAGACGCAGAAGGAAGAAGAAGGAAGAAGAAGGAAGAAAGAAAGAGGAAGGAGGAGAAGGAGGAGGAGTGGGGGAGAAGGAGGGAGGGAGGGAAAGGACGGACACCCAGTTCCTGTCACCAGTCTGGCACCTGCAAATGAGTGATGTTCCTGTCCACGTTCATGGGCGAAGTCACACAGTTTTGGGAAATGTACTTGTAGTTGACAGGGCAGGGTTCGCCATCGACGGAATTGATGCAGGGAATCGGGATCCGCTCGTAACCCCGGGCGATGTCTCTGTCACGGCAGGGAAGAGAGAAGGAATGGCTTTAAAAGCAAGAAGCTGCACAGGCACGCATAGCTTAAAAACAACAGCGCGCCTTGTAAATCTGGAGGATCTATTCTGGACCGGCTCGCCGTATTCTAAAGTCAGAAAAAAACAAAAAGGAGCCTCCAGGCCATTCAATCCGGATTCTAAGATCTCCCCATAAATACACCCAGGTCAGGGGTGAAATCCTCTGAAGTCTGCTACCAGTTCTGTGAGCCTGCTACCAAGCGTGCGCTGAGCGCGCATGGGTGCCTGAGGCGCACCCACGCAGTGCTAAAAAAGGAACATTTTGAAGCCTTCCGAGTCTGCAAAGGTAAGTAGAACAGCGAGGGGAAGGGGAATCCGCTGTGCCATGTGATTTAGATTAGCTAGAAAACAGGAAATCCGACGATTCTAGTTAATATAAATCGCGCGTCACAGCTGATCGTCACCCAGCTGATCATAGGAAATACCGGTTCGCCCGAACCGGTAGCGTTTTTTACTACCAGTTCAGTTCGTTCAAACCGGTTCGAACCGGTAGCATTTCACTCCTGACCCAGGTCCTTAGGGCAGCTCCTAAACCCCAAACTGCTTTGAGTTGAGCTGAATCCGAAGGACTTGGCCCCAGTTGGCCAGGGATGCTCCTCGCCTTTTCAAATTTCCTTTTCGTGGGAGATGCTCCCCTGCACTGATATGATTGGGAAAACTAGCAGCCCCCCTCATCCATCTCTCTTAAGAGGATGGGGGCTCCTCTCCAAAATTTGGGGGGGAGGGGGGAAATGGGGAGAAAAGCAGGCGGTGCAACTTTTTCTTGGCCTGGAACTTAAGGCAGGTAGTCACACCTGCTTAGTATCTTCTCCACCTGGGCGGGTTTCTCTGGAGCTGATTCTTTCAGGGTCTTGTTCATCTGCAAAGTGACCCAGACTTGAGAGTTGAGGCTCGAACACTGAAGCGGAGTCTCGCCCTCCTTGTTTTTCAGGGCCACGTCGGAGCCACGGGAGAGGAACAGTCTGCAAGGAAAGAACAAGGTCACTGAGAAAGAAGGGATGGTGCTCGGCAGCATCCCGTTGGTGTCAGGCGCGGGAAATCAGGAGTCCAGGTAGTTCAAATGAATATATAGTTTTATTGTATGCTAACAGAGTGCACAGGATGCTGAGTTTCTCAGCTGGAAAGCCGACAGCCCAGGTTCGAGACCCAAGCATTGCGTAATGGGTGAGCTCCCGTTCCTTACCTCAGCCCCTGCCCACCTAGCAGTTCGAAAGCACACAAATGCGAGTAGATAAATAGGTACCACTTCGGTGGAAGGTTAACAGCGTTCTGTGCGCCTTTGGCATATAGCCGTGCTAGTCACAAGACCAGGGGTGAAATTCAGCTGGTTCTGACAGGTTCTGGAGAACCTGTAGTGGAAATTTTGAGTAGTTCGGAGAACCGGCAAATACCACCTCTGGCTGGCCCCAAAGTGGGGTGGGAATGGAGATTTTGCAGTATCGTTCCCCTGCCACGTCCACCAAGCCATGCCCACAGAACTGGTAGTAAAAAAATTGAATTCTACCACTGCACAAGACCGTGGAAAATATGTTCACACAACGCTTCAGAAACAGTGATGAGCACCGAGCCCTAGAGTCAGACATGACTGGACAGAGAAATCGTTTACCTGTATTCTGTCTACAAGAATCTGAACTATGAATGGTCCTCATCGGTCTCGAATCTTTTTGCGCCCACAAGAGACCTAAGTCCAGCCCATCTTGAGTTCCGTTGACTCTTATCTGCCACCAATTTGCTTTGATTGTTAGTAGCTCAGATTCTTATAGAGAAGGGTTAGCACGCAATAAACCTGTGCCAATTTGAACCACCTTGGCTCCCGATTTCCCGCGCTGGACATGAACTGAGGACACTCCCGCCACCTCCTTAACCTCCTGGCCTTTGAACTTTTATCTTTACTTTTAAGTTTCAACTCAGTTTTGAAGCTAGGCCTTTTATCCGTGCATTTCTACGGTTTCATTCAACCGCCCAGAGGTGAGATGGGGTGGTTTAATTTCACGCAGAAATAACGCCAACGGGAAGAGGGGAGGGGGAAGAAACCAACTTCCCCGGTTTCATACTTACACTACACATTCGTAGCGGTTCTCCCGGGCTGCGATGTGCAACGGGGAATCTCCGTGAATGTTCACCGCGTGCAAGTCGCACTTAGCAGCCAGGAGAATCTCGGCGATGTCGACGCAGCCGGAAAAAGCAGCCCAGTGTAAACAGATATTCTGCTCCTGAGGGAAGAGAGAGAGAGATTGGGGGGGAGGTGGAAGAGGCAATCCAGACTGCCTTGACACTTGGGGGAAACACCCCGTGTTTTTAAGACTTTCCTCCCCATCCTCCGCAGTCCGTGGGCTGCCTTCTTTGGAAGGCACAGCTTCCTTCTCTTAAGAAAGGGGGATCCCGGCAACAGCCACCTCCGAAATCCCTGATGGGAGGGGGAGGACCTGATTTATCTCTCTCTCTCCCCCCCACCACCACCCCCTTTCAAGGACAGATGATTCATTTGTTTGCAAGGCACAGCACGCTCAGGGTGCATCCATGGGGGAAATGCCACAGACGGCGGAGGGAAAAGATTTCGGGAGTTAGGAAAGCCCTTGGGAGATCTCCAGATGACACATCCCTCTAGGACAGCCAGCCTTAGACAGATTGGGAGGGTGGGAAGAAGGGGAAAAACTGCAGAACACTTGCGTCAGGATGGGTTCCAGGCCAGAAGCTGCCTGCAGGCCACCGTTAAAACACTTAGTTCGGCTTTTCCTTCTTTTTCTCGAGCCCTGAAAGTCGCAAGAGGCTGATCGCTTGGGCGGAGAAAGGATTTATTCTTGAGCGTTAAGGGATTCTCGTTTCTGGCTTTGTCTGAAGTTCAGCCTCCCGCCTCTCTCTTAAGTCTTGAAAAGAAGGGCTGGTCGGAGGAAAAATCCTCTTGTACAACCCCCTTTCTTTATTCCCCTTCCTTGAGTCAGATTGTAATCATGGAGAACATCAAGAGAATCTTCCTTTCTCATCAGTTGGATGCCGCCCAATAGCACGGGAGGACCCAAAGGTATCAGGACAAGATACAGCAGTCCACCTGCACTTCAAAAACAAAGGCCACTCTTTGGAAGACAGGGAGAGGAGAGGAGAGGAGAGGAGAGGAGAGGAGAGGGGAGGGGAGG